>JAQISU010000194.1:15000-615000 GCA_029339505.1 Unio delphinus | reverse complement strand
CTTTTCACAAACTGAGTTGTACTGTTTAAAAATACTAAATAATTGAATACAACACAAACATGTAAATACTTAAAACACAATGCAAACCAATTTAAAGGCAGTAACTTGATCTCTCAAAAGAGTGATAATTGAAAACTAAGTGGAGCCATAAAACAAACACCTGCCCTTTCAAACTCCCTCCAAAAACAAACCTACCGAGAAACAAAACAAAACAAATAGAGTATGATGCATTGTGAGTCTTTGAAAAAAGAAAAATAAATACTAGCTTTGACAAGGTGTTGTTAGTCAATTTGAGTATATTATCTGTTCTTCGTTTTCCACTTTGCATTTATTTGATTTTTTTGTCCCATGAGATTTTTGTGATACATTCATACTTACGCTTTGTAAATGGAGGTGTTTATTTTCGAATGTTCATTTATCAGTTACCAGCATTATGTAATCTTTTTGATGTGCAATATACCTGTGCTAGGCGGATGTCTTGTTCTCTGTGCAAAAAAGTATTATTTTTACCAAGGTTGGCACTTTTTGTTCTGTTTAATCCATACTCGAAAGTCTGTTATTATTTCAACACAGCCTAACACATTTACTGGGAATACGATATTTGTAATATTGTTTGCGCGGTCCGGCCTAGAGATTTGGTCATGATGTTTTTTCTTTCTTTCTGGAAAGGTCTTTTTAGTTGAAATTGAGCATTTATTTATTTTCTTTACTGTGGAGGAAGATGAGGGTTGCGAGAAAAAAAGCAATGAGTGTGAAAGGTTAATTTTGAGAATTTCTTAAGCAAAACATACATTTGGGAACAATTATTTCCAGTTGTATCTTCAATTGTTACAAGCATGCAAATGATCGATATGTAGAACTGGAAAAGAAAAGGCTGGAGTTTTAATGTAATCAAATTTTAATGAAAACAGTTTGATTTGAAATTTGTCAGTTATGCGTACCTCTTTACCAAGAAAGTGTTACATTCGCCTAAGATAATAATGACCTCAGATTTGTTCCGAGTTATCCTCCACTCATTTAAATCAGACCAGATAATTTAAAATTTTTCTTGAATTTGGATAAGTTTCTAAATTTGTTGAATTCAATACTATTATATTCGGACGAAACAAGTGGCATGTCCTCTACCGTGACTTCTGTAACGTTGCCGACAGCTATTATCGTACAGGGAACATTTAATCAAACAAACCAATACATGCTTTCTATTTCAAAAAAATATTGGATTTTAGCATTTAGTGTAACAGTTTTAATTTAACACAAATTTTAGTTTGAACGTAAGCATGAGTTCGGGCTCATCCAACTGAGAAATCGTGAAAAGAGCCCGCGTTTTCCTAAGAAAGCTTGACCTAAGAGAAACGTTTCTGGAAATATATAAATGTTTAGGAGACCATATATGTATTGCTTTTTTTATTTCTAGTATATTTGATTTTTGCACATGGTTATATAACTTATTTCTCCAGGCAAAGTGTCCTGGCTAAACTTAATTCTTATTTATGTAAATAATCTGATAGTATTTTGTGTACTTATATTCCAGAATTGAAATTTCAGATGTGCATTTTATTATAAATTCCTGCCGCAAACTGTTTTAACGATATATATATATATATATATATATATATATATATATATATATATATATATATATATATATATATATATATATATATATATATATATATATATCCGAGGGATAAACAAGTACTAGACCCGGCGGAGTTCTTCACTTAACTATGTAATTTAAATAAATTTGTATTTATTTCCATCTTTCGTATTCATCTTCCTCTTTTCAATTTTCAAAAGCTCAAAGACATGCAGATTTTGAATTCTGCGTATTATGTACACTGATGACGGATGTGCGCGTATAAAAATATGCAATTCGTGTGTAGAATGGCATCATGTAAGGATTCTCACTGTTAAACGATTTGTCATGTATCGTGTTATATTATACCATAAATAAAATCTCCACCTTGTTACGTCCTTTCTGACGCTGCTACAACAAAAATGAAAGCAAGCAACATCAGTATCATTAACAACTATAACAACTAGTACTAACGTAATTCCTACAACTATTGTTTTCAAGCTGAGGAATGTTACTATGACAACAAAACACCGTTAGCATCAGAACAATGCAATGTGCCATGCTCAACAGTTTACGTTAAACCTATGTCACTTCTCTACGTTTAACTTTGTACTCCCATTCATTAAGTTATAATTTTACTTTTGTTTAGTTTTCTCCACTCAAGAGAATTTCTTTCCCTTGATAAGGAAAACTTCTGTCCGATGTCACAGTCTAAAATAATTCCCTTATCAACCACTATCACTTTCAGCTTGGCTGTGTGTTGTTGGGGTGTGAGAAGGACACGACGCGCTACCGTACAGAGAAGATCAACTCGTTGCAACGAGAGACTCGAAACCAGCAGTTTAAGTCTATTTACCTCCCTTGATTAACACTAGTTGCCGTATGTTATTACTGATAATTTTGTATGCATAAATCTATCTATCTATCTATCTATCTCTCTCTCTCTCTCTCTCTCTCTCTCTCTCTCTCTCTCTCTCTCTCGGTCTGTCTGCCTGTATGTATGTATGTCTATCTGTTTGTCTGTCTGTTTGTTTGTTTGTCTGTTTTTCTGTCTACGTAATACAAATCTTCCTTTCGGCTTGTGTTTTGCATTGTATATGGTCAAACGAATTGCATATGCTCTAATCTGGTTATATTTAAACAGAGACTCATGGAACTCAGTGGGTAAATTAGAAGGAGAAGATACATAATTACAAATATAGAAGAGGCAATTAACAATAAAATACTACTCGACAGAGCAGAAAAGCTAACAAACAGGTTTCGTGCATGGTTACATTTTATTCCGATGACTCCAACTAACAACCGATCAGTCCAAACCAATGACACCAGATCGAACCCTGCGAAGTTATGAAGTTCATATTTTAAAACGTTACTATGTATGCGTTCCGAAGCCCAACATACTATCAAGGACAATCTGGTACGCGTCAAGGTGATTACAAAAAAAATATTAATTCACATACTAACTAGCAGCATTTATATGCGTACGCCTTATCATTTAGAAGGAGGACAACATCAGATAGATAGACTATCAGTCCGAGTTTTGGATGTCGAACCCAAAATGTCATCTGTCGTTTCAGAAGTCTATCACGGAGGATCAGGATTTTTCGAAGAAACCTGGACACTCCATTCATACATCACAGCAATCATCGTCTTACGATAGACAGGTAGAAAACAAACAGCATTCACAACGTACCCAGCTCCACGAATACTTCAATACCACGTAGGTCACGTGATCGCACTAAAACACGGCAGCATGGGCCGTTCGCCAAGTTGCCCGTCCAGTGTAGATTTTAGGAGTGAACTGAGTGGTGCTGACTATCAAATAACTCATGGCGAGTCACCAATACCTGCAGTTTTCGCCAGAAGCGACTCCATATCTCCTACTCGACATGAACGAGAACTTAAAAAACTTCCGAACATTTATCAAAATGGCTCTCAAGGCAAGGAAAAACCCACAAACAAGCAGACTTACCTTCATGGAAGGATGATGTGAAAAAGGAAAGAAATGGTTTCCGAAGAAGTGAATCATATCAGTCCCTCTATAACAACCACAATGTAACGCTTGATAACGAAATCAGTAATCCCAGTGGCAGCCATAACAGTCAAAATAGGTCTCTCCCCCAAACTGCCTTGCTGCTTCCCTTGCAGACTGATTCGAGAGTTAATAAAGTCAAGAACAAGGTTGCTGGGACTGAGTCAAGAGAAGATAATCATTATGACTTTACACCAAGGGGGTATGATAATTTTGAAACAGGCGTATTTCGTCGCTACGGCCAAGAAAACGAAGTTCCAGTAGAGGTCATGGCTCATGATAACGGCCATCATACAGAAGATAAAGCACCATCACCTCATGCACTGGAAATAAAAAGTCGGCATATGAAGCAATGGAACAGGTCGAACAAAGAAGGACAAGTGAAAGCTTAAAGTGTTTGTTTTTAAATTAAACTGTATTATGGACTATTATCATGTCGATAGCGCTTTGTTACTTACACATTTTAAATACTTGATTAAGCTACTAAACGTTTACGTAAATTATATGCGCTCTTTAATTATAAAACTGGTAGTCAGAATGATTGTAAAATAAGTTTTAAGTGTTTTGTGTTACTTGTCACGCTGAATATATTAACAGTCTAGACTTTGTGACTCATAAACAACATTGTAACATGCAGAATTTGGTACAATCAAGAGTCACCTTTCTTTCCGAGCAGCACATGTCTTGTTTCTTACCATATACATATGAATGATGACTGCTGTTCTAAGCAATCATAATTGTGAAATTGTATTCTCTTCACATACTGGATATCATAGTGTTTCATTAGTAGTGTACTTAGTCTTATTTTAAACGTTATGTATATTCAAAAATTATTCTTTCACTTTTTAGTGTCTCACAGCGTCCAGATGCCACATGACAATTTAGGTGCGGGGCTAAAGCTGTATCGTGTCAATTAATTATTAATGCCTATGTCATTGAAATGCTGTCACTGCTGCGCATGAATACATTATTACTTTGTGGAACAAAACCGTTATTTGTCAGATACCTTGTGTGGGCTAGTGTTTGTTTTTCTTAAAACTTCTAATCTTACCACTTGTATACGACCACGATTCTTTCTTCATTACATATTTCCACAACCCACATACCTATCCTCTATGTTTTTAAAAGCGTGGTACTTAACTCGCAATTCTGCAAGTTTACATGGAATGTGTTCGGGATGCATGAACACAGCTTTTCACAAACTGAATTGTACTGTTTAAAAATACTAAATAATTGAATACAAACACAGACATGTAGATACTTAAAACACAATGCAGACCTATTTAAAGGCAGTAACTTGATCTCTCAAAAGAGTGATAATTGAAAACTAAGTGGAGCCATAAAACAAACACCTGCCCTTTCAAAAACTCTCCAAAAAACAAACCCACCGAAAAACTAAACAAAACAAAAAAGGTATGATGCATTGTAAGGAGCGTTTAAAAAAAGAAAAAGAAATACTAGCTTTGACAAGATGTTCTTAGTCAATTTGAGTACATTATCTGGTCTTCGGTTTCCACTTTTCATTTATTTGATTGTTTGTTCCAAGAGATTTTTGTGATAAATTCATACTTACGCTTTGTAAATGGAAGTGATTATTTTCGAATGTCCATATATCAGTTACCAGCATGTACGTACTTATGTATGTATGTATGTATGTATGTATGTATGTATGTATGTATGTATGTATGTATGTATGTATGTATGTGTGTGTGTGTGTGTGTGTGTGTGTGTGTGTGTGTAATCTTTTTGATGTGCAAAACGCCTGTGCTAGGCGGATGTCTCGTTCTCTGTACAAAAAAGTATTTTTTCTACCAAGGTTGGCGCTTTTTGTTCCTGTTTAATCCATACTTGAAAGTCTGTTATTATTTCAACACACCCTAACACATTTACTGGGAATACGATATTTGTAATATTGTTTGCGTGGTTCGGCCTAGAGATTTGGTCATGATGTTTTTTCTTTCTTTCTGGAAAGGTCTTTTTAGTTGAAATTGAGCATTTATTTATTTTCTTTACTGTGGAGGAAGATGAGGGTTGCGAGAAAGAAAAGCAGTGAATGTGAAAGGTTAATTTTGCGTATTTCTTAAAGCAAAACATAGATTTGGGAACAATTATTTAGAGTGGTATCTTCGATTGTTACATGCATGCAACAGATCGATATGTTGAACTGGGAAAGAAAAGGTTGGAGTTTTAATTTAATCAAATTGTAATGAAAACAGTTTCATTTGAAATTTGTTAGGTATGCTTACATCTTTACCAAGGAAGTGTTACATTCGTCTAAGATAATAATGATCTGAGATTTGTCCCGAGGTACCCTCCACTCATTTACATCAGAAATGTTAATTTTAATTTTTTCTTGAGTTTCGACAAGTTTCTAAATTTGATGAATTCAATACAATTCTGTTCGGATGAAATAAGTGGCATATCCTCTACTGTGACTTCTGTAACGTTGCTGACTGCTATTATAGCACAGGGAACATTTAATCACACAAAACAATACATGCTTTCAATTTCGAAAAAAATATTGGATTTAATTTAGCATTTATTGTAACAGCTTTAATTTAACACAAATTTTAGTTTTAACGTAAGCATGATTTCCGGCTCATCCAATTGAGTAATCGTGACAAGAGCCCGCGTTTTCCTTAAAAAGCTTGACCTAAGACAAACGTTTCTGGAAATATATAAATGTTTAGGAGACCATCTATGTATTGATTTTTTTTTATTTCTAGTATATTTGATTTTTGCACAGTGGTTATATAACGTATTTCTCCAGGCAAAGTGTCCTGGCTAAACTTAATTCTTATTTATGTAAATAATCTGATAGTATTTTGTGTACTTATATTCCAGACTTGAAATTTCAGATGTGCATTTTATTATCTTTTCCTACCGCAAACTGTTTTAGCGAAACAAAGATATATATATATATATATATATATATATATATATATATATATATATATATATATATATATATATATATATATATATATATATCTTTGTTTCGCTAAAACTTGTTTATCCCTCAGATGCATATACCAGACCCGGCGGAGTTCTTCACTTAACTATGTGATTTATATAAATTGGTATTTATTTCCATCTTTCGTATTCATCTTAATCGTTTCATGTTTTAAAAGCTCAAAGACATGCAGATTTTGAATTCTGGGTATTGTGTACACCGATGACGGATGTACGCGTATAAAAAATTGTAATTCGTTTTGTGAATGGCATCATACAAGTAATCTCATTGTTAAATGATTTGTTATGTATCGTGTTATTTTGCTATTATACCATAAATAAAACCTCCACGTTGTTACGTCCTTTCTGACGCTGCTACAACAAAAATGAAAGCAATGCAACATCAATAATATTAAAAACAATAACAGCAAGAACTATAACAACTAGTACTAAGGTAATTCCTACAACTACCTTTTCAAGCTGAGAAATGTTACTATGACAACAAAACATCAGAACAATACAATGTGTCATGCTCAACAGCTTACGTTAAACCTATGTCACGTCTCTACTTTTAGCTTTGTGCTCCCATTCATTAAGTTATAATTTTACTTTTGTTTAGTTTTCTCCACTCAAGAGAATTTCTTTCCCTTAATAAGGAAAACTTCTGTCCGATGTCGCAGTCTAAAATAATTCCCTTGTCAACCACTATCACTTTCAGCTTGGCGGTGTGGTGTTGCAAATAGGTTGTGAGAAGGACAAGACGTGCTACCGTACAGAGAAGATCACTCGTTGCAACGAGATACTCGAAACCAGCAGTTTAAGTCTATTTACCTCCCTTGATTAATACTAGTTGCCGTATGTTATTACTGATATTTTTTTGTGGATAAATAAAAACATCTATCTATCTATCTATCTATCTATCTATCTATCTATCTATCTATCTATCTATCTATCTATCTTCTGTTTCTTTGTTTCTTTGTTTCTTTGTCTGCCTGTCTACGTAATACAAATGTTCCTTTCGGCTAGTGTATTCCATTTCATATGGTCAAACGAATTGCATATGCTCTAATCTGGTTATATTTAAAAAGAGACTCATGGAACTCAGTGGGTACATTAGTAGGAAATGATACATCATGACAAATATAGAAGAGGCGATTAACAACACTATACTACTCGACAGAGCAGAAAAGCCAACAAACAGGTCTCGTGCGTGGTTGCATTTCATCCCGATGACTCCATCAACCAACCGATCAGTCGAAACCATTAAAACCAGATCGAATCCTACAAAGTTATGAAGTTCATATTTTAAAACGTTGCTATGGATACGTTCCGAAGCCCAACATAATACGAAGGACAATCTGGTACGCGTCAAGCTGATTACAAACAAAAAAATTATATTAAGTTACATACTAACTAGCAGCTTTCATATGTCTGAGCCAAATCATATAGAAGTGGGACAACGTCAGATAGTTAGATTATCAGTCAGAATTTTGGATGTCGAACCCAAATTATTATCTATATCCAACATGCAAAATCGGTGGCACTAAAGATGTTGGAAACACACACACACACACACACACACACACACACACACACACACACACAGAGCCGCACACGGATGCACTCACAATATCTCTCATTCCCTCTCTTTCTTTCTATGTCTCTCTCTATACCGCTCCGGTGGCCTAGTGGTTAGAGCGTTCGCCGCGGATACGGGAGGTCGTGGGTTCGATCCCTGGCCGAGTCATACCAAAGACTTACAAAAATGGTACTAACAGCTGCCTCGCTTGACGCTCAGCATTAAGAGGTTAGTGTTAGGACTGGTCGGCCTGGTGTCAGGATAATGTGACTGGGTGGGACATCATGCTACATGTCTGCGGCATGATGCCTCAGTGCTAGACATCACTATAAACTGCCTCACAGCAGGCATCGTAGCGATATGACTGAAAAATTGTTAAAGCTACGTTAAAAATCCTAATCAAACAAAAAACTCTCTCTCTCTCTCTGTATATATATATATATATATATATATATATATATATATATATATATATATATATATATACATATATATATATATATATATATATATATATATATATATACATATATATATATATATATATATATATATATATATACATATATATATATATATATATATATATATACATATACATATATATACATATATATATATATATATATATATATATATATATATATACATATACATATATATATATATATATATATATATATATATATATATACATATACATATATATATATATATATATATATATATATATATATACATATACATATATATATATATATATATATATATATATATATATATATATATATATACATATATATATATATATATATATATATATATATATATATATATATATATATTACAATTATCGGAAATAACACATATAAGACAGTATGATTATTGGTGTAAAAATGGAAGGTACTCCAAATTTAAGTTCAAAATGAACCATATTCTATCATTCCTGTTCTCACACTTTAACATTATTAACATTAATTATAAGTATATATGTATGTATGTATGTATGTATGTATGTATGTATGTATGTATGTATGTATGTATGTATGTATGTATGTATGTATGTGTGTGTGTGTGTGTGTGTGTGTGTGTGTGTGTGTGTGTGTGTGTGTGCGTGCGTGCGTGCGTGCGTGCGTTGACCTCTACAGTATCCTATGTTGTTAGAGTGTCTGTCTCAGTATCGAAAGATCGCCGGTCCGAACCCCGTCCGAGTCGTACTAACGACTTATACAAACTTTTCTATCAGCAGTCTGACTGGGCGTTCAGCTTTAAGAAATTAATTTTAGCACTTATCGACATCGTTTCAGGTGTACATAATGCTAGTGTTAGATATCAGTATGAACTACCACAATGTAGAAGTTGTGGCAATATGTGTGAAGCATTGCTAAAGATACGTTACAAATCTAAGTTACACATATAGAAGGACACATAAACAGACACAGACATACAACGCATATTGAAATATCAACCAATGAAGCGGTAGGCCTAGAGTTATTCACCAAACATTTTCTTTTCTGTTTCTAACTAGGATGATTGATTAAAAACTATAAATAACTATGTTCTCTGTTCAGTTGTGCGATTTATTCAGCCAAGTGACTAACAAAACAGGAGGCAAAGCGTTGTTGCTGTTATGGCCATTTCGGCACGATGACTGCATATCCGTTCTCTTAATTGTTGACTGTGACTGCTGGTAATGTTCAGGACAGAAAACATCTAATTCTTCAAACGTTCTTGTTCCATTTTTTTTCTTCGGTTTAATTGTCTAGGATTACCTATATCTCTCAAACGTATGATTGAGTATTGTCATATTCTGAACTTATAAGATTCTCTCATCACCTTAGGACTTGTTTCCCCATGTCAATCAACATTTTTTTATAGCTTTTATCCAGCCGTATTTAGTATAATGGTGGCTGACTATATCTTTGAAAATTTCTTACCCGTTGTGAAAGCTGCATCTTTTTGTAGCGCTCAAACCGCGAGTCATCATCACCGTCAGTAACGTTTACAGGTATAATCCTGTACGTTGCCAAAATGATCATTTCAAATAGCTCAAATCGTATTGAAGACAATCAAATAAAATAGCTTAAATCGTACCGTGGATGATCATTGAAAATAGCTGAAATTGTATCATGGATGATCATTGAAAATAGCCGAAATCGTATCAAAGATGATCATTGAAAAACGCTGCAATTATATCGAGGAGATAATGAGCATTAAAATAATATAATTTAGGAATTATCATGATATAGATGTTCAACTGAGGATTCGCTGGTGACGGTATTTTGGGTTCGTAAATGAAAGAGTCATTTTCGTCCAAGTGTTCGTTGAATATTTCGTCGACGAATGTAATTGGATCTTCAGTCATTTTCTTGACTAGAGTAGGACGAATTATCAAATGGCGCAGTGTAATTTGCCAACGTAACACTATAAGGTGTTTTGGGGAAGCACATCTACAAAACTGTCAGGAGGTAATGTTAAATGACACTTGATTACTCACTGATCAATGGTTTTGGTCTCAAAGGAAGTACTCAGTGTCAACGCCTTATTGTGCAAAAGAGACATAAGCAGGACTACTGTGATTGTTGTTGTGGATTATGGCGTTGACAAGAATACAGTTGTTGTTAATGGTGGCATATATCAGCGGAAAACGTTAAATAAGATAACCAACATAGCTACAGAGAAAAATGGTGTACAGGTTCTTCTTGTTCCAAAGCCAAAGTTTCAATGGTTGTTCCAGTGACACAACATACCAAACATATTTAGGAACACATTCATTACCGTACACCGATATTGGTTGCTTTGTTAATGTTTTTTTTTTGCTTATTCAGTAGATAAACTCCTAAACCTTCTATGTTGTACATATAATCAATGACCTATGAAGCATCGATTAGTAACGAAATTGTATAAACCTCTTTATTTTATACTTAAATGTACTCGTGTTTGGTCTTTCGTGTAGAACGATACCCGAGGGTGCTTTATGACTATCGTTCAATATTTCGTAAACAGTGAGTTCGGCTCATCCTCTGCATTACGTGCGAACTGGAAAACTGATATCTACCAAGCGCACAGACGACGAAAGGTTACACACCGTTTGTTTATAAATACCTCACCGGAGGACGATATTTTTATATTACGGAGCGTATTGTCAGTGAACAATCTACTAAACGACTTGTATAGCTTCAGCTGTAGAGGTACCGGAGTTATTTATTAAATTTTTTAAATGTATATTATCGGTTTTACCTATTGTACTACGACGTTTATATTTCTATATTTTCTATGTATCTTCGGCTTGCTTAGCGTAATGAAAATATGTTATTTTCTTGTATCTGAGTTAACAATAGATCTCTAGTATGGGTTTTTTCGAGATAACTAAGAAACTAATGTTGAGGAACAAATGTACACCATTTCCAACAACCTTCTCTCCAGTAGACCTTCTGGACCAATTTGCAAATATCTTCCGTGATAAAGTACAAACTATTAGAGATTCGCTTCATAGCACAATTTCAACTGACTCGTCACCATAAAGTTATGATACAGAATTTCAGCGACAACCATTAGGAGCATTTGAACCTGTCTCTATTGATTTAGTACGGACAATCGTGATGAAGAGTGCACAAAATTCTCGTGAACTTGACCAAAAATTCAGACATCACTGCTGCTTGAGTGCTAAGACCCAATATTACCTTCACTAACTGATGTTATTAATATCTCTCTCATCGGTGGAATTCCCATCATTTTTCAAAACCGCCATAGTAAAGCTTCTGCTGAAGAAACAAACACTTGACCATAACAATTTAAAGAACTACCGCCCAGTTTCCAATCTCCTATTCATATAAAAAATCATAGAAAAGATTGTTATAACCCAGCTTGTACCTCATTTGAATTCAAAACAGTGGTCTTAGCAATGTACAGTCTACATATCGCCCTTGCCACAGTACGGAAACTACTCTTCTGAAAGTATTTAATGACATTTTCTTTGCTTTGGATAGTGGAAAGATTACAGTCCTCACTCACCTGGATTTATCTGCAGCATTTGACACAATAGACCATGATATATTACTTCACCGTTTCCAGCATATATTCGGCATTCAGAATATAGCCGTACAGTGGTTCAAGTCCTACTTAGTCAGCAAGACATACATTATATATGCAAATGGAATACACTCCAGCCCAGTTGACCTATGTTGTGGTGTTCCACAGGGATCTGTTTTTGGACCTGTTCTCTTAATTCTATACACTCAGCCGCTCTCAAGTGTTATAGATCATCACCCAGTGTCGCGACAATTGTACGCTGATGACACCCAAATATACAAGTCTAGCCACCCAACTGAAGTTGATGCGACCATCCATGGAGTAGAGAGGTGCATTTCTGATGTGAAATTATGGATGACATGTAACAAGCTTCAGATGAATAATGATACACCTGAGGCTATTGTAATCACAACACAAAGACTTTCCCCATTCACATCCTTTACCTCAGACAATAAATATCAGCAACACCAACATTAAATTCTCACAGTCAGTACGAAACCTAGACGTTACTCTAGACAGTACTCTCACATTGCACCAACATGTCATGAACATCTGCAGGGTTGCATGTCTCGAATTGAGACGCATCAGTTCCATTTGTAAATGTTTTTCTGTTGATGCCACGAAAACACTTGTGTGTTAATTAGTACTTTCAAGACTGGACTATTGTAACTCAATTCTGTCTGCTTCATCACAATATTTACTCCAGAAACTTCAAAACGTTCAAAACACAGCTGCACGGATCATCTTTAGAATACCTCGATCAGAGCACACGTCACCACTGCTCTGTACCCTACACTGGCTATCAATTCGATACAGAATCAAACACAAAATTTATTCTCTGTGCTATATTTCAATGACAGACTCCAGTCCAACATACCTGTCTAGCCTCACCCATGTGTATACACAAACTAGATCCTTGCGCTCTTCTTCTGATAATCGTATACTCATTTTTCCCAAGGTGAAAACGAAGTCATATGGACAACGTTCGTTTGCATACCAGGACGCGGTGACGTGGAACGAATTGCCCATTGAAATTAGACACAAAGACACAGTCGTCCCTTTTAAGAGTGCTCTCAAGACTCACCTGTTTCGACTTCAGGGACAAATTTAGCAACCTAATCATGTTTTGTATCTTATATATTTTCAGCATGTTTTTATGTTTTCCAATTTCATTGTTTTTGTCATTTGTTGTTCTGTAGTGTAATCATATCATTATTGATGGTGTAAAGCGCTTAGAGCTTTTAAAGATTAGGCGCTATACAAAGTCCTCATTATTATTGTTATTATTATAGGCTTCTCTGGCAGGTTTACCCGTTACTTTTTTTTTCTCCTTGTCATATTTGAAGCAATTTTCACAAAGGAAGATAGATCTTACCTCCTAACTGTTACTGATACCAGTGACTCTTTGCTAATCTGTTGAATAACGCCACGGCAGAACAGAAACTATTTAAACTTAGTTTTATATATACAGGGATTATATAGCATTAATTCAGTCTTGTTTTAGTAAATGTAACCACCAGGCCCAGGACCATTCCAGTATCTTTACAAAATTAACTAATTTTAAAATTTCAAAACAATTATTTTCTTTTAAGCAGGAAAGATACAATTTTTAAATAAAATCTATTCAAATAGTTAAGATTCATTCTTCTATTTCATCCTTTAGAATATTCTGTTTAAACATTTTCCCAGCAAGCATCATTCAATCAGAGTTTTTCACATTTCCCAGTATCAGCTTTTTTTACTTGTATCACATTATTCACTATATCATGCTGAAAAATTGGAGTTGATTCCTTTTTTCCTATGACACTCTGAGACAGATAAACCATGATAGCACAGGCATGCATCAAACCCACAAAATGTATGTTAAGAGTCATATTTCTTCAAACTAAGCTCACTCAGTGTATCAAATCAATGGTATGTCATAAACACTGTACAATAAGGAACATAATATCATAATAATTTCAACATGTTTCCCAACATTGTTTACATTATATGCATAGTTACAAACTAGGATAATAATAAACAATACCTTAAAATGACAACAAATATGATTGCAAGTAAAGAAGAATATATAGCTGGCTCATGTAATTATAACTTTTTGTGTATCAAATCATATAACAAAATAAATGGCAATTAACCTATTTATAAATTATATAAAATAATTAATATATATATATATATATATATATATATATATATATATATATATATATATATATATATATATATATATATTATTATTATTATTATTATTATTATTTCATCTATGTTCAGCAAATTGTTTTCCTGCAGTAACAACATAGACACTTCTAAGCCATCATGGTAGGCATCTGTTCCAGTATATTAAGATAATCAAAGCTTAAATCTGCAGGACCTAGCAAATGTATTTGTTTATGATAGATGAAGAGCATAAACTATACTGATCCTGGAATTGTCTGACTGCAGTTCATAAGTCCCTACTGATTAATTATGTATTTTCATGTCCATACCATTGGGTCCCACACATAGAGGAAAGTAGGGTCATTCCCCAACTGATTTTATTTCTAACGATTACTTGACCTCCATCTGTAAAACTTAAAAGCTGACCAATACATGTTTTCCCCTCACTACAAAAATTATGTGGATGTCCCTAGTCCATACATGCTTAGAAAGTTGGTGATGGTGGTACATGAGAAAGTTGGTGATGGTGGTACATGAGAAAGTTGGTGATGGTGGTACATGAGAAAGTTGGTGATGGTGGTACATGAGAAAGTTGGTGATGGTGGTACATGAGAAAGTTGGTGATGGTGGTACATGAGAAAGTTGGTGATGGTGGTACATGAGAAAGTTGGTGATGGTGGTACATGAGAAAGTTGGTGATGGTGGTACATGACAAGTACACAGCAGGTGTTTAGAAGCCAATGAGGGTTTTCAATTTTCTCTAACATCTGATAAATCTATTTAAAGAGACGAGTGAGACCATGATATGATTAAAGTAATGTTTTCTTTATTTGAAGATAATAAAACTAGATACCAATATATTGACTAACTAGTTATCCACATGATTATGAAAAAAGGGTCAGGATTATGTGATTATTTCAATTTCATGTTTGTATTTATTTGCATCACCCTCTAGCATAACTATCCATGTACTTGTGTCCATCAGTATGTGTCTTTGTCATTATGTGTGTTTGTATATCCATCCTGAATTCAATATAGCATCAGTATGTGTCTTTGTCATTATGTGTGTTTGTATATCCATCCTGAATTCAATATAGCATCAGTATGTGTCTTTGTCATTATGTGTGTTTGTATATCCATCCTGAATTCAATATAGCATCAGTATGTGTCTTTGTCATTATGTGTGTTTGTATATCCATCCTGAATTCAATATAGCATCAGTATGTGTCTTTGTCATTATGTGTGTTTGTATATCCATCCTGAATTCAATATAGCATCAGCATGTGTCTTTGTCATTATGTGTGTTTGTATATCCATCCTGAATTCAATATAGCATCAGTATGTGTCTTTGTCATTATGTGTGTTTGTATATCCATCCTGAATTCAATATAGCATCAGTATGTGTCTTTGTCATTATGTGTGTTTGTATATCCATCCTGAATTCAATATAGCATCAGTATGTGTCTTTGTCATTATGTGTGTTTGTATATCCATCCTGAATTCAATATAGCATCATTATGTGTCTTTGTCATTATTTGTGTTTGTATATCCATCCTGAATTCAATATAGCATCAGTATGTGTCTTTGTCATTATGTGTGTTTGTATATCCATCCTAAATTCAATATAGCATCAGTATGTGTCTTTGTCATTATGTGTGTTTGTATATCCATCCTAAATTCAATATAGCATCAGTATGTGTCTTTGTCATTATGTGTGTTTGTATATCCATCCTGAATTCAATATAGCATCAGTATGTGTCTTTGTCATTATGTGTGTTTGTATATCCATCCTGAATTCAATATAGCATCAGTATGTGTCTTTGTCATTATGTGTGTTTGTATATCCATCCTGAATTCAATATAGCATCAGTATGTGTCTATGTCATTATGTGTGTTTGTATATCCATCCTGAATTCAATATAGCATCAGTATGTGTCTTTGTCATTATGTGTGTTTGTATATCCATCCTGAATTCAATATAGCATCAGTATGTGTCTTTGTCATTATGTGTGTTTGTATATCCATCCTGAATTCAATATAGCATCAGTATGTGTCTTTGTCATTATGTGTGTTTGTATATCCATCCTGAATTCAATATAGCATCAGTATGTGTCTTTGTCATTATGTGTGTTTGTATATCCATCCTGAATTCAATATAGCATCAGTATGTGTCTTTGTCATTATGTGTGTTTGTATATCCATCCTGAATTCAATATAGCATCAGTATGTGTCTTTGTCATTATGTGTGTTTGTATATCCATCCTGAATTCAATATAGCATCATTATGTGTCTTTGTCATTATGTGTGTTTGTATATCCATCCTGAATTCAATATAGCATCAGTATGTGTCTTTGTCATTATGTGTGTTTGTATATCCATCCTGAATTCAATATAGCATCAGTATGTGTCTTTGTCATTATGTGTGTTTGTATATCCATCCTGAATTCAATATAGCATCAGTATGTGTCTTTGTCATTATGTGTGTTTGTATATCCATCCTGAATTCAATATAGCATCAGTATGTGTCTTTGTCATTATGTGTGTTATATATCCATCCTGAATTCAATATAGCATCAGTGTGTGTCTTTGTCATTATGTGTGTTTGTATATCCATCCTGAATTCAATATAGCATCAGTATGTGTCTTTGTCATTATGTGTGTTTGTATATCCATCCTGAATTCAATATAGCATCAGTATGTGTCTTTGTCATTATGTGTGTTGTATATCCATCCTGAATTCAATATAGCATCAGTATGTGTCTTTGTCATTATGTGTGTTTGTATATCCATCCTGAATTCAATATAGCATCAGTATGTGTCTTTGTCATTATGTGTGTTTGTATATCCATCCTGAATTCAATATAGCATCAGTATGTGTCTTTGTCATTATGTGTGTTTGTATATCCATCCTGAATTCAATATAGCATCAGTATGTGTCTTTGTCATTATGTGTGTTTGTATATCCATCCTGAATTCAATATAGCATCAGTATGTGTCTTTGTCATTATGTGTGTTTGTATATCCATCCTGAATTCAATATAGCATCAGTGTGTGTCTTTGTCATTATGTGTGTTTGTATATCCATCCTGAATTCAATATAGCATCAGTATGTGTCTTTGTCATTATGTGTGTTTGTATATCCATCCTGAATTCAATATAGCATCAGTATGTGTCTTTGTCATTATGTGTGTTGTATATCCATCCTGAATTCAATATAGCATCAGTATGTGTCTTTGTCATTGTGTGTGTTTGTATATCCATCCTGAATTCAATATAGCATCAGTATGTGTCTTTGTCATTATGTGTGTTTGTATATCCATCCTGAATTCAATATAGCATCAGTATGTGTCTTTGTCATTATGTGTGTTTGTATATCCATCCTGAATTCAATATAGCACCAGTATGTGTCTTTGTCATTATGTGTGTTTGTATATCCATCCTGAATTCAATATAGCATCAGTATGTGTCTTTGTCATAATGTGTGTTTGTATATCCATCCTGAATTCAATATAGCATCAGTATGTGTCTTTGTCATTATGTGTGTTTGTATATCCATCCTGAATTCAATATAGCATCAGTATGTGTCTTTGTCATTATGTGTGTTTGTATATCCATCCTGAATTCAATATAGCACAATGGGAAAAAGCAAAAAAGAAAGCTACACTCACATAACTTTGGACATATTATCATGGTTATAAATAACTGCACTGATTAGATTTTTTGAATATTATGTAAGTCTTCAAAAGTATTTTTCGCATATTAGTTTGATCTTTTAGATTTAGATTTTTAACCTTTATTATCACATAAGTTGCTTATTCTTAAATATATCATCTCCTTGTAAGCTTAAATATGTATGATACAAATAGCTAAAATAGAAATTATTATTATTATTATTATTATTATTATTATTATTATTATTATTATTAATGTTAACTGTGTAATAAATAAGTATTCAGCATCAAATTCCTAAACATTTCTAAGCTCTCTTTTGTCTCTTAGTTTTGATGATATCATATTACATTCTTTTGTTTAAATAACTGTCCCAACAATTATATTGTTCATAATTTGTGTTTTATACACATTGTATCAGGACATGTAAATTCATGGAATGGAGTAAGTGTTTTAGTTATCTAAAAATAAAATATACAGAGTGTACACAGAGTTGTTATTCTAAACATCAGACTCCAATTAAAAACAGTTTTAATTAAGTAATTTATTCCTAAGTAGTACCATTTTACAGCACCCAAGAACAGGTATATGGTAATTTGTAGAAATGATCAGGTACTGACCAGGTTTCACACAATACACAAGTACCTGCCCAGCTGGGTTTTAAGATAATAATTTGATGTTCCCGAGTTGGTACCCCCCATCCCTATAGTAATACAATGTTAAAATAATTAAATAATGAAGTGAGAGGAGAAGCGTGGAAACACTTGACAAAATGTAAATAAAGACACTTGATCCTACCAGGTATGCTGCTAGATGTTCCTACATGTCCATCTCTAGTAATTTGCTGCATCAGAGTAAAGATGTTAGGACATTACATCAAATTTAGCCCTACTTGACACAGACCAGGTGGGCTTATGTATGATATGTCGTACATTGTCTGTACATCAAATTTAGCCCTACTTGACACAGACCAAGTGGGCTTATGTATGATATGTCGTACATTGTCTGTACATCAAATTTAGCCCTACATGACACAGACCAGGTGGGCTTATGTATGATATGTCGTACATTGTCTGTACATCAAATTTAGCCCTACTTGACACAGACCAGGTGGGCTTATGTATGATATGTCGTACATTTTCTGTGCATCTGTAAACTATAAAATGTTATTACTACTTCTCTTCACCTACTTAGACTAATACATTTAAATTTTAAACACACACACACACACACACACACACACACACACACACACAATTACTCCATGGTCTAGTTGATCCCAAAAATAATGGTGCTGAGTGGACACCCAATATGGCATCCAGAAATGTCATTTTGAAATATTGTTATTGCAAGTTCTCCTATCAGTATGAAATTTCCACTAAATGTGTTCTTATGATGTCCAGTTGGTCCTAAAGAAAATGGTTCTGATCTGATGTCCAAATATGGCTGCCACAGCATTATCTAACAAATCTTGTTATGGCTACTCATTTTGAATGGAAACACATGTTGGCATGGCAGTTTTACCAGAAGACTTCTTATGATGTTGAGCTGATTTTAGTTGACTTCAGTGGCCATCATGAAATTCCTATCACTCCTCCTGAATGAATGGTGACATAAACATAGGACTTTCCCAGAAAGACTATTCAGTCTAGTTGGTTGCAAAATGAAAATCATGTTATCGCTAATGTATTTTCACCACATGACTTCTTATGATTTCATATTTGTTACAAATTGGAAATTGTGCAATATCACAACCAGTATGGCCACCATGGCAGCCATCTTGAAAATACAAAGTCGTAGCAACATGGAATTTACATCAAAAACATCTTGTTGGTTCTAAATGATAATGATGCCAATCTACCTTTCAATATGTCAAACATAGCATTTCAATTAAAAATCCTGTTATTGCAGTAGAATGTCAGAGACTGTTTCAACATTCAGCAGTTAAAAATAAGAAATGATCTTCTTATCTTGAATCCCTGACCAAAATTGTCAGCATAAAAGGTGTTATTGCTTTTGAGAGAATTTCATTCTATTTTATTTACACATTTGTTTACCTTTCAAAAATAATACTTTTTAAAAGGACTGCTCTTGTGGTCCAGTGATAAGAGCACCTGTCTCAGATCGGGATGTATCGGGTTTGAATATCAAAGACATAAAAAATGATACTAACAGCTGCCTTGTTAAGTGCTCAGCGTTAAGACGTTAATACTGGTCAACCTGGTGTCATGATAATGTAAGTTGGTGAGACATCAAGTGAGACATCATGCTACATGTCTGCAGCATGATGTCTCATTGCAAGACATCCCTATTAACTGTCACACTGCAGATAAATTGGCAATATGAGTGAAAATGTGTACCAAGTAGCCCACGATATTTAATTTATATTTCTATAAGAATCGCCTACTACAGTTCTAGAATGAAAACATTTCCTTTTGTTCATTATATTCATGTCGGTGCAACCCAGCAAGATACTTGCTTTTTCCAATTAAATTTAAAGAAGTCGCTTGACTGGCTTACAATTCAGTTTATGTCGAATACAATCCTACTTGTACCGTATCTTTCCGTTCACACCCAATTCATCACCAATCATAAACCGGGGTGATAATTATAGGAACCATGCCACATCTGAGTTCCATGCATCGTAGGTATTTCTTTTGATAGTACACAATGTTTAATTTGTCTAATATATCAACATAAAGTATCTTCAAAGATGAACTTAAGTTCTTGTCTACTTTTAAACAGGAAAGGAAAAATTCCTATCAAAATGGAATGGAATCACAAGCGTGGTACTGAGCTGGAATTCATAATTTTGGTTGGAGTTTCATCAATTACCAATAATGATATGCTAAGCATTTGGCTGAACAGAAATCCAAATTGGTTTGTAACAAATTATTATAAATTTCGGTAAGTTATGATGTACTGAGGGAATGCATGAACGAAGCGTACCAAAAGTCTTGAATGACCTTATTGTCTAATAGTTTTGACTGTAGCACAATTATATAATGCAAATTTTCATTGAATGAGCTCTTAATAATTCCAAAACATTTTATTATTACAAAATATCAATGAATACTTTGTAATTCCAATGTATAATTTAAATAATTAATTCGTCTCAAATAAAACTGAAAACATCTAGAAACTCACATATTCCCAAAGAATGAGATTATGACAGTTAACAATTAATGTTTATCTTGTTGTTCATATACATAATGTCATCTGATCAAACACACAACAAAGAGCTCTAGCTGTGGATCATTTCTGATAGGAAATTAAAATAATTTCGTAAACAATGTCAGGACGTGAACTTACGTTCAAGTAAACATCAAATCCAAACATGTGAAAATAGTCAGGTAGGCCAAAACTATACTCTAAATTTCCTCCAATTTGTATTGTTCAATTGTCTCAAAGACACATTGTTTTACAATATTGACATATTCATGATCATTCTAAAGACTGTTGTTGAATTCCATTATCCCTTTACTCATGGTCACAAAATTTAAAGCAACAAGAGATAAATAAGACAGCTAGATAACGAGAGACAAAATTTTTTTTTAGTTTTCGAGTAATATCTATCTGAGGGTGCGATATACTAAAAATAATCAAATTTCGCTTATTCATTACAAATATCCTTTCCAGTTTCTTTGGCAAGTTCCATATACTACTGGAACCCAAGTTTCCTTCAAGACAGTATATGTAAATGTGCTTCTTTTAATATAACAACTTTTGCTGGAAATAAGGGCAAACTTTGGCGTCACAATTTCATCCAGTTACCCCATATGATTCTTTACTTTTCTAGCAACAAAGCATTGTTTCTCTTCTTTTAACCATTTAAGAACAAAACCCCGAATGAATTCATAAAAGAGTACGGAGTTATGTAAAGTAGGAAAAAAGTATAGTGTTAATTGGCGTAGACCCCCCCCCCCCCCAGTTTATGGAATATTAAAAATGATAGGATGTTTACTGTCATATTTTTACAATCTTGTTCTATATCAATAGCAAACGAATATCCGGTATTGTTGAGTTCGGTCAGTTGGTGTCCTAGCTTTAGTCAGTTCGAGATAGGGTAGCAGAGATTAGTTACAGTAATTGGCCCCTTCACATGTCTTAACTTAAAGTTATTGTGGGACCTTTCCAGTTATCACTGGTTAATAATTAAAGATATGGATATATATGAGGACTAGTGTTGGGTTTGTGTACGCTTTGACATTGATGTAAGGCTAATGTGCTTCTCCTAGTTACTTCAGAATAAATAGACAGTGAAACTCAAATAGTCAGTTAGAAAGCAAAGCTATAATATTCGTAAACCCTCCCGTTTGTTTGTATCCCCCCTACCAATTTGAGAAGCAAAAGTCGTCAATGATACAAAAAATACAAAAAGCTTACCAATTTCATCCGGTGATTTATAAGTTTTAACTTTAGTGCTGCCAAGGATTCCAAACACTGTCAAACACCATTGAGTCCACAGTATTAGGGAACCCTTGGCAACAATCCGGTTAGAAATTATAATGAGCATGTTTATATTCTTGATACCTTTCGTTCTTAAATTGGCGGGGGGGGGGGGGGGGGGTGGGGCACGCAAGCAGGGAAGCCACGTGCCAATATAACTAGACACGTGTGTTAAGGCGAATATCTAGAAAACGTGCCTGGATTATAACTACTTTGAATTCAATCATACTGTTGTTCAAAATTATCATGTAAGGAAATGTCTCGTGTTTGCACTCGGAGCATCACTTTAATTTAAATATGACCTTCGGACGTTAAAAGTGCATGTGTGAGAATATACGGCTGGTTTGCATAAAACTTTTTGTTATGAGCTTCTGTTGACTTATGAAAGATAGTTTTATGTTTCCATTTCCTATATCTATCCAAAGTATGACCTTTTTTCATAAAAAAGACACTTCACTGGTGTCCTCTCATTTGTATAAATTTATGTTGTGTAATCTAGATCAATGATACCGCCCATCATGGGAAGTTACTTTTGAAGCCATAATGTATTTACAGATAAGAGTTATCTTTCATTTTCTCTCTCTCTCTCTCTCTCTCTCTCTCTCTTTCTCTCTCTCTCTCTCTCTCTCTCTCTCTCTCTCTCTCTCTCTCTCTCTCTCTCTCTCTCTCTCTCTCTGTATATATATATATATATATATATATATATATATATATATATATATATATATATATATATATATATTTATATATATACACACATCGCATTACGAAGAGTACAATCTGTCAAGGCTGAACAATCGAAGTCTTAAAGACTACTTCACAAAATAAACCGTTAAGTTTTCAACAGATAATTGTTAACAAAATTACGTGGACGCTATGTATCCAGGGCAGAAGTAAGCGAAAAGATTTCTGCGTATATGCAAAGATGGACAGGCGATTTTTTATTATACGCCCTGATGATGTAAAATGAGTGATAGGGCTACAAAACATATTTAATTATTGTGGCATATGTTAAACGTTTATTTTTTAAATGTGTATTTGTTCCACATGGGAGAAGCAGTTGCAGTACAACTAAGAAGAAATTCATAATACAATCATTGCTAGTAAGTATTGCTAGTAAGTGCTAGCAAGTCCTGGGACATCATTGCCATTAGGGTTATTGACAACATTAATATAAGAAAATGAATCTAACTACATGTAGACATGTAATCGAATCGATTTGGCACCAAAACGTATCCCAGGCTAATGTAAGGAAGCTTGATGTTCCTATGAAATGATCAAGAACAGAAGCATTGAGTACAAATTACAAATCACAACCCATATTATGTGACTGGGGGCCCCGACTGGCTGAGTGGTCTACCATCTCACCTCTGTCTGCGTCGGTTAGAGTCTCGGATTCGGCCGATGTTGGTTGGTTAGAAAGCTTGCCAGTAGCTTCTCGTGGGTCGGTGGTTCTTTCCTCCACCATTAATATTGGCCGCCATGTATAGCTCATCTTGTGCTGAAAAATGGCGTTAAACCCTATTACAACTACAACCTATTATGTGATTGATACCGATCTGCAACAAAATTAGATAATGATCCGTCATACCGCACCATGTCAAAATGCTTTCCTGGTATCAAAGAAAGCTGCTTACAATTTCCTTTAGTATTCATTAGCATAGCTAACAAGTTCGTTAACTATAAATAAAGTCATATTGCAACCTAGACCCTTATGAAAGTCCGCTTGAAGTGAGTTAATTGAGAACTTTGTAGGTTTCAAATCAGTATTAAACTGACTTAACTAAGTTTTTTCAAATTCTTTACCTATAACTGAGAGAAACTCTATTACAGCCTCTTCTTTACATAAATTAACACATTCACTAAATATTTCATGAAACGTCTTATATATTTTGTCTACATTCAGTGTGGTAAACAAATTCTCAAACTATGACGCCCACTAAGCAATTATATCTGCAGGATCACGAAATTGTCATTTTATATCGTTTCAAGTGGTTGTTTTCTTCTTTGCCGGCGATTATTGATAATTTCCAAAACAGATTGTGGTGAACCTCGGCGTACTTATCAATATATTCATGTTCTTGCTTTTGATAGACTGAAACACGGTTTTTGTGATGTCTACGAAAAGCTGTGTTGGCAAGGTAATAAGCAATACAAAATGTATCGCTTTGACAATTAGATTGTTCTTGCTGTATCCATTCTTTCTTTTTTTTTTTGCTTGTTAGATAGTCAAGGTCTACAATAAACCACTTTAGGTAAAAATGACTTTTCGGATAGTTTCCTTAAGTCCAAAGAACTATTCAAATTTATTATAGCGGACATAGAACTCGGTCTTTTACGTTTTGTGATTATGATGAAAATGGGGTTTAAAGCATCATGTAACAAGATATTTGGATTTGTATACTCATCTACTTATGGGTCAAAATTATCTTCATATAATCTTTTCGATCGTATTCTAGCTACTACATGAAAACGTCATCATCATCATTATCATAATCATCAACATCATCATCATAATCGTCGTCGTCATCATCATCATCATCATCATCATCAATCACATGATTGACTTTGTTATAATGGTTTACTTTGTTGGAATTATCGTACCCAAAAAACAACTTTTGATCTTTTCACCTTTTGGATATATGCTTTTAACGGGAATACTACCAGGACCATTAACATCGTTTCTACCTGAACTCCTGGCAGGATTATTTGACCTATTACTACCCGAACCTTGCACATTGTCAGACACTGATGTTGGAGATAAAAATCATTTTACATTTTCATCGCATGATTTATATGAGCGCTACACTGCCTTGTCACGGATTGACTGCATGTTTCGGGCGCAATCTCACCATTTAAATCACTGTTAACCGCCGGTTAAGCGGTTTTACCATTGACAAAGTTTGATGAAAGATTGGCTGTATTATAAACTCTACCCTGGGATATGTGTGGACTATATGTACAGAAACACCACACTCTTTTGATTTAATAGGTGCATACTCAGGGAATAAGGCCGTAATCTATCCAAACCAAAGTGAGCGGCATTTGTATTAAAACTGTCTGATCCGTTTAATCTGTTGATAAAAACAGGATGTTGCCAGATACTTTTTTGAATTTCACAGGTATTATTATTAGTGTCCCCCTTTGCTGTCCACAGGGGCATTTTGTTAATTGATTGGTATCATCTAAGATCGATTCTATATGAGATTGACTTTCGTTGAGAGCGAGGCGTTTCGCTCGCAGGTAATTCATTATCATGTACAATTCATTAATCATTGGTGCACCATCGTATTGTGTAGAGTAGCTCTGCCAAGCAGACTGGTCGTCTCTATTCCCAGTCAAAATAGACTGTGTAAGAGAATTTGGTATCTCTCTTTGACGTGTGCGCCATCCTAAAAATGTGTAGCTCTGGATTGTCAATTGTCAAGAATGCTATTTCCTCAAAATAAATCCTTAGCACCGAAAACACAGAAAAGAGAATACCAAAGGGTATAGGGTTTATTCGTAAACATATACTTATAAAAATCACATTTCTTCGGATGTATAAAATGTCCAAATTTCGTGAAATTGCAGAGAGTTCAGCATACACTTTTGACAGGTGCAAACCCGACCTGTAACCTTACAGAAATATGTGTAAATTCCACTAAAACAAATTTAATTTTCAATCGTTGCAAAGTTTTTGTGTTTAAAAGCATCAGCGACAAGAGCATAAGTTGAAATTGAGACATCAATGACACCATTCAGCATAGCGACACTTATGAGCAGCCGTTCATGAAATTTGAGCAATATGCCGATTGATTGTTTTCGCTAAGTGCGTACAATATATGCATTTTCTATGTTAAACATGCACATCAGTTTATTTTAAAGTTTTCAATATCTTAACGCATATGTAGTTTCTCACTTGAATTAATACAATTCCTGTTAAAACATTTTGAATTTTTTAAATTAAAAACTCATTGTAAAGAATGGAACATAAGAAGACGTAATCACTGTAAATGTCACAGGTTCCTCCATCAATAAATAGTTAAGTCTTAATTGTCGACCTGCAATCATTTTATCATCTGTAAACTGAATTTCTTTATCAAAATATCAGCAAAACATATTTAAATGATATTTAGACTATTTCTTTCAATACATATTCAAGGGACATGATTGATTTATTTATTAAACGGAAGTCCCTAAAATAAGAAAGACATGGTAACACAGATATACAGGAAAGACAATTTTAGTCAATTTGCTCAGGTGTATGCGTGATTAATTATTCTATATAACTGAACTTTGAATGTTGGAACCATAACCCGTGATGAAATATATAGGAATGATTTACTTTACTATATTTTACATCACGGGCTATGGTTCCAACATTCAAAGTTCAATTATTGTAATTTCTCATAAAAAGATTGTTACTGTTCGATTGCAAAATCATGGTTGTATTGTATGCACAAAATAAAAATATATACGCAGTACAAAATGTTTCTAAAATGTTCTCAGCTATATTGAGATATTTGTGTATAGAAAACTTTATTAAGACCAAACATTAACGTTTATATGTCTTTGAAAACATATGTATGTATATGTAAGTGTGCATGTGTGTTTGTGTGCGTGTTAATGTGTGTGATTTAGATTTGTAACGTAGGTTTAAAAAATTTTCAAGTCATATCGTTATGATGTCTGAAGTGTGGCAATTTGAAGTGATGGATAGCACTGGAGCATCATACCGCAGACAGGCAGCATTATGTCCCACCAGTCCTATTATCCGGACACCCGGCCGACCAGTCCTACCACTAACCTGTTAATGTTGAAAGCTTAGCAAGGCAGTTGTTAGTACCATTGTTAGTAGTCTTTGGCATGACTCGTCCGGGTTTCGACCTCACGACCTCTCGCATTCGAGGCGGACGTTCTGATCACTAGGCCACCTGAGCGGTTCAAGCATATCAAATATCAAAAGTTTAATAATGGCCATATATATATATATATATATATATATATATATATATATATATATATATATATATATATATATATATATATATATTGACAGTGATATATGTCTTCTCAAAATAAATCTGGACAAAAAGAACAAACACAAAACCGGAGTAGACACATACAACATTTATATTAAATTATTTTAAAAGAAAAACCAGAAAAAATACAATTCGATGAAATAATTGAATTTCATAACCTCAAGGTCAAGACATTATTGGACTACGCAAATAGTTAATATTATTTCACTTATCCATACAAAGAAATATGTAGGGAACAATTTCATGTACTGTTAAGACTTACATGTGGAAATACTCTACTGAAAATGAAACCAGAAACTGTGCAGATACATCATACAAATGTTAAAATATAATATGGATCATATCACCGATATATCATAAGTATGGATCATTATGTTTCAGATACATCATATAATATATATTATGGATCATATCACCGATATATCATACAAATATTCAAATATAGTATGGATCATATCACCGATATATCATAAGTGTGGATCATTATGTTTCAGATACATCATATAATATATATTATGGATCATATCACCGATATATCATACAAATATTCAAATATAGTATGGATCATATCACCGATATATCATAAGTATGGATCATTATGTTTCAGGTACATCATATAAATATATATTATGGATTATATCACCGATATATCATACAAATATTGAAAGATAATATGCACCATGTTTAAGATATATCATACAAATAAAGTATTTAAATATAGTATGGATCATATCACCGATATATCATACAAATATTGAAATATACTATGGATCATATCACCGATAAATCATAAACATATTGAAATATAGTATAGATGATATCACCGATATATTATACAAATATTGAAACATATTATGGATCATATCACAGATATATCATACAAATACTTAAATATATTATGCATCATGTTTCAGATATATCATGCAAATATTAAAATATATTATGGATCATATCACCGATGTATCATACAAATATTGAAATATGAATCATATCACCAATATATCATACAAATATTGAAATATAGCATGGATTATATCACCAATATATCATACAAAAATTGAAATATGCTATCGATCGTTTCACATATCTATAAAATTGTTGCCAATTGAAGACGGTAAACTTAGCAACTGGTCATGTATATGGATGAACGTATTTTTGTATCTTACAATAGATACATATTGAACGCCGAAATGTAAACTTAGTAGTAATACAAGTATCTCAATCAAATTAGACGACCATGTTGGAAAACTTATTGAAAAACTATTTTACGCAGAGGATATGTTACAAATAAACAAACGCGATCATCCGTTAAAGGTGATAATACTCACGGGAATTCAAGTGCTCTTAACCTACATTACCTCTTTTATCATTGTGGTAAATGATTATGTTTTCTGTTCATGTCGATAAAGATAACAATGAGCTTTGCATACTTAACAATCAACATACCGTCATCAATATCAAGAGAATATTAAAAACTAAACAAAATGAGTACCAACAAATATGTGCTAGTAAATAGGAAGGAGTATGAATGTTCTTTTAATAGATGGAATCGAAAGAAACGTTTGTGTTACCAATAACCTCACGTTATATCCTAACACAAACTCCGATTACTGATCTTAACAAATTATTATTTATATGTAAAAGTTAAATTATATAAATGGAACCAATTGTGTTATCATCTGAAGTCTTCCATATTTCCATACTATGGAAATATCGTACAAAAAAATAAATGTCATTGGAATTCATAGTTGTGATTACAAAATTTACTTGAGAATACAACCAAACGTAAATTGCATGTGATTATTTAAAAGCTATAAAAAGAAGCTCCATGACTTTTGTTTCTTCAGAAAAAAAATAATGTTTTCAAAACCCTTCATCCAAAGCAATATAGCCAAAAGCATACAACTTTTTTGAAACAAACCTTTTAAAAGAAAGAAGTTATATCTCCATGAAGTATATCTTTAGTCTAGAATAGAAATACAAAAACGTATTGATTAACAGACGATACAATCGACGCAAAATGTCTACAATGAATTCAAACCTCCAACTGGAGATATAACAGAAAATAATTGATTCTTTTCTTGTAATTAAAACAATAATTTCACCCAAACTGATAAGATAAATATGTAGAAAAATTAAAAGTCCAGCAAGATTTATTGATCAACTGGTAAGAATATAAATAATTCAAGATGTAGAATATGGTCATCATTGTGTAGGTATGTATCTTATAACACCAGCAAAATAAAACAAAAAACAACCTTATAAAAGAAGGACAGCTGTGGATACAAATAATTAATTAATAATCAAATCTAAAACTACACATTCGTTTTAGCAAGATAAATTAGTTGGCATTATACATTGATAAGTTCTGACGAATAACTCCATACATATATATTAACCAGACTGTATAAAATAATGTGCAAAGATGCTGATAAAAATATTGTCGTATATATATATATATATTATATATATATATATATATATATATATATATATATATATATATATATATATATATATATATATATATATATATATATATATATATATATATATATATATATATATATATAAATATATATATATATTAAAACCTATTGGGGAATATATGAACTAGAATATATTATAATGATAAATAGTTTATCTGTTGTGGAATCAATATTATATAACAAATGATATAAATTGAAAACATGTTCAAATTTGTAAAAGCGTTATCGAAAAGAAATATTATTGCCTAATGATATAGCTACGATGACAGATGGAAGAAACCGTTTAGGTAGATTATATTGGATAAGTGAAGCACTAGCAATGATTTAAAAGGTTTGAAACTATTGAGGAAAAAATCAATTATCGCATCCAAAACTTACAAGCAGCTATCCCCTGTAACCAAAAAATATAATCATGTAATCTACATCCAACAGTTACAACAGGAATGCATAAAGGATTTCCCGGGCAAATAGGAATGCAAATGATACAATTTGACCAGGTAGAGAAACAAGGACTTTAATAGATGGGCACTACTAAGGACTTCATAGCCATAAACCAATTAGCAAAATACAGATGAGTACAACGAAAGACTTGATAGTAACACGCCTTCTAGGTTATTTATCCATTAAAAACGAAACAACCGATATGGAAAATAACTTTATAGAAATTATCAACAAAATATATCTCATGTCTTCATTACCTGATAAAAATATTTTGGTAATCCTTACAATAATTAGTTACTTGCCGTTTTGGCATGATCAATCAAATCAAACAACTGATTTCTTCTGTGGAATCCGATCCAGGTTGGACAACATAGTGATAATACTATCATCTATCAATTTAATCTCTGGTTAATTTATCACGAAGACATTTTAAGTCCGTGATTTTTTACTGGAAAACCCCTACAAGTTACAGGACCCACGCATAGATGTTAGTTTTGATACAAAAATTTGGTACAGAGACTCTACTTTAATATCTTTCTGATCGTTTTAAAAACGTGTTGGCCTTTGTGTTTGATTTACTTTCGACGTGATCAACCTTACTCAAATAAAATATTTCCAATAGACGAATATTTTTTTAAAACCTATGTATGAAAAACTGCTTACAAACATCATCTATTTTGTAAATTAGGATATTCCTTGTTATTCTAGTCAGAAAACTATAGATATCATCTGGCTGAGTCAAATATGTTGATTTCTGCATTTAAACATAAGTTGTTTTTCTATATGGCAGCAAAAATGATTAACTAGCTAATTAATCATTTTCAAAACATAAATTAGACCAGTTCCTTCAACTATATAATACTTCTAAATGCCTGTTCAATTGTTTTATTATATATGTTATAATGAAGTATGTTAATTGTAGGTACATGTGTTGTATTTAAGAGTCCTGACGCCATCAGTACAGACACCAAAGTTAATATTGTCGTATCGAAATCATTCTTAGCCTTATTCTTTGGGATGTCTGCCATCGGCTTTATATTTTCTAAGACGTGAGAATTTATGGAAACTTTTATTCCTCGTTCACAATGAATAGTATGGCTTTTTTCCTCGTTCACAATGAATCGGATGACTTTTAAAAAGTAGTAGTACAACCTACTATGCTAATGTTCTCATCGTCATCCCACTTGTTAAACGAAAGATACGGTCACCACCTGCTATATAGTCTAAGTTTGAGTCCGGTATGTGTAACCTTGTTCACTAACATTAAGTTTTCAAAAATAACTTTTTACAGTCTTTAACATCCGTTTCGTCCTCAAGAACCAAAGCACATCTCGCTTCTCACTTATTCTATCCACACTGTACAGTTTCATTTCATTTTATCAAATTCAGTATCGTACTGTGTCATTCAACGTCGTCAAATTGTAAAGTGTATTTATCAAATGTATTTTCTGATTTGCAAATATAGAGAATTTGAAAAGAATGAAAATAAAGGAATACTCGTTTTTGTGCACTCGCGATGCGCTGGAGTTATCCTTGATTTCTTATTTCAATAATTTTTGCGGTATGTATGCAAAAACTGGCCTATAGTAGATTTCGACGGTTTTAAAGTTCATTATGGAATTTTCATAGAATGGTTAAGATTAAGGCTTTTAGAAATGCCAGATTGGCTATTTATAAATGGTATAAAGTGGTTAAAAGCTAATTAATCGGTATCAAGCGAATAACGAACGTTTAGTCTCCCAGGTCTTGCAGTTATTTGAGCACTTATCTCACTCTGTTTCGACCACACAGTTCTCCTAGCTTTTAGAGTGTCCGCCTCAGTTGTTGGAGGTCGCGAATTCGAACCCCGGCCGAATCATACTAAAGACTTATAAGAAATGTACTAACAGCTTCTTCGCTAGGCGCTCATCATTAAGCGATTAGTGTTAAGACTGGTCGGCCTGGTGTCAGAATAATGGGACTGGGTGCCACATCATGCTACATGTCTGCGGTATGTGCCCCAGGGCTATAAATTTATCACTATAAATTTCGTAGCGATAATGCAGAAAACGTTTTTAAAATACGTTAAAAATCAAAATCACACACACACACAGACGCACACACACACACACACACACACACACACACCTAGATCATACCATCAGTCTTATCAACGCGTGTTAATAACCTTAGCATCATCAATCAAACCAAACAATCAATGTCTTCTGATCCAGCTGACACAATACAGTGACCAAGGTATGTTCTATCAACTTAATCAAAGGAATATTTATCGCGAAGACACAATTTAATTCCGCGATTTGTCCTGAAATACCCCCTCCCCAGCTAAAGGACTATGAACTAGATTCTGTTCTTATAATTATTGATACAAATGTTTGATACATAAAATATCCTTTAATTAATATCCTTATTGTCATTTTGAACTAAACTAGGTCATGAATAGAGCCTGTTTGATGTGTCCGTCACACACACACACGCACGCACGCACACACACACACATAAACCGTTTATATTATCTAGATCATACCATCTGTCTTATCAACGCGTGTTAAAAACCTTATCATGATCAATCAGACCAAACATTCAATATATTCTGATAAAGTTGACACAATATAGTGACCAAGGTATGTTCTATCAATTTAATCACTGGAATAGTTATCGCGAAGACACATTTTAATCCCACGATTTGCGCTGAAATACCCCCCTCCCCATGCTAAAGGACCATGAACTAGATTCTGTTTTTATAATTATTGATAGAAAAGTTTGATAAATAACATCTCCTTTACTTAATATCTTTATTATCATTTTGAACTAAATCAGGTCAGGGATGGACACACACACACACACACACACACACACACACACACACACACACCGTTATGACGATCTTATAAATGATCGTATTAAAATTAATAAGACACATGATGGTGTATATGAAGAAAGAAAGGAAGAAAATAAAAATTTTAGACGTATGGCTGTGCTTTAAATTTCTGCTCGTAGACTTCGGCGTAATATTTAGTTTGGTTAAGTAACTCTGGCTTACACACATTTTTATATTATTACAGATAGAATGCGATTTCAGAATAAAATAGTAAGGAATATAATACTGGTTGGTTGCTGATAGCTTTGATCAATAATTTACAAAAAATAAACCGTTATTTTGTTTCGTCATGATATTGAATAAAAAGTATTGTTTGCTGATTAATTGAAGTTCACAAAATTCTGGTGTGCTTTTATTATACATAAATTATAATGTCATCCAAGAAGATCTTGTAATTTCTCCGTTTTCTGAAGAGTAAAATTTAGAAAAAATCTGGTTACCTAGGTACTCCATGCAACTGATAAAAACGAAACACACACAAATTCTATGACATAATCATATAGTTTTTGTATCATATTTGCGTGATGTATTATTCAAAATTGATTTAAAGTCAAAACTTAATAGTAGTTTAAATTGCATTCTTCACTTCAGTTTGATTAAATTCAAAAAGAAGAAAATCTGAACAATAGGTTCAAATGAATGTAGATAAAAGTGTGTATGTCTTAGAGGAAAGAGCAAATATGGTAGTAATAGCTGAGAATGTATATTTCCTAGTAAATTAACAAATTAAACTAGATAATTTTGTAATTGACAATCATCGGAAATGCGTCTGTATCTTTTGGCCTGGCTATATGGTATACCATTTTTACATGACATGGGATGACATGAAGAATATTCCACATAATAGGGGATATTAGTTTCAGTGATATGAATATTTGTAGAAATAGTGTTATCAATATTTTTTAAAATTACATTTACATCAAAAAATGAAACTGCATACTAGATGCAGTATAAGAAAATTTAATCGTCAGGTGAAAATGATTTAGGCAATCAATAAATTCTTTCAATTCTTCATTTGAATGGTTCCAGATCATCAATAGGTCATCTAAAAATCTGAACCAAACAGTTGGATTCAACTTATCGTTAGAAGTAAATCTTTTTCTAATTACCCATGTAAAAGGTAATCGTATGAATGAGCCGTAGGACTACCCATTGATGTACCCATTATTTGTAAGTAATTCATGTTGTAAAATTGAAAATAATTGTATTCCAAAATAAGTTGTATTATTTTACAGATATGTTCACTAGACTGGGTGCTATTATTAGGATTTTGTTCAATAAAATATGTACACGCTTCAATACCTTCTGCTTTTTTTTTTTTTTTTTTTTTTTTTTTTTATTTTTTTTTTTTATGGTTTAACGCCATTTTTCAGCACAATATAGGCTATACATGGCGGCCAGTATTAATGGTGGAGGAAGAAACCGGACAAACCCCGGAAAGAACCACCGACCCACGAGAAGCTACTGGCAAGCTTTCTCACATAACTACATTTGCCGAATCTTAGACTACATTTGCCGAATCTTAGACTCGAACACACGCAGACAGAGGTGAGATGGCAGTGGTCCGTAACGGACAGCGCTTTAGACCACTCGGCCACTCGGGGCCCCCTCAATACCTTCTGCATGCGGAATGTTGGTATATAGTGATGTTACATCTAATAATACCAGGATTGAGTTATCAGATAGCTGTGGAATAGACTTCAACTTTTTAAACAAAAAGAAATCGGTAGTATATTTAATGTATGAAGGAAATTATTTTATTAAAAGTCGTAAATCACAATCAATACATTTGGAATTTTCGGCATTTTTAGACGAATTAGAAAATGCCAGTGAAGGTTTAACGCTATAGAAAGGCTGTTGATGGCGGACATAAATGTCGTCATAGACGGGCAGCTCAATATACTGAATGGACAATTCGTGACATACAGCTTAAATGTGGAGGGAGCAAAACGAAATTTGATGATTTACAGTGGTATGAACGTTTTTCTCGGCACATCTGATATTAGCTTAAAGAGCCACTTTGAGTCTATATTCATCATCTGCCCAACGATACTTCTAAACAAGGCATATGGCTGGACATGGGTCGACGGCCTATAGGACGCAGTAGTAGTTTTGGTCAACCCTTGTAGCCATGATCGTCACGACCTACTTCGTTCCATTGCTGAAAATTTCAAAGCAAAAAATCACTATTTCTGCCGTCTGTCGTATAGGTAAAGCGCTAACCGAGTTCGTCTTCCTTAGCTGCCACTTCAGCACCATGAGTAGCCCAAAACACAAACATACAAAGCCATATCCGGCGATTTTCGTCTGCATACATCTTGTGTGAGATTATTCTATTATTAAGATAACTAATTCATTTAAGGACATACTAGATGAGAACGATATGATAGAAAACGTGACGCGTGCAATAAGTGATGCTTTTCTCAAAACAGGACGCTTGGGCAAGCTGCAACATACAGACCTACCAATATGTTACTAGCATACTAGTGCGATGTGATTGATTCAGATTTTGTAATTCCTTAGCTATGATGTTTCACTTGTAACCATAACCTATGTAATAAAAACGTCACTAAGGGTAGTGTGCTCGGTCAGTCGTCAGTGCCTAATAAGAACAATGGCCGGGACATATTGCAAAGGCATACTCCTTATATGAGGCTAAACTGGAGAGTAATATGGACACCTGCTACAGTTTTAGACTTGCCATAATAATTTCTTTATCGCAGTCTTCTTATGTAGCTGGCCTTCTTCACACATCTAGTGCTCCAGCAAACGATCATGCAACGTTGATTCAGAACCAGCCAAAAAACAAATAATGGAAATTGATCAGAACAACAATTAATACCAGTAGCATCAATTACACATACGTTTGACCTTCATATGGAAGTGTGTTTGTAAAGGAACAAACATATACAACTGTTAATTACTCCAAACGCCAAGAACATCGGAAGTCTCATGCTATTCAATGATTGCTAAAAAGAAGTGATCAAGATGAAGTAGCCGACCTGAACCTCGAAGATAGTGCAAAGACTATAGGTACCGTAGTGTCGAGGAAGGAGATCTTTTTAAAATAAGGTGTCATTCTTTCTAATTTCATCGAGTCTGCATAAGAGCTGAGATTAGTACGTGAAACAAAAGGAGAGAAAAAAAGGTAGGAATAAACATTATAAATCGACAAGCTGTTTTCAGTAACCAGTACCCACACTTACTAACCAACAAATCGTTTAGGAATACGCAGACACTCACTTACCATCTTATATTATTACAACACTAGCATTAAAGTGCAAGGAGATTAAAGGGATAGAGTACTCATATGATACCAGCAACACGCTGTTTTGCGAGACAAACATCAACATTTATTTTAACCAACGACAAGAGCAAGAATATACACACACGTCACGACTCTATTGTCATAAACTAAGTAACAGAAAAGGCGAAAATGAATAATTGTTTCATAATCCAACAAATCATTTATTTCAGACGAATGCAAAATGAAAGTTTAAAACGAATTGAAGGTATAGAGAATGTCCAAATGTATAGAATTCTAAATGCATTCTAGTAATGTTCCAAATAAATTCCAATACTGGATTTGGTGTCAATATTATCGAATATGCTAACGTGCCATCAGTCTAGAAATATCACAGTGGTATAATCCGAAATGGATTTGAATGAATTCACAATAACCGCTAAATAATGATTTATTTCGATTAAATATTAAACACTATGAAATTTCAGTAAACATGTTCAAATACATTTTATCAAATAAAAAGTGACGACATCAATAACATTACGCTTCAGTTGTTAAGGTCGGAATGCATAAATTTGAAGTAAACAACAAAACTATGAAATGACAACATTACCAGTATGAGGATCAATTTCCTTTCAAGACCTTAAAAGTTGTCAACAAGATCAGGAATTTCAAAGTTTAAATCCTAATATCCTAATCAGATACAAGTAAATTTATTTACCTCCTGTAATAATTACATGAATAGTTGATTTACAATTATATACAAATATTAACTTTATTACTATGTTGTATACAAAAGAAATGTCAGTATCTTGTAGGGCCCTAATTCGATTACTGACCAAGGTCAATCAGACAATACAGATATACATATCGTATAATTATGGCGAAAAGCCATGAAAGAATACAAAAATACATACATAACACATCTAACATACATTTATAAAGTAATTAGATTTCTCAAGATGTTGGCCTTATTGGGTGTCAAATTCATTCAGTTTTATTTAGGGTCATCTATACGTCATAGGGATCATCTGGATATTATAGATGATTTAGGATCATGAGGAACAGAAGCATCAATATGTTCTAGGTAGCTATATTGGATATCAGATAGATATAATTTTGATTTATGACTATAATATATTACAAAGTTCTTTATTGGAAACCTGACGTCAGTGTGACCATACGTTCAGATGGAAACGTGGTAAGATTTTTAAGATGACTAACGTGGTGACCACAGTGTCTTATTAGATGTAAACGAACTTGTCTGTCGAGCATCTCGTTCATTTAGGACCAATTAAACATTATAAGATGTTATTTTAGTAAAGTCCACGAGAATGCGACCATCCATCTAGGATATGCTCAGAAGATTATCAACGGGACCATTGTTGCTGCTACAGTAGGTGTTTCAGCAAGACTCTACAGTTAGGTCCCACTAGACATCATAAAGAAACATTTATTGAAAACCCTTATCAATGACTCTCCAGTGAGGGGTAGTAACAATATAAGCTGTTCTAGGGAACTGTTTTAACTTTTAACAAGTGGACTGTAGTATAATACATTTTTTGTAACGCTTGGAATGTTTAAGAAAGATTATATTTCAATTATGCCCCACTTTTTATCAGTGAAAACATTTGTCTTCATAAATTGAAAAATATAAACTTAGAAATTACTGATATTGGTAGATCAGGTAGACTGCAATCACTTACGCATCTAAAACGAAGAGTGGATGGTTTTGATATCAATGATTTTGACCAAAAACGTGAGTCCACTTTAAACCTTACGCATCTAAAACGAAGAGTGGATGGTTTTGATATCAATGATTTTGACCAAAAACGTGAGTCCACTTTAAACCTTAAGTATTACAATACATTACCCTAATCCAACGCTTAAAGATAGTAAAAGAATAAGACTTTCTGAGGAAATGCCGGAAATAAGTATTTAACCAGCATGTTGGCGGAAGCAGATACTTTAAGAGATGAAATCTGTGATCGATCTAACATATCTTTTAAACCAATTACACTATTTGACAATGAAAGTTTTTTTTCTAACCTTTTTGAGGGACAGTGTCTGTCATTATGATTGTTTTTCATTAGCCGTTGGGTAAAGACGGTTTAAGTTTGTTTTCCAGGAGTTTTATTTAAAACCAGTGGTTAATGACGTTTCATAATTGTTTGTAATATATAAATGCCTGGAGTTTTTAAGATTATGGAAACGTTAGATGGTCTATGATAGTTAAAAAGAAGTGGTTTAGTGTTGTTGAATATTGTCTAAACGGTTGAAAGCGGTTTAAAGAAGAATGCAAGATTATCTAACTACGTTCCTTTACAATGTCCTTATTAACAGGGTCATATTTATCCCTTGGTATATTTCACAGCGCTTATCTTATCAACGCGTAATACTGATATTGAGAAGATCAGTCAGATAAAATACCTATCTTCCATATAATCCGACCCAAGTGGCGCGACATAGTGACTATAGTGTCTTTAGTCAATTTATTGATTTGAAAACAAATCATCATAAACACATTCTAATACTGGGATTGTGCTGGCATTAACTCTCAAATCTATCAGACCCTTGGTATATTTCACAGCGCTTATCTTATCAACGCGTAATACTGATTTTGAGAAGATCAGTGCAATAAAATACCTATCTTCCATATAATCCGACCCAAGTGGCGCGACATGGTGACTATAGTGTCTTTAGTCAATTTATTGATTTGAAGAAGGAAAAAAAATCATCATAAACATATTATAATACTGGGATTGTGCTGGCATTAACTCTCACATCTATCGGACCCAAGCCTAGATTTTATTTGTTTCATTATTAATTCAGAGGTTGATGGGTCAACTTTTCTTTAGACGATGACGTCGGAACCATTCTAGTTTCATGTATTTTTCACCCACCCATGCTAGGATGATTTTAAATATTTGAAACCCGATGGAACCATGGGTGCGCAAGCTATATGAGTCATTTTCTTAAATTCATTAAGATAATCTCAGATTTTCAAAACTATTCAATTTTGATGGACTCTAAAGCCCTCTAAAAAGTATTTAAAATATATTCTCATCTAAGTTTTCATTTCCATGTGGTATTGTATGTCTTTATTCAGTTCGAAACTCAACATCTGTTCAGTAATGCTGGCCAATGTACGTCAACTGCAAGATGTGAATTTTTGTTAATGTCCTTAAAAGACTCATATTGGTGAACACGGACACAGAAATTAACCATTTGGGTAATTCTCTGAGCACTAGTTTTTAGCTGATAAACTTCAACGTATTATTTATAATCCTTAAGTAATCTTTATTTACAGACAACATGTCTACTTGCAAACATAGTCATATTGTGAAGGCAACTTCAGAAAAAAAAATCAACAAGACATATAGTACTGGTTGGTAGATGATGATTTTCATCAATCTTTTGCAGCCAATGAAAACCTGTTTTGTAAAGTCATAAGTTTGCTTCTTTGTCATCCAATCACATCTATGAAGATCTGCAAAAAATATCAACCTTCGTAGATCGGACTGGATGACAAAGAAGCTGTACAGAAGCCACTTTTCCTCCCCATGCCACACCTTCAGTGATATAGCACTTATTGCAATTGCCACAACCGCAACTGTAGATGCCAAATCAGGAAAAAAAAGGAATCTTACTGGATAGGCCTCTGTAGAACATTAAATCCATGCGGTTTAAACCAAGAATACTAGAAAAAGACATCCATGCACAGATAAAATTATTTTTTGCATTTATTGGTGTGGTTCGTCACAGATTGACATCATATGACGGATTCCCTATGTTTATCTGTTTTCCACCCATAGTATGTGTGTGTGTGTGTGTGTGTGTGTGTGTTTAATTTTATTAATTTTTTATTATAGTAATTTTGATATCGTGATTATACACCTTCCTAACTAGTGTTTCTCTTCTCCTCAACCCTGGCTGGTTTCGGAGTTATTTAATTTAGTTATCCTCGCCTGTGGACCGATGTTGTCCAATGAATGCTATTGTGTATTTTGCTATTTGTGTTGTATGTTACCTTTTTATATTTGTTGGACTGGCTTTTTCTGGTCAAATTTAATTCAGTTTTTATTTGTTTTTGATTTATTTAAGGAAGCATTTTATTGCATGTAAAGGTTGTATAGTTGTATAATGTATTTGCAAGAATTAAGATTTTACTCGATTATCTTAATTAGGTAGTTAAGGGAAATGGGAATAAATTACATTTGGATAAATATTTCAGTTAGATGAGTCTAATATTTTCGTTGTATTTTCAGATTCCAGTTTGTTGTCATATTATAATCAGTACCTAATATGAAGTGCTCCAACAAGTTCTCTGTTCCTGTTAATTAATATAAGTGGTAGTAATGCAGTCTACTTAGCATATGGATCAGATCACGAAGATGTGTCTGCACGTGCAGCATTTGCACCCAAAATCACACCGGTAGGCGATGCTCGTGGTGCCTCCTGTTGCACGCTATTGTTAGATAAAACTCATGGCACTATTGGTTTTCACATATAGTTATGTCAGTTTTACATCTATATACATATATAGTATTCTCGTCCATGTTATTTTTTAGGTTCATTTCACGTTATAGTTTTTTCAAATATTCTATTTTTCTAGCCGTTTGCTTGTGTATGTGTAGTCCTTAAAAATCACACTAATACAAACTGAAATCAATCTTTTCGTAATTGTTTTTTTTTAAGTATGTATAGACTGTTTTTTCGAATCGAAGTCCGTTTTCGTTTTCCAGGTTCGTTATAAAGTTGTGGTTATTTTAAATGTATTAAAAGTTATATCCATTAAGTCGAATCGAAGAAAATCTTTTTGTAGTCATTCCATGTATAGTCCGTTGTTCCAAATCGAAGTCCGTTATCGTTTTCCAAGTTCGTTATCAAGCTTGCATTCTACTGTACTAAAAAAGCAAGCGGGTTTGCTTCAGCTTGCTTTAGGTGGCATTATATATATTGTTTGCACCCGACAATAATTCGCTAAATTTGAGTAATTGCCTGCAATTATTATTATAACAATGAAATATCCGGGATATGATTTGCACTTACATAAATTTACATAAAATAACAAACTTCGTTATGGCTTAACGATTTCTCGGTCAATACAAATATGTTCCAGTATTCACAACAAGTTAAAATAAACTACTTGAAACATAACATATTCAAAGGTTTAATTCCTGTTAAAACAGCCGTGTAAAGTTTTGCAAGCATACATTTTCTGTTTTATTTGTTGACCTTGTTTATATTTTGTATCTGCCTTTGAAAAAGACTCATTAAGAGATTAATAGTCGAAATTTCTTAGGATAGCTAGATACTAGTTTTGCACCGTATGCTGTCAGTTTCTTGCATATATATATATATATATATATATATATATATATATATATATATATATATATATATATATATATATATATATATATATATATATATATATATATTAGTAATTCAATATGAATGTTAATTTTACATTCATGTATTAAGGTCCTATTAAATCAGCTGAAGCGGATTTGATTGAAAGAGGTGCTTGCATATAATTATCACGAATGTATTAGTTGCGACTTTGTCTAAATGTATCAAAACGCATACAATTCTAACTTGATTTTAATGTTCCTTGTTTGAGACCAATACTACTACTACTACTACTACTACTACTACTACTAATAATAATAATAATGATGATGATGATAAGAAGAAGAAGAGGAGGATGAGCAAGAAGTAGAAAAGATTACGAAGGAGATTGTTTTATTTATATATAAAAAACAAAGAATAATAAGGATTCTCTTTGCAAACAAATTCTTGAAGACTTTAGTAAAGGTACTCAGTTTGAAACTAAATGAAGGTAACACCGTTGCAGCTATCGACACCTGTAAAGTCTCCATCATCACCTGTAATATCAGACTGGACTACAAGACACCTCTGTCTATCCATTGTGCAATGTATCCAACAAATTTGCCGTAATAATCAGGGACGGAGGCACGATATGTGTTGCAGAGATACCACGGAATATATGTCAGTAAATGTATGAATTCCACCCATTGGCCTAGGGAGTACTTCTCAGAGAGAAAGAAGACTGGAAAGATTGTCAGAACAATTGCAGATACAGAACACAATAAATGGAGCGAAATGCAATACATGTGCAATTTGTAAAGGAGAGAAAACAGAGCCTGAAATAGTATGTGAACATGACTCCAACTGAGATATATACAAAATAAGCATAAAGCAAGATGTAGAGGTGTAATACAAGCCACTTATGATCAGTAAGGTGACTTCAAAACGTATTATCATTACGTATAGTGTGCATCACTTCTACCTCTTTTAAAGCATCAGTCTTGATATCACTTTTAAAACCACTATCCTTTCCATTTGAGGACATATTTGCCCCCAATCACCATGATCATAATATAGTATACATTTTTTTGTAATCAATAATATGATGAGGTGCTATGAAACGAATTAAAAAGATCAAAAGTGTAGGCTTTTTTGTGACAATATAGATTTCCGCATAAATAATGCAAAACTGAGTGACTAGACTTGATTGACCTGATTCTGGTCAATAGAACGTGTCATTAATTGCAGCCTACCTCAAACAGTTAAAGTATTTTATATGGGAAAACTCTAAGTTAAATATAGCATTATAATTGTTTAAGTACAAAATATGATTGTCAACAGTCATTAACATGTTTGAAAACAAAGGAAAATAGGAGTGTCAACGGCCAATTTAAGTTAAAGTGGCAGTCAACATTTTCGTGTCGCTTCTCTTCCCAAACTAGTCTGAATTTTTTACGCGGCACATAATTCACGCTAGAACAAATAACCAAACTTACTATAAGTAAACTCTCAATCATGATCCATTTTGTTTAAATATGTTACGCTCTGAAAGTATGTTAGATACGACCGCTCAGTGATGATTCTACATTACTTCCATCTGAACAACGTTCAATGTATCAATCTGAGTAATAAAAATGTGAACTAAAATAAAACTTTTAATTTTCGTGTGAAAACAGTATTTAGGCCATTATATTTTTCAAGGTACGTTTTGTAAAATGTCGCTGAAACAAAATTATTGCCCAGTTTCACAACAGTCTGTGATCACATTGAGACAGAATAGAACAAAATCTCTGCAAGTGGACAATTCACACTTTTAAAAACGAAAACCTACTGAGTCTTTTTAGTGGAGATTACAAATTTGTGTAAACATCTTGTATCTAATTTAGTAACAGTACAAATTTTCACTTCGCTTGTAAAATATTTACCTGTTTCTCTTCGAAAAACCCATATATCTTATCAATCAGAGTACAGCCACGGAATCTCCATTTCGTGAAATATTTGATAAAGTGTATTTTAACAGCAAACTGGTTTCTTATGCTTTGTACACCATGTAATTTATGGACAATTTAAATTTTAAGTTATGCATATATCTTTTTTATAAAGAATATTAATAAAGCATAATTCTTATTCAATAATTAATCTATAAGTGATTTATATATGCCTCTACATTATAAGTAGTCAATTAAAATAAACAGTTATCAAGAATTCCCTAATTTGTTTTATGAAGGAATGTTTAATAATTGTAATAATTAAGAATGCCAAAATTCATAAATGTTAAATTGATTGTAAAGTGGATAAAACAATGCAAACATGCATAATCACAATGTATATATATGTATAAAAAATCAACCTAATGCATATTATCGAATAGGATATGAAGATGTGCCTTGTCAGGACATATGCTTAGTTTTAGTTCGCGACCTTATGTAATCTGTTATGGTATGAATTTAAAATAGTATCATTGAAGATTTATTTATAAACTTTAAAGCTCTTTTAAGCCTATTTCTTATAAGGCTATTGGATATAGATCAGCCTAAATTGTATCGTATAGTCATTGTTCATTTAGATGTTTCAAAATCAGTGACAGCTTGAAATACCGATGACCCCGCTCTGTCGTAATACACGCTCCATTTATCAAATTAAGCTAACTGGTGTTTGACGTTACTGTCAATGCTAAGACGCGTTGCTCTGTCGAGTCCGCATGGGATTTATCTCTTTATTGGTAAGTTACATACAAGCTGTAAAAGAATGTTTGTATCACCTGTATGTATGTATTTATTAATATCGAGCAACATGTCAGAAAGAGACTAATCGTAGTGGCTATCAACGTTGGATTAGAAGGCAGCTCATCTCATTGGTCCAAACGTCTGCTCAGAATTGCAGGATCGTGTATAATCCAAATTTAAAGAAAATAGAAGATCGTGCCTTTCAAAAACCAGTTGATAAGTCTGGATTGAATAAAATTCAATCATATCATTATATCAGACAATAAAGGTGATGCTTAAAAGTTACACGTTTTGAGGACATGAACCTTACCTCGATGATCAATTGACGTACAGGTATGTGGTATCTATCTGCTTTTCTCTCCGTCTCTCTCTCTCTGTCTGTCTATCTGTCTGTCTGTCTGTCTGTCTGTCTGTCTGTCTCTCTCTCTCTCTCTCTCTCTATATATATATATATATATGTGTGTGTGTGTGTGTGTGTGTGTGTGTGTGTACAAGAAGAGAGAGAGAGAGGGAGGAAACTTATTTTTTATTCTCTTGTTTAAGGCTTGCACACATAATGTAAATGTATAATGAACCAATGTAAGAAAAAAACCGCAATTAGTATTATCAAATAGTTTGAATTTCACAGACAATAATTCGTCAATCGCAAAATCAATTAACTGTAGCAATAAAAGACAGAAATATGAAAAATTAAATGCAGTCAAATCTCGTTGCAACGACATTATTTGCAGTAATGGTATTATAACAACATTGTTCATTTGTAAGCTTGATATTTGTAAAGTATTATTCAGGTTCCGACTCCAGCAAAAATTTCCTTGTAACAATTAAGCAAAATTCTGTATGTACTATTTTGTTCTTCAACATTGCGATTCCTTGTGATTGTACTCGCCTACTTGCAATGTGTTTAAAGAATAGTATGCAAACGTTTTATTTCCCGTAAAATGAGTTTAAGATGTAAGAAAACAATAATGAGATTTGCGTGACTTTTCCAATGCAATGTTTGAGTTAGAGACTGATATTTCGGATCCAATCAGCAAATAAATGCTGGTTCGACTAAAATAACAATAGGGCGATAACTACTCATACTCTTTACAACGACAAATTCGTTATCAAGACAAAATACATGGATATGAAGTTCTTTATTGTAATAAATTAGTAATTGTATATTAAAACGATTAATTAATGTTGAATATGTACCGAAATATACATAATATATTCTAATCAATTTTACATTTTAAAAATCATAAAATAAACGTTATGACTGCCATTTCAGCATGTATCAATCACTATTTGTCTCCTACAGCTACATTTAAAGCATGGGGAATTTGAAAATACTGCTATACATCGGCATCGTATATTGCCTGACACAAGAAAGAACTGCTCGAGATACTGGACAATTTATGGGGGCATCCATGAGTTTTACTCTCATAAATGGAACGAATGGTTTACAGGTTGTTACCTCTCTCTACCTCTCTGTGTTAAGCTAAGAGACATGCCACATCACACATTCACAAATGGACATGAATGCAAGAACATCACACTAAGAGACAAAAATCATGTTTAATATTTGCCCTGTATTCGCTTTGCTCACTATCACGTCATTCGTTGTTCGTAGCCTTTGTATGCCAGTTTGAGGCTTAATTTTCTATACTTATGAATGTCAGTCTCTTTATGGTGAATAAATATTCAAGTACTCATTTGAAATGAAGATCAATTAAGAGATATCTTTGCGTATACACAAACTCAAGATTATTTTGCATATTATATGCTTCGTGTATTTCCAATGAACCCTTTGAGTTTTTCTAGTTTTTAAATGTTTTTAGAATTATAAAGCACTAGAAATATGGACACTTTTATTGCTCAGGCTATGTTTAGCCCGAGTCATTATGAAATTATTTCTAAATATATACCAAATGTTTGTCATAGGTGTGTGTCCAAAAATGACTGAGTTAGACAATAAAGTTTCATTACAATCTTTCCGTGTAGCTTGGTCGGAAAATGATTTCTGTAAAATAACCAATTTCAATAATCATTTCCGAAAACGACCACATTTAAATAATTCTCATTAGATTCTATCTGTAACAGAATTGTTACCGAGAGGATGGTGGATTAAATGAACAACACAAACACAATATGTGAAAGAAAATATAAATTTATGAAATAAATTATTAATGAAAAATAATGATGTATCAACACAATAACTCATGCGCTCAACCCACAATTACACTCACAACCATTCACAATACATGAATAAATTAAATATTAATACAAAATAAAACACAGATACAAAGGAATCTCTTTGACTATACACAGATCCAAGGAACCTTTGCAAAAGTTATATTACCGCAAGTATATATTACGATAACAAATCAAAACATCAAACTATACTATCGCACGTATGGATTGCGACAACTAGCACGAACATATACATGTATTTAATCAAGCTGCTAGCTTTTATTGAGATTCATGCAATCCCTTGAAATACTATTGTGATCTGAAGTAACCATGTAAATACAACAATGTATTCAATTGTACTACAATTGCAACACACACATGTGTCTCGACCCTGTATAACCGTACGATTCACCAACAGTTGAATCGCCGCCCAGTTTCCCCGAAGACCTAGGGTTGACCAATACTTTTATCGGCCGTTTGCCCTTCACGGATCCACCACAGTTATACGTACAGACAGCATACAACATCTACTAGAACTAACGTTCCTCAATACCCTAGATGCCGCCCCGGATGTTTACAACTCTAGACAGCTCCGACACTCGGACTTCTAGATTTCCGGATATTTACACGTCACGACAGATGTAGACGAACAGACAGTTCGACAGACAGACAGTCAGATACTTCAATTAGATTGCACAATAAATCAGCAACAATTTCAGCTACAATCTCAGAGATGTTATCAGCCGACGTTATCAGAGATGCTATCAGAGATGTTCCGCAATAAATCATCTACAAAAATCAGCTACGATGTCAAAGACGTTATCAACGATGTAATCAGATGCGTTATCAGAGATTATCAGATGTTATCAGATTCGCTATCAGATACGTTATCAGATGTTATCAGATGCGCTATCAGATGCGTTATCAAATGCGTTATCAGCTACAATAAAGAAACCAGACTAATAATAGTTGTCTCAAAAAAAAAATCTAAACCTTAGATCACGCTATTGCATTTAAAGTCTAATAGTGACTAGTAATTCCAAATATTCCACGTTTAAAATCTGCATTGAAATAAAGGCATCATTATATGAAATGATAAACTGAATACAATTCACAATAAAACGAAATATAAATTTAACACTCACCCCTTTGGCTGGAGATTGAAGGACGAGCTATCTATCCTGTGATTAGATACTTTAGGTCCCGTAATATTGATCATAAATATTCTGCCTTATATACCCTCAAATAGGTGAGCAGAAATCACGGCAAGATTACCGTGCACCCTGTGAATCTAAATGTTCCGGATTTCATGTAATTCAAAATCAGGCACATGCAAATCGTTACACGCCGCTTACCTTGGAGAAAATCACTTATTCACCCCAGGTAATGCATGTAAGACGAAACAAAGAAAATGGTGAGATTAGTTTGTAAATCAATTAGAAAATAAATTAAATTTTCGCCTAATTCTGTGACAATACCTCCCCCCTAAGAATAAAAATGTACACATTTTTAAAACTAACACAGAATAGAAGAAAAATAACTACTCATGATATTTTACAACTTTTACACTGGTTATACTACAAACTGGATTTTATTACTGGGCAAATTCATACAAATTTCCCATCATGCCCTACTCAAGTAGTCTGCGCCTATATTTTCAACTCCCCTTATTGCTTCTACACGGAAACGATAAGGTTGTAGTGTTAGCGCCCAACGCATCAACCGGGCGTTGGCGACCTTGGCCTTGTTTAAATACAGTAGGGGTTGGTGATCAGTCTCGAGAACGAAATCTCTCCCAAATAGATATGCGTGATACTTCCCAATTCCCCATACTACGGCCAAACATTCCTTTTCTATGACGGAATAATTCTTCTCCCTGGGTAGCAATTTCCTACTCGAGTAAGCTACGGGTAACTTACTGTCGTCTTGCTCCTGCAGTAAAACTGCCCCCAACCCAGTTTCAGAAGCATCTGTTCTTAGAATAAACGGTTTGCTGACATCTGGCAATTTTAATATAGGTGCACTAACCAGTTTCTCTTTCAGAGCACAAAATGCTTTATCTTGTGGCGGTCCCCATTCAATTTTGTTTGGTTGCCCCTTCTTGGTCAAATCAGACAGCGGGCTAGCAATGGCTGCAAAGTTCGGTATAAACTTTCTATAAAAACCTACAAGACCTAGAAATGATCTTACCTGCGTTTTGTTGGTTGGCTTTGGTGCGTCTCTAATTGCTTCAACTTGCTTGAGATGAGGTTTTAACTGACCCATACCGCTAACCCTATGACCCAAACAATCTAAATCTGTATAACCAATACTGCATTTAGTGGGTCTCACTGTCAGGTTCGCTCTGCGGAGTCTATTAAAGAGCTCGCTCAGGACGGACACGTGCTCACTCCAAGTATTCGTGTACACGAATATGTCGTCTACAAAGCTATCAACATTTGCTAAACCTTTAAGCAACTTACGCATCTAACGACAACAGGTGGCGCTGGCTCCCACTAACCCGAATGGCATTACTTTGAATTGATACAGTCCTTTCTGGGTCGCAAATGCTGTCAAAGTTCGGGACTCTGGGACAATGGGAACCTGCCAATATCCCTTGGACAGATCCAATTAGGAAATCCATCGGTTTCCCGACAACTTCGCAAATAGACCCTCCATATCTGGCATTGGTTCTGCATCGAACACAGTGATTTTATTTAACTGCCGAAAATCAATGCAGAATCGGTTCGTCCCGTCCTTTTTCCTGACTAGCACTACTGGAGAAGAATATGGCGAGTTGGAGGGTTCAATCACCCCCAGATCCAACATTCTACCCACCTCTTCGTCCACAGCTTCACGTGCCTTGTATGGCACCGGATATCCCTTGATTCGAATAGGGTCAGACGTATTCAGCTTAATTTTGAGGTCCAACAAAGTTGTACAACCTGGTCTGTCAGTGAATACATAAGAGTGTTTAGCCAAGAGCGCATTAATCTGTTGACGCTGGTCTTTCGTCAACTCCGCACTCACATCGACTTTATCTATCCCCTCCCCCGCAACTCCCAAGGGACATTCAAGGGAACTCTCGATATTCGAATCAGCTTCATCATCGTCTACGACTGCCGTACAAACGACATTTAAGACCCCCTTTTCAACATTGTCGCTCTGTCTCTTGATATACAACTTGAGTATGTTAGCATGGAATGTCTTTAAATTACCGTCCATGTCTATTTTATAGTCCATGTCACCTTTTACCTCCTTAACTTCATATGGACCTTTCCACTGGACTAATAACTTATTTGAGCTCGTAGGACGAAGCAATAAAACCTGATCTCCCACAAGAAATTTCCTATTTCGCGCTCTGTGGTTGTAATACTTGGCATATCTACGCCCCGATTTAATTAATTCGTCAAGTGCCATCTGGCATGTACTCTCAAGTTTATTTCTTAGATCTAACACGTACTGGTAAGTTGTTTTTATTTCCTCGTTCGCGACGTCACCAGTCTATAGTTCGCGTAGTATCCGCATCGGGCCTCGAACTGTCCTACCGTACAACAGTTCGAAGGGTGAAAACCCTAAACTTTCCTGCGGTACTTCACGGTACGCGAACAGAACAGCGTTCAAATAATGGTCCCAGTCTTGGGGACGTTCCGCGCACATCTTTCGCAGCATGCTTTTCAGGGTACCATTAAACTTTTCTACCAGTCCATTGCACATCGGATGGTATGGGATAGTGTTTAGCTGTTTGATGGATAACAGCCTACTTATTTCACCCATGAGGTTAGAGGTGAATTGGGCACCACAATCAGTGAGGATTTCTTCTGGCACCCCTACCCTACTGACGATATCAACTAATGCTTCAGCTACCCTTTCCGTTTCAATAATTGGTAACGCTACGGCTTCGGGGTACCTGTCGCGTAATCAACCAGAGTAAGAATATACCGATTCTTTCTTTCGGTAACTGGGTGTATTGGTCCTACAATATCTACTGCCACTCTTTTAAACGGTGTATCTATTAATGGCATCTGTCCTAAGGGCACCCTTTTGACCCTTCCCTTACAGACAGTTTTCTGACATACGTCGCACGACCTACAGAACCGTGTGACATCGCCATTAACACCTGGCTAGTAGAATTCAGCGACTACCCTGCTAGTGGTCTTAGCCTTACCTAGGTGTCCTTCCATGCTTGACTCATGCGCCACCCTAAGTACTTGAGATCTATATCTCTGGGGTACGACCACTTGCCAATATTTCTTACCCTCCCGAGCGCTAAACTCCCTATGAATTAATCCGTTCTTGCGTACGAATCTCGAGGTACCGCCACGCTTGCAGTGTTTAATCGCGCCGGACGTGATTTTCTCAACAATAGTTTTGATGGATTCATCATGTTCTTGCTCTTGTTTGAAATCATCACGCGAAATTCCGGAGATTGATTCAGTGACTATTAATTTATGAAACGCGGATTTCTCTCGCCGTGTTTGCGCTCGCGTTTCGACTGCCTGAGTAAAAGGTATTTTAAAATCGGCCATGGTTGGAAGACGGGAACCTTCAACATTACCGATCGTCAGATCGTAAATAGGATTTTCCATACAAAGGGCATCAACAGTTCCCGTTAGGAAAGGTGTTTTTACCTTGATCCTTGCTACGGGAATGCGACCCATCGTCTGACCAAGTAACATACATGGGGACTCCCACCCAAGCATATGGTTATCCTGCACGAGACTACGTTTGATCACTACGCCAGTGCAACCAGTGTCACGTAATACTACGACGTATCGACCGTTGACAAACCCTCTCGCGGTTGGTACACGCGCTTCGGGAAAAAGACACGTGCCAAGCGAATGCATACAAGGTTCTACCTGTACGATATTATCAGATATACCTTTACTTTGTATAGCCACTGCTACCTTATGTACAAGTCCCTTTCTTTTAGGACAGTCTTTTTGAACATGACACCATGCATTACACAAGAAACATTGCACACGCTGAATAACTGGATTCCTAACTGACCTATTTACCACAGCTGATTTTACAAGCTCCCTAGGCATAGGTCTCACAGACTGGTTTCCAGACTTAAAATCTTTTAAAACCACGTTCTGGGTTCCCCCATGAGCTTCGGCAAAGAAATCGGCTTGCTTAGCCATATCTTTTACGTTTGTGAAGACTTTCTCCTTCAGAAATTGATCTAATTCTCGCACAACTGTATTAAATAATTGATCTCTGACCAAGAAATCAGTCAACCCTTCAAACGTTTTCACCGCTTTGCCGCATTCAATCCACCGCTCAAAATAGTTCGCAATTCTAACGGTGAACCGACCAAAGGTTTCTCCCTTATCAGGCTTGCTATACCTGAACTTTTTACGAAAACCCTGTTCAGTGAGCTCGTACCTTTTGAGAAGTGCTTGTTTTAGGACGTCGTACTTAAACACATCGTCTCTCGGAAGTCGCGAGTATACATCCAGTGCTTTACCTTTTAATAGAGCACTGAGATGCAGAGCCCAGTCATTTTGACTCCACTTCTGGTTTTCAGCATACCGCTCAAACCGATGAAGATAACTATCCATGTTATCTTTTTCATCGTCAAAGGGAGGTAATTTGGGGCCCCTTAGTTTGCTAAAGGCAGAATCGTGTTCTCTTCCAGATGTTGCTAATTCTACCTAACGCTCATGATCCCGTTGCTTTGCTCTTTCTTCTAACTCTAACATTTCTACTTTTGCTAGTTTATCCAACTCTATTCGCCGTTCCTCCGATTCCCTTTCCCATCCTATCCTATCCTTTTCGGCCTGCTTCTCTAATTCTATCTTCCCTTTCTCTAATTCTATCTTTTCCGTTTCGGCCTGCTTCTTTAATTTTATCTTTTCCCTCTCAAAGGCCCATTTCCTATCTTCGGATTCCCTTTCTAATTCCCGTTTCCTTTCATCGGCTTCCCTTTCTAATTCCCTTGCTCTTACCCTTTCTTCTCTTTCCCGGGCTTGTTCTTCTTGAATAAATTTCCTTAAACTTTCACCTTCATATCCTAAATCTTTGCCTAAGGCAACCAAGTCCTTAAGGGATGACATGACAATGACAATTGTAATATGAATATATATAGGTAACCAAACCAATACTTTAAACACGTTTATACTGGACACACGGACCTAGATAAACTAAACAAAAATAAACCCCAACTTGAGTATTATCTTGTCAAGAAGGTCACGCTCAAATATAACCGTTAAATGTATAATTTCACAAAAATGATTGACAGTTCACTTAATCCAACGATCCCACTTCTGACACCATTGTAACAGAATTGTTACCGAGAGGATGGTGGATTAAATGAACAACACAAACACAATATGTGAAAGAAAATATAAATTTATGAAATAAATTATTAATGAAAAATAATGATGTATCAACACAATAACTCATGCGCTCAACCCACAATTACACTCACAACCATTCACAATACATGAATAAATTAAATATTAATACAAAATAAAACACAGATACAAAGGAATCTCTTTGACTATACACAGATCCAAGGAACCTTTGCAAAAGTTATATTACCGCAAGTATATATTACGATAACAAATCAAAACATCAAACTATACTATCGCACGTATGGATTGCGACAACTAGCACGAACACATACATAATCAAGCTGCTAGCTTTTATTGAGATTCATGCAATCCCTTGAAATACTATTGTGATCTGAAGTAACCATGTAAATACAACAATGTATTCAATTGTACTACAATTGCAACACACACATGTGTCCCGACCCTGTATAACCGTACGATTCACCAACAGTTGAATCGCCGCCCAGTTTCCCCGAAGACCTAGGGTTGACCAATACTTTTATCGGCCGTTTGCCCTTCACGGATCCACCACAGTTATACGTACAGACAGCATACAACATCTACTAGAACTAACGTTCGTCAATACCCTAGATGCCGCCCCAGATGTTTACAACTCTAGACAGCTCCGACACTCGGACTTCTAGATTTCCGGATATTTACACGTCACGACAGATGTAGCGAACAGACAGTTCGACAGACAGACAGTCAGATACTTCAATTCGATTGCACAATAAATCAGCAACAATTTCAGCTACAATCTCAGAGATGTTATCAGCCGACGTTATCAGAGATGCTATCAGAGATGTTCCGCAATAAATCATCTACAAAATCAGCTACAATCTCAAAGACGTTATCAACGATGTTATCAGATGCGTTATCAGAGATTATCAGATGTTATCAGATGCGCTATCAGATGCGTTATCAGATGTTATCAGATGCGCTATCAGATGCGTTATCAGATGCGTTATCAGCTACAATAAAGAAACCAGACTAATAATAGTTGTCTCAAAAAAATAATCTAAACCTTAGATCACGCTATTGCATTTAAAGTCTAATAGTGACTAGTAATTCCAAATATTCCACGTTTAAAATCTGCATTGCAATAAAGGCATCATTATATGAAATGATAAACTGAATAAAATTCACAATAAAACGAAATATAAATTTAACACTCACCCCTTTGGCTGCAGATTGAAAGACGAGCTATCTATCCTGTGATTAGATACTTTAGGTCCCGTAATATTGATCATAAATATTCTGCCTTATATACCCTCAAATAGGTGAGCAGAAATCACGGCAAGATTACCGTGCACCCTGTGAATGTAAATGTTCCGGATTTCATGTGATTCAAAATCAGGCACATGCAAATCGTTACACGCCGCTTACCTTGGAGAAAACCACTTATTCACCCCAGGTAATGCATGTACGACGAAACAAAGAAAATGGTGAGATTAGTTTGTAAATCAATTAGAAAATAAATTAAATTTTCGCCTAATTCTGTGACACTATGTCTCAGTCTGCTAGCAACAATAATAAATTATTTATATAATTTCATTCTGAAAAGAAACATAAAATAGACCTTTGGAACATATGTTTTACGTATTTATTTGTCTTCAAACCTATAAATTAAAGAGAACCATACATGCTGAAACATTTGATTAATATCACTTTTAAAACATACTTGATTGTTTTGATGTTGCAAGCTAAGAGTCTGTTTTCTTATTAACCTTCCTCCCTTCCTACAGATTCAGCTAGACGTCATTAGCGGATGGGTTTTGGGGCTAGGACCATGCGGTATTAATTGTTCCAGGGAATCTATAAATTCAAAAACTAAAAATACTAAAGACGAAGTCTTACACAGGCAGGGTGACAAGTATTTCTTTGGCAACTGGACTGTTGAGTACAGAATGACACATCAAAGCGGTTTGAAAGATCCTCTCGAAATAAGTGATTACGTTCATGACAACATGGAGGAAAGAGTTATAGCGATGAGCGAGAACGGCGGTTGGGAACAAGACTGGATGACTCTGCGTTATAATGTGATTCTAGGTTCATCACAAATGGATATACAGTAAGACACGCATGTCCTTTGTTTGTAATCATTAATCGGCAATATTAAAAACTCCTTTACGAGGAGAAGAGACTATTACTCAATCTTATTTATGAGGTAGTTCATCTAGTATAGTTTAAACTTTTTCTATATGTGAAGTCAAAAAGGAATGTTACTATTTGGTTGGGATCGGGATACCCATTCGTGATTTTGTTAGTCAGGAACTGTAGGTCTTACAGCGCAATCAGGCTCAAAATTCAATGGGTCTGCCATATGGAGCAAAGAAACACACATATGCATACTCTGAAACAACTCGTACTCGGAGTTGGCATCCATTGCTGTCAGAGAGCTGTTTTATGTTTGAGTTCGGACTGCACCATGCGCGATACGTTTGCTCCTATTCAGCAGGGAGGAGCTGGTTGTTGTCGCGTTGTCGTGCATACATGATTGACACAGAACGCATTCGGTAGGTGTGATCACAGGTCTTAATCCAGCCGACGTTCCAGCATTATTCAAAAATGTCAGTTTTTCAATCAAACTTTTCAATCTACTCTAAAAGATGAACAGCGAAAATAGTAGTGCATTTATAGTGCAATACCTCCGTAGGTAAAAACAGTCAGAACACTATTAAATCAAGTGTTCTTGGATTTGGTTAATTTTGAACCAGCTCATGCGGACGTTTTATCAAATTAGCTCATAATGAAATGTCAAATTGCCGTTTTTATTGATTTATATGTGTAGAATGTGAAATTTCAACACTAATGAAAACAATTATTTTTAAAGTCAAGTTTAAACAAAGGATGGACAATTTAGTGACAATTTTTATTTCCAAATTCAATGAAAAGATCGTGGCCATTGAATTCTACGTATATATAACTTTTTTGTTCCAAAAAGTTATACGTTCATTAAATATTCTTTACTCAAGTATGTTTTATCAGATACTGTGCACAGCGTTTGAAACATTTACCATTGCAAAGCTATCCTCTCGAATCAGTCCTCATAACAGTTTATATATTATTTGTGTACAAGGATCTCGTCGCTGCTTATCTTGGCACTTTCTTGGTTGTGTAATATATATTCATAGTTGCATGTTTAAACTTTATTAAATTATTCTTTCATTCAAGTAATCTTTTCCTTTGTTCATTATAATAGAGTAATAGAGAATCAACATTCAAATTATAAGACTATCACTGTGCAATATGTATTCTTTGTTTTGATATATGTATCACATTGTATTGAGAATGTGATGGTTTACTTTAAATATCCTTACTTGCCTCTTCCAGTGTGCCCAAATAATAGGAAGCTCAATTGTTGTCCACATACAATTAGTCAAATTATTAGAAATTGCAGAAAATACACAAAGCGAAAAAGACTAAAGTCTTTACAAATCACAATATAAAAGTATTGTGCCTTTTGAATATTTGAATAATTTTAGCAAAAGTGTTTATGCATAACCATTATACTTTACGGTCTGATCAATATGACTTCAGCAAATAATTATAAACGTTAAAATTAAATATACATTTTATGTCACTAATATCTTGGTATAGATTATTATATTTGACTTTCTCAACAGCTTTGATGGCTCTTCATGGAGAAATATGTCTCTGCAAGGTCCAAATGGATTATGGCATTTGCACGTGAAATTTTCACCATCAAAAAGAAGTGATACTAGTATGCCCAACAACAGCCCACAAGCTTTTAGTAAACCCATTTACAGGTATGGAGATGAACGTCTCTAAACAAACTATTTTGATGAATTGTTTGTATATATGTATTATAATAGGGATGGATGGATTGATAAATGAATAGATGAACGGACAGACCGATAGATGGATCAATGGGCGGGTGCGTGCATATATGCATGCATTTATGTATGTATGGACCGATGTATGGATGGATGGATTGATAAATGAATAGATGAACAGACAGACAAGTAGATGGATCAATGGGAGTGTACATACATGCATGCATGCATGCATGCATGCATGTATGTATGTATGTATGTATGTATGTATGTATGTATGTATGTATGTATGTATGTATGTATGTATGTATGTATGTATGTATGTATGTATGTATGTGTGTGTGTGTGTCTGCAAGCATCCATACAAATTACAACACTGTATTTTCCAAGTGTCCGTATATTGAGGCAGTCAAAATTTAGCATGATAATTAATACGAAATACCTGGGAGAACAATATAGTATGACGTTAAAATGCAGAACACTGTTAAAGCTAGATTTATATTAGTTTGTAAAATGTATGCATGTTTAGCAAACGATGCTATTATCAGAGGAATCTTTGATATTTCTTCTGCAGACTCCTTCTCGGTAAGGACAACTACATTCGAATTGCGACAATGGATCCAGAAGGAGACTTTGTCAAATGCTTCATGGCTGTATTTGTTGAGGCCCAGTTTATCGCTACACATCCCCTTCGGAATGTGACAGTAACACCGGTAGATAAAACTTCAATTATTCTTATACTTGAAGTACATCAGAACTTAAAATCCAACCTAAAGTTACAGAAGTTTAATTGGTATTGTGTAAGATAATACTATGTGATTGCAATTATTATTATTATTATTATTATTATTATTATTATTATTTAGGAATGTGTAATCACTGTCCCATCACATAGAACCTTGGGTTATGTCAACGGCAGCTGGGGTGCTATCGGAATTACTGTCCGTGATTACACCAGACAGGATATAATGTATGGAAATGACATTGCATTTAAAATGAAGACTTCACTCTCATCCATTGGTGTACAGGTAAGTGAGTGCATAACATAACATCTAAATTTCCTTTATAACAATGAAGATAATGGATGCACTTTGAGTTTGCCATAATATATTAAACACCAGCAATACTACTACAACTACTACTACTACTACTACTACTACTAATAATAATAATAATGAGGACTTTGTATAGCACCTAATCTTTTGAAGCTCTAAGTGCTTTACATCAATAATAATACTACTACAGAAAAAAACCATATAATTGGAAAACAAAAAATGCTGAAAATATTTAAGGTACGTAACATTATTTGGTTTTTAAGTTGGTTCTTGCAGTCCGAAAATGTGAGTTTCAAGAGCACTCTTGAAAGGGATCACTGTGTCTTTCTGTATAATTTTATTGGGCTATTCATTCCACATTGTTGGGCCCTGGTATGCAAAAGAACGTTGTCCATATGACTTCGTTTTCATAGTGGGGACAATGATTACTTGATTTTCAGAAGATGAGTGTAGGTATCTTGCTGGTGTGTACACATGGGTGAGACCGGATAGGTATGTTGGACTGGAATCCGTCAGTAAAACATAGCACAGAGATCAAAGTTTGTGTCTGATTCTGGATCAAATGGATACCCAGCGTAGGGAACAGAGCAGTTGTTAGGTAAGCTCTGATCGTGGTAATATAAACATGATCCGAGCAGCTGTATTTTGAACATTTTCAGGTTTCTTGAGTATAGCCAGAATTCCAATAATCGAGTCTTGAAAGTACAAATGAGCACACAAGTGTTTTAGGGTCATCAATTGAAAGATATTTGTGAATGGAGCTGATGCGTTTCAGCTCAAAATATGCAGCCTTGCATATGTTCATGACATGTTGGTGCAATGTGAGAGTACTGTCTAGATTAACACCTAGGTTTCGTACTGACTGTGTAAATTTAATGTTGGTGTTGATGATATTTATTGTTTTAGGTAAATGATGTGAATGAGAAAGTCTTTGTGTTGTGATCAGAATGTCATCAGTTTTATCATCATTCATCTGCAGCTTGTTACATTTCACCCATGATTTAATATCAGAAATGCAGCTATCTACTCATTGGATGGTAGCATCAATTTCAGTTGGACGGTTATAGACTTGTATATTTGGGTGTCATCAGCGTATAATTGGTGAGACACTAGGTGATGATCTATGACATTTGAGAGCGGCTGAGTATATATAATGAAGAGAACAGGTCCAAGAACAGACCGCCTGTGGAACACCACAAAATAGATCACCTTAGCTGGAGTGTATTCCATTTGCAGATACAATTTGTATCCTGTTGACTAAGCAGTACTTGAACCACTGTAAGGCTGTATTGTAAATGCCAAATACATGCTGGAGACGGTGAAGTAATATATCATGGTCTATTGTTTCAAATGCTGCAGACAAATCAAGGACGGTAATTTTACCACTACTGAAAGTTGAGATTATGTCATTAAATACTTTCAGAAGAATAGTTTCAGTACTGTTGCAGGGTTGTTATGCGTACCGTACATTGTCAAAAAAGACTGTGTTAATTCAAATGAGATACTAGTTGGGTTAGAGCAACTTTTTCTAAGATTTTGTATATGAATGGGAGATTAGAAACTGGGTGGTAAAAGGAATATGTAAAGTGTATCCCATTTTCTGGAAGTGCTTTGCTCTCAACTATAATAGTCTGGTCTTGGAGTGCTCAAATTTCCCATGGAAGCGGACATTACAGGTTTACCCGACTACAGCTTATTCAAAATGTGTTGTTTATCTATAGCATATTTGCGCTGTTAAATGGCCATTGATGATAACTCTTAATAATGACGTCAGAAACTCTCATATGCCAGCTAAATGAAATATCTGAATAGCTGCATTAAGTGCACTCATACTGTTGGTAAAATATTAACAATTTACATAATATCTACAAATACGCAAATTGATAAACTGTTTTTCTGGTCGATATTTCTAGCCAATACATGTTGCAAAATTTTTAAAATAAATTAAAATTTAAGTTTTTATCTATTCTCTAAATGTTTTTAAATGACTATAAACTGAACCTTAAAGAAGTATAAAAATCATGTTATACATTATGAAGCTGTATATTTATTGCTGATAAATATATAACACTATTGTTTTGATGTCCATCGTTAACATGAATGACATTGATAGTTAGTGAAACAACGTTGCCAAACCTTTCTCAGTTTCCATATTTAAAATTTGTGAATTACTAATTGCTACTGGTCGTTGATTTACACTGAGTTGGTCACTTGTAAACTTGAAGGACATGCTATATTTACCTTTTGGACACACGAATCCTGTATGTTGCTTCATTTCTAAGAGTCTTTGTTGAAATAAACTAATGATCTGATGACTTACTCAAAAACATATTATACGCCACAGTCAAATAATACAATGTACATTTTTTTCTGGCTTAACAGTTTTTACTTCTTAAAAAATAAGTCTTAATCATGTGTATCTTTTTTTAGTTCTTGGTTCAATTTCTGGATATTATCAAGGAACCAAAATTCATATATCCTACTCCAGAGGGAAATCATAGATTCAACATATATTCTGGTACGACCTGGAAGATTGATGTGTATGCCGAGCCGATTTCCCCAGCGTAAGTTATACTTGTATTTAAGTGTTATTGCTTTTAGAGTATTATAAACTTGAATGATGTTGTCAAAGCATTTCATATATTTACTATGTTGTTAACACTTGTAATAAATGATGAAACCATCATGACTTAAAACAGACAACTAGCACACAACTGTCTTACTCTTTTATATGCATATCGATAACATTTAACATTACATTTTTTATTAATCTCTTCTCCAGGCTAAATAGATTTCCATAAAAGGTTCTAAACATTCAGATTCTAAAGCAAATTCATAGGGCTAATTTTCGGGCATGTTTGTGCCAGGTCGATACATCTTGGAATGGAATGACAATTGAATCGCCTTTTTCTCAATCATATTGCTTCAAATTTATGTTTTCAAACATATATTATTTGGACAATTATTATGTCACCTAGTTTTACTTGGTCGTTTTACACTGTCTAGTTTATGCATTTCAGTTTGTTAAATGCACACTCCTCATGTAAGATCAAAAATGTTCTATTACTTAGGAACGAAAAACCAGATATAGCATCCTCGACAAGCATAGCGGATCGGTGGTACCTAGTATTTGGCCTGAAATTTGCCATACATAATATGAAGAAAAAAATGTTCGTCTTTCTTTAATTGTCCCAAGATTTTCATCGTTCTTCTTCAATTTGTTCCTGTACTAGTTAATACCAAATTAAAATACTTTTAAACAAATAATGATAATGTCAGTCACCTTTAAAGAAGTGCACTGTCAAGTCTTATACATATATGGAATAAATAAATGGATTTGATGTGATTTAATATTTCAGCTTATGACACACGAGTCCTCCAATGTGTCAGATTTCTATTTACTTTCAGTATCGGAACATATTTGGAAATTTATGAATTGAAATAAGTTGTCCTGTAATTAGGCATGTACTTTTCATGACCTCATGTCTTTATTCTAAATTGTCAGTCTCATTAAATACTTCTCCTGTCTTGGTCGACAACATGAAGATGTGAATATTAGCAACGTTAAAGATATACACGTACCCAATCATGAAAATGTGAAGATGGCAACGATGATGTGGACACCTCTTGATACAGATGTTGGTGAACATATTTTGTGTGTTGATGTGGAAGACTCAGTCGGGTAAGTCTTAACCAATGAACTTAATATGAGAGTCTCAGTTGTTAACGTCGGCAGTGAAATAATATGTCTGGTATTTTATAATGACATGTACAATATTAAAGATCATATTTGCACAATAATTATAATAATTTAAGCTTTTCTCTCAAAATATGCTACATATAAAATCCACTTCTCTGTTACAATTTACTACCACCAAAATAATTAAATATGGCACATATTTATCGAAGAGTTAGATTGCCTTTACTTCATTATTTATTTACCCTTGACATAGTTTAATCTGCCATTATTGTGACAAGCCGACCATCAAGTGAAATGGATAAATGGAAGGCTTGGATGTATACATGGACGTCTTGTTTCATGTGCAAATATCAAATTCTTGTGCAGAACATGGGTTATTCTTGCAAAATATGGATTGAGGGAATAAAAGTTTCTTCTTACCCATACTTGCGCTATTGAAACGTTTCATCATTGTAATATCTTTGATATATTAAATAGGATTAAGACAAGGCTAGGAAACAGTTGACAGATTAAATAATACAGTTCTTCCAGCCAGCCTACTTTGATACGATTTAGGGTGAAAATGGTTGAGAGAGAGAGAGAGAGAGAGAGAGAGAGAGAGAGAGAGAGAGAGAGTTTAAAAAGTAAATAGTTAGCTGTGTAATGAAAATTTAAAAAAAAAACATTATTTAACTTTAGCTTTAGCAAAAGAGATGTAAATGCTGCAAATGCCAAGATGTTGACGTGAATGTATAACTCGTACCTTCAGTTATGGACAAAGGTCAATCTATTTAAATTAAATTTACGTAACAACTTGTATCATTATTTGTTTTAATTTCCACACGATAGCTACTCTTGTGTATAAGCTTATAAAATATTTCTACCACATTTCATTTCTGATTAAATTTTAGTGAGTCAAAAATGTTTAATTTGGTATATTGTAAACAAGAAAAACAAGTTTTATAAAAACAACATATTATGTTGTTTTCGGGATGGAGGATTTCAAATGTAGTTTTAAAAACATTCTCTTTATGTGTCTTTTATAAGAAGAAAAATAAGAAAAACAAACAAAAATACACCTCTGATACTCGCGTACGATCAATAATTGTTTTGTTTTAAAATTTGAAGGCCACATACCTTGGAAATTGTATGAAAATTCTGAAATACATGTACAACTCTATACCACCCTTGATACCTTATGGAAAATCCTAGGACACTTACCTTTACAACTCTATTCTAACCGGTTTTGTCCAACTGAAAATTGTTTTAAGTTGAATTATGTTTGGCGCCTTAGTATCGGGAGCCCATGCGGATAGCTCCCTTGGTGTGTCGTATGTCTCTGGGTTGTTGGCATTGTCTGTTGTGGCAGTGCAGGCCTATGCGTGAGTGGCAGTCTCTCGTCAGTTTGTGCAGACATGCTGGGAGGCCTGAGTTGTGGTTGCAGTCACGTGGCCCTTTCTTACACGTTTCTCTGCCGAAAGCTGACCTCTCCTCGTATCAGCGACTGATATACCCTTACCTACTGTCAGTCTCCAGGTGCCTCGGTTCTCGGCCAGCACTTCCCAGCCATTAGGTGCGATGTCACATGCCTTCAAGTCCCTCTTGCACGCATCCTTGAAACGGAGTGAGGGGCGGCCGACTCTTCTCGTGCCAGTGGCCAGTTGTCCATATAGGATGTTCTTTGGCAGCCTCCCATCCTCCATGCGTCGGACGTTTCGTAAAAATTGATCTATGTAAATTAACTAATATCATTGATAAGTTAATAATATTGCCGTATTTAATTTTGATGTTGACAGTTAATAGAGAAGCTGAATTCAGATTTCCATATAATAAAGTCACTGAACGAAGACTAATGGAGCACATAATTGTCTGTAATAACTCAAATTACAAGAGTCAGTCAGTAGCAGTTGCAGCAACATACATTATTGACTTAAGTGTAAAAGTAAACATAGAAGAAAACAACTTAGTATACTTGTGTTGTTCTCCAAATATTCTGAAAAAAGAATGAGAGTTGATTAAGCCACAAGGACTACACACCAGTGTTTTACTTTCTAAAGATGTGGGTATATTTGTTTTACAGTTGTGTTGTGAAGTATTGAGAAGTAGCATTATAGTGTTTTCAATTCTGGATGAACACATTGAATTATATTTATTTATGTAGCATTCATTTTTAGGAGAAATCGATTAATATTATTTTGCATACTTTGGGGGGACAATTTAATCTTTTCATGGATTACTGAATTAAACATGAACAAACATGCATGGAGATCATGATAGCTATTATGTGTAATGGATAGTCAGGTTATACAAGACCAGTGCTAGTTCTCTTGTTTTATGAATTGATAGGAACATTAATATGTTCAAATGAAAATTCATTGATATGTGTATGAACCATGTCTGAAAATAATAAGATATATGGCTATTATTTAATTTGTGACAGCATATGTGAGACGAAGCTGTCAATAAAATCTGTTTTTCACTATTTTGGCATCCTTCAGAATAGTACTTTTTAGTTAAACATTATGAGTTTATTGTATTCTTTTCAAGACCATATCTTTAGCATCTACACATCTTTTTAGTCTAAATGAGATGACTGTTGTGTCAAAGTATGACTAAAACAGTCTGTCAGAAAATTGAATTTTTAAAAAGAAAAACAAGAAAGTAAAACAATTGCAAAATAAGAAATGATTTCTGTTTGGGAATAATCAGGATTGACTTTTCAGAATCCAACCTTTGCACAAAATATTTAAGTCTGCATTTCTCATGATAACTCACATGAGAAAATCCAACTTAGAACAAATTTGATACAAGTGTTTACCACAAACTCTCCTCAAAGTCCAAATTTCTCACGTGATAACAAATATGAGAATTTAGAACTCTGCCTTATTTTCAAACTTTTTAGATACATTTGTTCAGAATAATTTTCTAAGTTTTACTTTCTCATGTGAATATTCAAATTCTCACGTGGGCAACATTTAGGTTTTTCCTTTGCTCACAACATCTAACAAACTGTTAACATGAGCCAGCAAAATCAAGCCAGTTTGCATACATTTCTAACAAGGTTCTCATGTGCAGCTTATGAGCAGCTCGTGTGAATTGGTGAGTTTTTCTGTACGGGATGTCACAAGATTTATAAATCTGGTTTTGGAAAAAGTTGGTCATAGAGTATCATAAGCCTTATACTGTTGCTTTTTAATCAAGTATACAGTCTAACTTACATGATTATTTTATAGTTTAGATGCAGCAGCCTTACAAATGATTATGCTGCTTTGTTGAAATTATCTCACCCCACAAAGCCTACATTAATAGTTAAAGGTGCATCTAAAGAGTAGACTTTAGGACCCCTAAATTATTTTGTTTCAAATTGTTTAAATATCTTTTATTAGTCGGTAAAGCTAATATAGTTGTAGTTCTAGACACGAACACACTGGTAAACAAGTTTAATAAGGCCACCTTACGTTGTTTATAATGCAACACTTTACACAACTATATATAAATCATTTTAACTTACGATATTTGTTTAATTAAAATAGATTGAATACATGTATGGGTCTGTTTTGTCTGGAGATTAAATACTAACGTATAAAAATTATAAAGGCATATTTTATTAGAATGTCAAACATAGATAATAAACTTATGTAACATGTTGTTGTTATGTACTTGATGATCGATACTAGCTCTTATACAACTGAATCTGTAACCAAATTATCGATTTGCACACCCTGAATTATTAATTAATTATTAGTTTGTAAGATGTTTTATGATACAAATTGCATCAGTATTCAAATTAAAAAAATCATCATACTTAGCATGTACATGTATGCCATTTATTTAAAATAGTCATTTATATACTTGAAAACCAGGAAGTAAAATTAATTCCTCATATAGAATAGAACATATAATGTCAATAACTGGCAACAATAACTCAGTCAGATATAAAAATACAGTTTTGGCGGGTCGAAACTCACTTTTACGTCTAAACTAGTTTGACTGCAATTGAATACTACTTCAATTTTTAAAGTTAACAGCTTAAAACTAGATGAAAATAAAGGTTAAAGTTGATTAACCTGTTAAAACTGAATAAGAGTGCGAGAATCAAGGTCTGGATAGGTACTATGTTGTGTTCTACAGGGGTCTGTTCTTGGAACTGTTCTCTTTATTCTATAAATCCAGCCGCTCTTAAGTGTCATAGATCATCACCCAGTGTCTGACCAATTATACGCTGATGAAACCCAAATATGAAAGTCTACCCAATTGAATTTAATGCTACCATCCAAGGAGTAGAGAGGTGCGATTCTTATGTGAAATCATAGATGACATATTTTGTAACAAGCTACAGATGAATGATGATAAAACTGTGGTCATTCTGATCACAACACAAAGACTTCCTCATTCACATCCTTTACCTCAAACAATACATATCAGCAACACCAACATTAAATTAACACAGTCAGTATAAAACTAAGACGCTACTCTAGACAGTACTCTCACATTGCACCAGCATGTCATGAACATTACGAAAAGCTGCAAATCTGGAACTGAAACTTATCAGCTCCATTCGAAAATATTGTTCAGTTGAAAACACTTGTGTGTCCATTAAATTTTTCAAGACTGGACTATTGTAACTCAGTTCTGTCTGGTGCATCTCAATATCTACTGCAGAAACCTCAAAATGTTAAAAACACAAATGCTCAGATCATCTTGAGAGCACCACGATCAGAGCAAACCTCCCCTCTGCTCCGTACCGTACACTGGTTATCCATTTAATCCAGAATCAAACACAAAATGTGGTCTCTGTGCTACGTGTCACTGACGGACTTCACTCTAGCATACCTATCTGGCATCATACAAGTGTACATACCAGCAAGATACTTACTCTCCGATTCTGACAATTGTATACTCATTACTCCCTCTATGAAAATGAAGTCATATGGACAGTGTTCTTTTTCATACCATGGTCCAGCAACCTGGTACTAATTTCCCGTTGAAATTAGACACAAAGACACAGTGCTCTTAAAATCCACCTTTTCTGACTGCAAGAACAAATTTAAAGACCTAATAATGTTTCCTACCTTAATTGTTTTCAGCATTTCTTTATGTATTTTAATTTCATGGTGTTTGTTTGCTTTTTTGGATTTTTTTTGGTGTCATATCATTATAGATGTAAAGATTAAAGATTAGGTGGTATATAATGTCATTATTATTAATATTATTATTATTATTATTATTATTATTATTATTATTATTATTATTACAAGATACTAAATAACATACGTGTGTTATTTTATACTAAAACACTATTGTAATCTGTACCATGCAAAATATGGTACTAAGACAAGCTGCATAAAACCTTAATTAAGTACATGAGAGTGCCTTCCACTGATATCGGGAAGGTCTAATAAACCTTTCCATTGTAGATTTGCACAATTTTGACGTTTTATCAAAATGTTCATTCTTTGCAGTATGGATTCGTCTGATCAAAGGTGTTACATGCTAAATGTTATATGTAAGTAAAAAAGCATAAAAGAAATAAAAAAGAAATTGTAAATTGAATTGTTTTTGCCAATTGGCAGCATATCTGCCTTTAAATGTTGAAACCCAGCTCTTATATGTAAGGCTTGAGTCTCCTGTCAAGATTACGAAATGTTTCTTAACTATGTTAAAAACTTTATTATCATTTTTAAATGTGTATGCAATCATATTGGCAACCATAAGAGAGAGAGAGAGAGAGAGAGAGAGAGAGAGAGAGAGAGAGAGAGAGAGAGAGAGAGAGAGATGTACCTCAATAAACATGCACAACATGATAAGTATCTGTTTTTGTTTGTCTATTTCGTTGTTCTCGAAGAGCAAATATGAACGGATCAGTTTTGTCTCTTTAATACGACCATACAATTTTGTTGATGATATAATATATCATATTATAATATCGTTTTGTATGTTGCAAAAAGGGGATATGAATTACTTCATTATATAATCTACCATTATTTAACTCATACATAAACTTGCACAAAGTTTTATTCGATATACTAGATGGAATCTAATTTTGCGATAGTGTTTGACAGAAGATTTATTACTTATCACAGAAGTTTAGTATTATAACACACACACACACACACACACACACACACACACACACACATATATATTTAGAATACAAATCTATGTTCAACAATTTTCCTTTGGAGTATTGATGAAAGTCAGGTTATGCATACAAATTAGAATTATATCTTTCCAGCTGCGATCAATGTATATCAGTCTGCAAGATATTCAAATGTAAGTACTGATCTGATTACCATTACTCAGCTAAGTACCTTGGAGAAATTCAAGCAGAAGAACTGCTTCAGTAGGCACAAATTACACCAATCGATAGAATATACACGTACTATTATGAAATTCCAATCACAGGCACATCTTTTCATATCGAAGCAAAAATATTAATTATACCCCCCCCCCCGTTCTCTCTCTCTCTCTCTCTCTCTCTCTCTCTCTCTCTCTCTCTCTCTCTCTCTCTCTCTCTCTCTCTGTGCATGTGCAACAATATAGTTAAGCATGCTTAGCAGACACACTGGCATTTTGACCCATTAATTAATTCTCATCTAAGTGTAGTGTTACTCCTGATTCCAATGTAGGATATCAAGACATAAAGAGGTCATTTATAAAAAGTTAAGAATATAGATCAAAACATAATACAGTAATATACAGGAGGATAGATGATAATATGAAACAAATTTTGTAATATGGAGAAAAATATTATACTGCATACATTTTTGGGTTGATATGCGAGAATGTCTTCTATATTATATATATATATATATATATATATATATATATATATATATATATATATATATATATATATATCAGCAATCTTAATATATTCCATTTAGAGGATGTGTGCTAAAGTTGTCGCTGAGACAAATAATGCGAATATTCACAGTAAACGTGTTAACATATCGTCCTGGCATAATAACCTTTCTTTTCAGAATGAATGTAAATGTTGAAGATAGGTATGCTCTCTGATAAATTTATTTCATTGAAATGTCAGTTAGAAATAACATGTGAGATGGATACATGTAACCTAAAAGCTTTGATATTGAAATGTACAGTATTTGTAACACTGGAAATGTTTCATGGTCGGTATAGTATGCTTCACAAAAATTAAAAAAAGAATTAGGTTGGAAATGGTATGGATCCTTGGCGATACGATTGGAAGACCATTTAGAACGGCGCCATAATGGAGCCTATACACTGACACATTATTATAGAAGCTAATTCAGTGGTTTTAGTAGAATTTAAAAGGAAACCAATTAACTTTGGAAGCTGACCACCCACACTAGAAAATCGACTTCTAATAACTACTGGTGGCCAGTCGCTGCGTAACAATGTTGAAATGGTTCACCATGCCATGGTACCATACAAAATGGAAGGGAAATGAAGATAACATATGGATGCACGGTTAGAAACTGTATGAAATGGGAACTGTGCAATAGGTGACTGAAACGATCTGAAACAGTATGGAAGCGATACCATTTGGACACGGTACGCAAAATTAATTGCAAAAGATCTTACATTCACTGTATATTAGATTTGTCTTATAATTACAGAACAAGCCATACTTCATTAATATTCCTGACCAGAACGTCCTATGGTGTGATGTCAATGCCACATGCATATTTCCTATGTATGCAAGGACACCAACAGCTGGGTAACATTTTTTTGTGTTACGACATAATATGTTCTGTTTTAGGTGTTGACTGAACACTCAGATGAACTTATCAATGAAATTGTATTCAAGCAAGGGATACAATTAACCATTAGATCAAGCTGACGAATAGGTTTTCAAGCGGCAACGTTTATCAATAGATGAATATAGTAGATTGTGTAAGGCAACAGCTCGGATATGTAATTCATATTTCAGACTTCATGCATTCTCCTTTAACCTTTATACTTTTTAAATGTTTTATTTTGATTAGTATAAGTTGCTGGTAAAATTTAAAAAAAAAATAGTTTTAAAGATAATTTGAGAGTCTGATATTCCCGACATCCTCTAACGTTTGCCTAACAAGATATGCATTATCCCGTCACTAATATACGACAGAGTTCAATAAGTGTATATAGACTATGCTGCTTTCTATGGCAACGGTTTATTTTAACTCAGATTTCAACCAAAACCATTCTTGTGACTTCCAAAAGAGTTTTTTTTTAAACCATCTTGATAAATGTTTCCCAATCAAAATACAGGACAATATTCAGAATGGTATTTTTTAGAACATTATACATTGAAATTGCACCATAGTTAAATACAAACTGATACACGTTATATTTTGACATTCACATACTAAGGAAAAGTTACTCTAAACATGCAAATAGGTCTCAGGCATTAAGTTATCACAGGTACAATGGTTATTTTGATGGATAGTGTTCACTATTGTCCTTCACAAATTTATATGGCACTATAAAATATATACAAATTCAAAGAAGCAAAAATTTCATAATTTCTAACCAGATTTGTTTCAATACATTTTAGATATATACAATGACATAGACATCACCCTAGTTTTTACAGGCTTAACTGTAAAAATGAAATAAATCTAACTTTAAATCATGCTACATGTAATTGAATAGACATTGTTCCTTAGTCCCACTCGTACTATGCAAAACGCTAACTGTGGAGAGTGAAGTATGAAGTGTAAATTATGCAATGTGAAGTGTGATTACTACCACCTGCCTGTGGTGGTATTATCTAACTACAGATTGGAATGTGACAGTTTTGTCTTTAATAACATATGGACAGTTAAATAAAATCAAGGCACACTGCACTTGTACTTGAATTATTCATGCTGATTTTAGCATAATACATGCTTGCGTTATACGCTTGGGAATTTACACTGAATAATATGTGACATTAGACTGAATAATGTGTGATATTAGACTGAATAATGTGTGACATTAGACTGAATCATATGTGACATTACACTGAATAATATGTGACATTATACTGAATAATGTGATATTAGACTGAATAATATTGACATTATACTGAATAATGTGATATTATACTGAAAAATGTGTGATATTAGACTGAATAATATGTGACATTATACTGAATAATGTGATATTAGACTGAATAATATGTGATATTAGACTGAATAATGTGTGATATTAGACTGAATAATATGTGATATTAGACTGAATAATATGTGATATTAGACTGAATAATATGTGACATTACACTGAATAATATGTGACATTATACTGAATAATATGTGATATTAGACTTAATAATGTGATATTAGACTGAATAATGTGTGATATTAGACTGAATAATATGTGATATTAGACTGAATAATATGTGATATTAGACTGAATAATGTGTGACATTAGACTGAATAATATGTGACATTATACTGAATAATGTGTGATATTAGACTGACTAATGTGTGACATTAGACTGAATAATGTGTGATATTAGACTGACTAATGTGTGACATTAGACTGAATAATGTGTGGTATTAGACTGAATAATATGTGATATTAGACTGAATAATGTGTGACATTAGACTGAATAATATGTGACATTAGACTGAATAATATGTGATATTAAACTGAATAATATGTGATATTAGTCTGAATAATGTGTTACATTAGACTGAATAATATGTGACATTATACTGAATAATGTGTGATATTAGACTGACTAGTGTGTGACATTAGACTGAATAATGTGTGATATTAGACTGAATAATATGTGATATAAGACTGAATAATGTGTGACATTAGACTGAATAATATGTGACATTAGACTGAATAATATGTGATATTAGACTGAATAATGTGTGACATTAGACTGAATAATATGTGACTTTAGACTGAATAATGGGATATTAGACTGAATAATATGTGACATTAGACTGAATAATATGTGATATTAGTCTGAATAATGCGTGACATTAGACTGAATAATATGTGACATTATACTGAATAATGTGTGATATTAGACTGACTAATGTGTGACATTAGACTGAATAATGTGTGATATTAGACTGAATAATATGTGATATTAGACTGAATAATGTGTGACATTAGACTGAATAATATGTGACATTAGACTGAATAATATGTGATATTAGACTGAATAATATGTGACATTAGACTGAATAATGTGTGATATTAGACTGAATAATGTGTGACATTAGACTGAATAATATGTGACATCAGACTGAATAATATGTGATATTAGTCTGAATAATGTGTGACATTAGACTGAATAATATGTGACATTATACTGAGTAATGTGTGATATTAGACTGAATAATGTGTGACATTAGACTGAATAATGTGTGATATTGAACTGACTAATGTGTGACATTAGACTGACTAATGTGTGACATTATACTGAATAATGTGTGATATTAGACTGAATAATCATACCTTTAAAGAACATTAGTTGAAGGGATTTGTGAAGTAATTATAATTTACGGAACCCCGTTAGCTAGCCTTGTGTAAAGTGTCCTTCTTAGTAATGATTGTATAGTCAATAAATAGGTATCCCGTCGTTAGCTCACAGACAAATGCACGCAGCATTAATTGCGTGCAAGACAAAATTGTGCCGTTAAAGGCGCACAAGGCAAAAATGATAAAGGTAATATGTCAAATAAATAAGGTTCATACGTATCATTTAATGAAGTTTATTATGTCTATCATTTTCCATATTGCAACGTTATGTGCAATACTGTGCAGATATTCGATCAATGGTACGTTGCCGTATGTTGGAACCAAAGCAAGCAGGCATTCATTAAGTCTGACATACTTTATTTCTACTCAATATTTAGAGTGTGTAACACACAAACTATTAGTCGATTTCTTTTAAATGTAAATATTTTACGCTCTTTGATGTGCGCTCACTAGAAAACAGCATATAGAGTTTATCGATCAAAGTGAAAATTATAATTAATTCAAAATGAGACATTTATCAATCAAATTCATAATAACAATTAAATCTTATAGATTATGCTGCACACTTTCGACTGCGCACATTTTACAAGCATAATTTGCTGCATGCTTTTGTCAGCGCGTATTTGTGTGCGCGCTAAAGACGGGGAGCCCAATACATAAATAGCGAGACAAATTACAAAGCCAGATGGATGGACGGAGGGACAGACTGGTAGGTAAAGTTAAATCAGACGTGTTTAGTTCTATTTATTTTATTTTGATATATTGACAATGTGATAATTATAATACATAGTGTATAGGTAACTCTAAAATGAAAATTATTTAGAACTGGATGTAGATCTCTCTCTCTCTCTCTCTCTCTCTCTCTCTCTCTCTCTCTCTCTCTCTCTCTCTCTCTCTTTATACATTTCCAATTGTTGTTGTAAAAATTGATGTATTTAATAGCCGAACATTTTATTGGGACTTCGGCGTGTTTTTCAATAGAAGAACTCAAGCTGTCTCAGATAGATTGTCACTGTTTTTTTTTTTTTTAAAAATGCATGATATAGCTTGTCAAGCCATGCACTGAAGCTAATGTGAAAATCTGTAAGAAAGTTCACTATCTTCATTTGTTTGCTTTTGCATAAATATTTACCAGCATAAAGTGGAGATGGATACTAAATTGAATGCTGGGTAATGAAAACGTTATGCATTTGATTTAATATGTTATTAAAAAGTGCTCGTAAAACACCATGTCATTCCGTTTCCTTGGAGGGGCCTGATTAGTAAGCATTCATCTAATTGCATATTTTATCCCAATCAGAGGTAAACAAATTGATGGAAGCAACATACACATAAAACAATAAGTCAGATATAAATTATTTTTAAAAATAAGTCACTATTGTAGATGATCTGATAAAAATGTTCAAGGTAAGAAGCAATTGTTCCTAATAAAGTTTGAATAAATGTGTTTATTTTTTTCGATAACTCACATCATTTTGGGAAGATCTCAGTTTTAGTTGACGTATTTAAAAATTTTTTTTATCTTTAAACTGTTACTTCATTGCAGCACTCATATAACATCTATTTGGCTAAGCACGTATGACGTAGATTGGGCAAAGAATGACACCAAACTTATAAACAATGGAACTGGTGTTGCTAAAATTGACATCAGCATTAGACATTTGACTGGTGATTCTCCAACCTTATGTTTCTATGCCCAGGATTCAACAGGGTGAGTCTCTCTCTCTCTCTCTCTCTCTCTCTCTCTCTCTCTCTCTCTCTCTCTGGCTATGTCTCTCTTGTATGTATTCATACTGGGATGAAGTCGAAAGTGAAACTTTTAAACATGCATACATACACACTGCCCATATCATATTTCAATTTAACTGAATGTTTCCAAAGTAAATACAGATATATTGTAAATTGAAGAACATTGCTTAGTTTTGGAATACTCTGCCGCTTTACGAACACTGACACTATCAAATAGGCAAAACACGTGTGCATACTTGTTCCAGCTTAGCTGCAATTAGCTGATGTGTATATTCCAGTATTCCAAATATAAGACTCACATTCTAAGTTTTATCCATTTCTAAACGTTCGTAATAAAATATCTGTCATATTTACTTAGCCAGGCTATAGCAAATATTGTCTTTATAGAATTGAAGGTTGAAGGGAATCATATTATATATATATATACATATCATTGTACTGACTCTTAGCAGCAACATAATTTTCAATGAACATTATTGTATAACATAAAAAATGACGAAAGATCACAGACTTCATCAGATTTAGATACAAAACTTACTGTAACTGATTGGTCTCTTTTCATTCGACCCGGTTTATATTTACAATAGTATTCATTATTTTAGTACCATATTACGTGTACTTTAAATGGTTTTTAGTTAAGTGCTGAATATCTTCGTGTACTGTTTGTTTTATTTGTAATTATCACCTTAAACGTCTTAAACAACAATAACTTTAAAATGTAAAAGTGTTGGAGTCATATAAGTGGGGATGCTTGAGTTGACAGTAAACAAAAGTTTTCAGGTTTATTTTAATGGAATGATTGTTTTTAATCATATTCTTTTTTTTTATAAAACAAGCCATTGTTTGTTTTCATGTTCTATACCATCTAATAAAATATTATGTCAGTCAGCAAGGACACAAAATATTGCTAGAAATTAAAATTTATGGCACAACTGTTGCTTAAATGCTTTTGAAGAAAATTAATCATTAAATTACGTAGAAAACACGACACCTCTACAAATATAAACAAAATCAACACATATAATTTGCGCTGAATCTAAATTACCATTGAAATAACATAAATTCAGTCTTTTATTTGATAAATACAGTCAACTAATGTAAATATTATGCAAATGCGTTTTGTGGATAAACATTTAAAAAAAAATGACACACCCAAAATAAACAGTTCATAGAAACTTCATATACAGTCTTAAATAGATGAATCTGATTAACAAAATGAAAAATAGATAGCGTTTGTATGTTTTCACTAAAAATTGGTTAAAAGCATTCCATTATAGTATGAATTCTGTTCTATCAACACACATTTCCTATCTGATGTGCATTGCAAAGGAATGGTAGGCCTTGTATTCTACATATAAATTAGGACATTGTTCTCTCACTTTAAAGACATGCACATCATTATGCTGTCTATCGTATCTTTGTAATCCAGTACAAGGATACATCGTTTAATTGCACTCTAATACTACGACTAACTGACAGTTCTCTATTTTTGTATTACAAGACACAATCAGAAAAATCGAATAAAATTAAACAATATAACGTTACCTACAAAATGACATTTAAATTTTATTAGCATTTCAAAATAAGGATTCAAATGTAATTTTGGATTCTACTTATATGCATCAAATATTAAGTGTGATTAATGAATGAACACAAAGTTAGTTAATCTGTTGCTGTGCTTGTTTTCGGTAGGTGTTTTGTGTTTCTTCCGTATTTCCATATCATTCAGGACCTATTTCGAAAACATTTAATATGATTTACACGTCTTTCATATAACATAATTAACTTGTTCTTTTGCTATAAAAATACTTTAAATTAGACAAACCTGGGCCTATAATGAACAATATATGATAAAAGTCTTAAAAAAGACCAGCATTTTAAACGTTAGAGAGAAAGCAGTTGAACGTGTAATATTGACACTATTGCGATGCCAATTTGGAGCCACTTTTATGGTGTCAGTAGGTCTCTCATTAGTGACAAAAATATCAATTAATTTTCACATATCTTTTTGATATTCTTCAATCGGGGGGACAATAATGATGAAGTCAGAGATTGATGTTAGTGAAGCGTCTTGTTCAATATTTGTCAGGAGCACAAAGTACATTTCCTATCTATATAAGTTAGGGTTTATTACAAATATTTTACCGTTTTTTAAAAATACATGCATTATTTTGAGTTTCACTATTATTTATTTCAGACAAATTAGTGATGAAACATGCATAAATCCAAGGATTATACCTCCAGGTATTATTGCAATGAAATAGACCAATCTAGCCTTGAAGCTACATTTTCATGTTTAAGAGATACTTGAAAAGGGGATAGACATTATTAGAGCAATCATGTTTTTTATCGGTTTGTCCCATTATGTCCTCCTAATTGTTTAATTCTAAAGTGCCGCTGTGTCTGACAAAAATAAATGCGTTTGATGATTTTGTTTCTTCGACTCCATTATATAAAGCTAGTTTTTCCTCGAAGCATTTTAGACTTTGTTGTTTATTGTTACAAGTAATCAGGCATAGTCGATGAAACGTTCAACAAGATTCAGAAGGCAGTAACATGCTTGATAACACTTAGTATGCACCAAATAAATACGATTATGGAAGATAAACATTAGGCTTTGTCCTCCGTAAATTTGGTTCCATTAGGAAGTATAAAAACCTTGAACCTTTTCATTCCATTTCTCGGCATATCACAGTCTATATATTGGTAGCATGTATTACATCTACCATTGTTCTTATTAAAACCTGCTTTGCATTTCAATTCCTTGTATGTACTTACTGCTGTACGACGTTTCAAAAGTAAAGAGATTATCTGTGAAGTACGTGATTTATTTATTATATTCATATTTCATTTATATAATGTAATTAATTGTTTAATACTGAGCAAAGGCCATTCATTTACTATGTATTGTTTAGAATTGTCTAAGTGAACGGTAAATACATCTATATTTTTGTAGGAGTATTCGTTCATGTAATTAACCAGTAATTTAGATGGCTATATGTATAGTTCATTGATAATTTGATATACATATTTCAGATCCATGTTCAAAGGAACCGTGTATTAGAGGTAGCTGCAAAAATCCCGATGATAAAAGCCAGTTTTATTGCGAGTGTCCCAACGACCATTTCTATGGACAATTTTGCGAATACGGTATTTATCGAGAAGCATTTTCATGAGATGAGTACGCGTGTCTGTATATATGATTGTGTGTTTGGCCATATGTATGTCTGTCTGTATGTATGTATGTATGTATGTATGTATGTATGTATGTATGTATGTATGTATGTATGTTTGCATAGCACAACGTTTGTGAAGAAACTTTATCGTTCTCAAAACTGTAATGACTGTGCTAAAACGATGCTATAATGCTACAGTTTGTATGGATCTAACTAATTTCTCTTGATCTTTGGAAGTAATTAATCAATCTATCATGGAGACCAAGGTTGTTTCATAGCAGTGGTTTTCTCAAATTATATCAAATGATTGTCAAGCGCATGTGTTTCAAGTTGTTTGGACAGAGTTGGATAAGATATGTATGGGTCTTCTCGCTGCTAGTCTTTGCAAATTTATATGCATGGAGAGACACTGAGATGGATATGCTTAGAAAACATGTATGCTGTCCGGTAGATATTACATCTGCAGCAGCCCTGAAGAGGCATGGTCCATTAAAATGTGAACATGTTGATGTTTCCCTTTTTAGAATAGTTTGCAAAAATTCTTAAAAAATTCTGTTTGGTATTGCATAGATAAATTTTGTAACAGGTGGATTTCATTCTAACAAATATTTCTTAGTTCATTGCGATTAGAATTTACAATCGGTTCCTTAATTCTGGAGGATATGTTGATACACATTCATTGAATATATTTGATATTTTAATATTCCTAACAATAATATGGCTATGTTGCTGGAATTTGGATTAAGTTGTGGAACTGTTAACTGCACCATAATTTGTAAACAATTTCCACACATAATTCTTTTTGTAATTGGTTTCTAAAGCTGACTGATATTAATTCTTCTTTGCCCGATTAATCAGATTGGTTACTTTATTTCTACAGGTTTAGTGATTAGCTTTGTTGACCAAGGAATAGAAATAATCATTAAGTGTGATATTGCCATTATCAATAACAACCTAAAATGGCTGTTTTATCTAGAGTCTCAAAGAAATATCATTTGTAAACTTCAGCTGGAGCTCGGCTGCATCCTGTTGTCAATTATCTCATGACTGGATAGTGTTTTTAGGTCAAGATATGTAAAAGATGATGATCACTGATTTCTGCGTGTGATCGGTTTTGACATTTAAATTCAGGTGGAGCAGTCAGGTTTAAAACGTTTATCAAGCCCAATGCTAAACTGATGCACCCAGTAAGAAAATGACAAGCAATAACAAACACGCAATTGTAGGTACATTGTACGATGTTGCAAGGTATCTGGTGGTGATATATCTGCATATCTCGATAAATTAACAAGGACACTATTGGCAAATTATCCTGGCGAAAAATGCTTCCCATTATATAATTGTTGCGTTCCAGGTACTCGATTAGATAGATATACCTTTACATCAGTTCAATAAACGACATGCAGATGAATATCCAATTAACCAAACTGATGCTGCCGGTTATCATTATGTATGTCAAATACAAGAATAGATATTTAAAGAAAAGTTTTAAGACTGATGTGCGGTTCATTCACACATCAAAATCAATCAGCAATGCAAATTTAAGAGAAACACTCGCACATTGTTTAACATTTTACAAATTATGATACATTGTACTGCGATTAAAGATAAATTATTATTAGTTATGGAATCGAGTGATGATTGCACGCGTGGTTACTGGAAAAAAAGAAACCCCAGTAATTGACAAATTAGGCAGTGCATTGCACGTCAACAAGAGAATTTCAGCGGCATGATTGTCCCGACAGGCAACATGGAATATTTATCTAACAAACCCAAAATAAAAGCAGGATGGTTTGAAATTAAAACTAGCAGCACAGTTCAATTAGAAGATATTTGTTTGTTTATTATAATACGATATAATACACAGACGGCAATCTTGTACTCAACAATACAAGTATCCGTTAATTATCATTAATGTTGCAAGTAGATACAATTGAACCGCTATCTACAAAAACGGCAAAAGTCATATTAGATGCATTTAGGAGCATATTTACATAATGAGTCTATGACGTTGGCAACGGTTGTTGCAAGTTGGTCCGGTAAATAATTTCTTAGAGTAGTATCGTCGCTGATATATCAACACTTTGTAAAATGTAAAACTATATACACTGAAATAAAAACTGATGAAGCAATTGTTGGATGGTTTATTCGAGCACTTACTGAACGATTGCTTGAACACCAGTGTGCTCAGGAACTATTAATGAAGTGGGTTAACACGAAATGCAAACATTGATCTGGCGAATGGGTGGTAAGATACAGCAGTGTCATAACCATATTTTTTTAAAAAGTTACAAGCGTGATTGCAATGGAACCACCAATGCAACAATAACAAACATTCAGATTAAGCAACGAGTAACAGATAACAAAGCTGTATGTACCTGATGACCTGGCAGGCAGAATAAATAGAAACCGGTCTCGTCTGGAATATTACCATGGACATAATTTTCTGACTCATTGATAAATCTTCAATTTACTAACTATTTGTTTGCAATCAATTACAAACAATCTATGTTAATACACAGCGCACATCCAGATAAGTGTTACATGCCTAATAACAAAGCAAGAGCTTCCCTGACGCGGTTACATTTTAGACAAGTTAGTATAACATTCTCTTGTGTATGACCAAGATGGTTTTTTATTTGGGACAGGGTAAATTATTTTAAGATCATTAAGAAAATATTCCCATAACATTTCAGCATTACATTAAACACAAGGATTATAGGTTGTTTCTTCAGGCAAATCAGTGCATTCATTCATGGTTGCCGTAGTTGGTGACTTGGTAAAGTTTTTTTTCTAATATAAAATGAATCATTAGCAATGCAATCATTAGCAATCCACTATAACAAGCTCATGCTTACATTAGCGATCATCGATGACACTAAATGAATGTATTACAGATTTCCCCTGTTGTAATGTTCAGTTATATATGCAAGTGGTACTCTGCTTGGTAAATGTACAGTTTGCGCCCCCTAAAGCACACGTTGTGTCTAATAATTTCAATGATATAATCCAATTCTGCCTCATCGATTGTCTCTTGACCTAGTGTGGTCATTGAGAAACTGTGCTGCTGAACATCTGACCCGTTCCCGCCACTTGTCTTGATCATGTGACAATGCCTGCGTCTTTGCAAAGCGTTTTCCTGGTCCATTATGTGATGTTGTCAGTCAACCTTTTTCTCTGTCTACCTCTCCTTCTGCCACCATGGATAATGCCCTGCAGTACTTTGTGCATAGGCTGTTGGCTCTAGGGACATGGCCATACCATTTCATATTTCTATTTTTGACAGTGGTGAGGAGGTTTTCATAATGGCCTAGTATTTGTGCCTGATGGTGATACGCACTTCTTCGCTTGTGATATTGTCCATGTAAGAGATGCCAAGGATGGTTCTATATCATCTCATTTCAAGTGTCTGGATTAATCGTTGTAATTCTGCTGTCAGGGTCTAGGCCTAACATGAATACAAACAGATTGAGATGACTAGTGCTCTCAATTGTTTGATATTAGTTTACAGACATATATTCTTGTCTCTCCAGATGGGTCTTAGCTTTGACATAGCTGCCATTATTTGTGCTGCTCATGACAAAATGTCTGCTCTGGATCCCTCTTCCGTGATTATGGAACCATGATATTTGAACTGGCCCACTGTTTCCAGTTCTTGTCCTCTGACTTGAATCTTGGTTTTGATTTGTTTGTCACTATTTGTCATCAGCTTTGTCTTCTTGGCGCTTATCACCATGTGAAATCTGATGTTTCATCCAGGTTCTTTACTAAAGTGACAAACCCGTCTTTAATGCCTGCTAGCCCTTCGATGTCATCTGCAAAGCATAGGTTGGTGATGTTACACCCTCCAATGCTGACTGTGTCACAGTGGTTTTACAGGGCTTTGCTCATGATGCGCTCTAAGTAGATGTTGAAGAGCGTGGGAGACAGCCTTGACGTACTCCGACTGTTGTCTGGAATTAGTCCCCCACATAACCTTGAGCAATTACTGTACTGGTAGCCTTTGCGTACAGCTACTTGATGGCCTTTTTAAAATATATTTACACATGATAGATGTCCTGTTGATGTTGTGAGTGAATATGTGTTCTATTTTGCTAATACTTTGGAACACTGCCTGTTCTTCAGCAAATATTTCTTCTGCTTGTGGGTTCAGCCTGTTCAAGATGATTTTCAGCATCACCTTACTAGCATGGCTGATCAATCTAAGGTCTGTAATTTTGGCACAGCTGGAGATTGCCTGTTTTGGGAAATGTTATAATTAGTGACTGTGTTGGCTGTCCACCAGTCTGCCAGATTGTGTTATCATTTTTGATAAGTTCAGATGGGATGTTTTCTACTCCAGCTGCCTTCCCATTCTTCAGTGCTCTATTTGCTGACTCTTCCTTTTCTTTGAGAATAGAAAATCATCATCATTTGTGAATTTAGGAACTTCAAGCATCTGTGGGTCTCCTGTGGACGGATGATTGTATAATTCTATACAATATTCAGTCCATCTTTCTGCAATGTCACTGTAAGGAATTTTCCATTTTTATCTTGAATGGTATTGACTCTAAAATGCTTCTGTCTGCTGAGGTCTTTCACAATTTGGATTGGATAACCGAATGAACATCTCGATGAAATCCAAATAAGCAAATCTCAGTTAATCTAGTTACATCAAATTACCATTAATTCCCATATGCATTGGTTCATGCATGAGATGACATGATCATGCAAACCATGGTTGATATTCTCTATGTCATAGAACCTTTGAACATCTTTGCGAATTCCGCTTGGAGCTGGTTTCTAAATATTTTCTGCTCTGCAAAATGCAACGACACTGACACAGTTGTAAAACGATTATCAGGTACATATTATTCAGTGGCCTGGATCAATCTCATCTAACCATGAAAGTATTCATCACGATAACAATCCATTGATGATAGCAGAAACTGATAAAATCAGATCAAGAGTGTATGCTGAATGATCATGCTGATATGGGATCGTGTTTCACAATATTGTATATTGCCTTATAAATATTATCACGATCAAATCGAGCACTTTGTCGAACTGCGAATGATAGATTGTTCGATCATGCATGCATGTTATGTTCAAGAGATCTTTTCGATTTTTATATTTATCAGACTTCAACAAATAAGTGGAGAAATTGCCACCTGGTGGCCTAGTGATTAGAGCATCTGTGTTGGATGCAGGAGGATGTGGGTTCGATATCCAGCCGAGTCATACCAAAGACTTAAGAAACTGGTACTAACAGCTGTCTCACTTGGCTCTCAGCATTAAGATGTTAGTGTTAGAACTGGTCATCCTAGTGTCCGGATAATGTGACTGGGTGGGACATGATGCTACATGTCTGCAGCATGATTCCCCAGTGCTGGACATCACTATAAACTGCTACACTGCAGACATCGTAACGATTTTTTTAATGGTACATTAAAACTAAACATTTCCAAATCACACACACAATGAAGAAATTTAAAATAACAGAATAAATTTGTAAATGTATTTCTATAACTGTGCTATGAATTCTTCACTAAGCTGGAAGCTGTTATAATCTGAATGGTGGTTCTAATATGCTAACACCGCTGAGTGATCACAGTTATTAAACCAACTCATTTTATTGAAATGTAATCCAGTGAACATAAGATACAAATGAACTCCTTGAAAAGGTTTCACAAATTCAATATAATTAGCTCAATATTCAAATCTTTGAATACAGTAACATAATCTTCAAGGTACTGACTGTTTAAACAACACTCAATACACTTTATTTTACATATAAAATAATCATTCGCATCAGGGGGCAAGTCCTATCAGAGCACACTGTCCCAGCCCAGCTCTGAATTTCTTGTGATATAGGAATGCCTCAGGAAGGGAAACTTGTCGGAGTTTGTCAGGTTGTGAAGTGTGTCCGACACCTGTATGTGGAGCCTAAAGGGCTGATATGAGGTATTTAGGGACCCTGAAAACCAAAATACAATACATCTGATCCTGAGGATGCCATGACAACAAACATCAGCCGATACTCCATACATGCACTGAAGCTGGTATGAAATATATATATATGGGCATAATAATGGAGTATATTTAAGTACTGATTAAAATTGGGGTTAAAAACCCAAGTTGTGAATGCATGAAACTATATATATATATGGATAATACCTATTGAAAATGTCTGAAAAAAGGGGGAAAAAAGGAAAATGTGTATACCTGCATGATAAACCTGATGAGCATGAACATAAAATGTATGACTTACATAAGAGATAGCTTGTGCATGAATACATGATACTGCAAGGCACGAATAGTATTTACACAAACACTAAGAACCAATTCTTGAAGCACACATCTGTCGCTGAATATCTCTACAATGAGTATTTGAGGACCATTGACCTAAGGTCTGGATTAGATGGTCTGGAATCCCAGTCTTAGCTGCACTAGTTGCTGCACCCATGCCGAAAAAATGCCCATTATAACAATGTGAAAAAAAAGCTAAACAAATCCAAATCACACACACAGTGAATAAGTTCGTAAAAATATTTCTATAACTGTGCTATAAATTCTTCACTAGTCTAGAAACTTTTCTAACGTATTCCGAATGACGGTTACAATATGTTAACACTGCTAAAATATCACAGGTATTAAACCAATTAGTTTTATTTAATTGTAATCCAGTGAATGTAAGATACAAAAGAAGTCCTTTAAAAGGTTTCACAAATTCTATAAAATTAGTTAAATATTCAAATCTTTGAATACATTAACATAATCTTCAAGGTACTGACTGTTTAAATTGAACATTTTCAACTTTTCTATATCTAACGAACAAATAAATAACTTTTTTGATGTCCCTTACCACTGATTTAACTATGGAATATAATACGTTGTGTGTAACGTCATTATATAGTAACTATATATGCATTGGGGCAACATAATTTGATTCGGTATAATATTTTGAACAATATAAATCGTATTATTTGGTTTCGAAATACCATAGTCATCAACATACATCTTGTATTTATTATCCAGTCAAATTTTAGGGCATGAATGATAGCTCTCTACAAGGCGATTCCACTATTAATTCCACTTGCTGTTTTTTCATCTTCGCGTAGCATACTTATAGATTTGATTGAAGCGATTGACCTTGCTATGAATGGGATTCCTTGGAATTCTATCGAGCCACTGAATTAAAATTCTTATAAAGTACAACTGTTATAGACCAAATCACTTAAATTATAAACTATATTATAATCTAGAGAATGATATAGAGACCTTAGTCATAAACACATAAACACGTCACCCTCATCAGCAAATTCATACTTGTTGTCATTGATATATTTCTGTAGGAATAATCTGTGTGGAAGTTTGACGTTGGTCGGAATGCCCGGTCAAGCTTAAATCCACATTTTAATGTTCAATTGTTCGAAGATGAGCAACTTCCTCAAGTACTGACATGACGATATGTTAACATATGTTTCAGTTAAGTGATATGTTTATTAAATGTGATTTACATTATTAGTGAAAATTTAAAATAAAAGTGTTGCATACATAATAATTCAGTAGACATTATTTACATTTGTAGTTCAAGTTTGTATCAGGAAATAAGAAAATATACCCAATTTTAAAACTGTTTGAGGACATATTCATATGAAAGGAAATTCACTCCAAAAGGAGCTAATATAGTTAGCATATAATCTTATCTTTAATAACTTTATCTGACTTTTGTTTATGATACCATGGAGTTACATACATTACAAATTGATAACACATTTGTATATAAGTAATGCTTAGAAGTATACTGTTGTACATAATAATTACAAAACATGTAATGCATGATTAATATATCAGTAATAAGATTATCTAAAACCCTTATTTTGTATTCCTATATTATTAATTACATTTTTTATGCGCACCCCTCCTTAACCCCTCCCTGTAAAAACTGACGCAAGTGTCTGAAAAATAGAGACGATAAGTCGTTATATCTGGGACAAACTAAAAGTAATGTGTAAATTTTAAAACATAGAAATAATAAAGTTTGGGATCCAGTGCTTCCTATACAAAAGAAAATAACATAGATCAAAGGCCGAAAGTTATCGGGTTCTCCACCCATATTCTAGGAACGTTTATTTTTGTAGTATATTTTGTTTAATTTAAAAACAAATCATTTTCAATCTTTCAATGTGATTATGCTTTTCTACATACGTTTATGCAAGCAAACATGTCCTGATTGCCATCATTGTGTCTATATTCAGTTGATCGTAAATGTGACTACAAGTCTTTAATCATCTAAGTTTTGTCTATATTTTGGGAAAGGAATAATGTAATATCTCTACTGAGACAGTCTGGATATCAAGTGTTAGAACGACAACAATCCCATTGACTTTTTACCCATATCGATCAAGACATTTTAAAAAATCATTGCAAAATTTTAAAATATTTATCATAATCAGCTTATTATTACCACAAGCAGATTGTCGGAGGACAATGACGGATATAAAAAATGCTTTGAGGTGTATTTAATTTACACTCGTTGATTGGTTAATTGATCAAAATGGCAATAGGTCAGCTTCAGATCTCAACCATTTTAACTGCTTGCCCGACTGGGCAGTCGAGAGAGACACCTGTCAACTCTGTATCAATTAACAGTTTCCTAACATTTTGTTTTGACTGATAGGCATCAGGCAAACTTATATAGCATATTCATTGTATCAAACAATTTGCATAGTGCTAATTTTTTGAACACCAATTCCATTATGTTGGCATGGAACAGACCCACCATCTTTACGAACTTGAGCAGCATCTAACTGGTGTTTGCATCGCTCACGTTTTCCCATATAAAACTGATGACTTTTATTTTTTCAAAACATGATATTATATTATCTTTAATTAAATATCGCTACAATAATTACATTTTATCGCAATAAACCCTTTCATAAAATTCAAATTAAAACTTACATGTATTGTACATAATGCTTAACATCGAACCTCATGAGGAAAACGTACAAAAATGCACAAATGAAGTTATTGTTGTTAATATGGTTAAAATAAAAGTCTTATGAACAGCGCCGGATTAAGCACCGTGGAGGTCCATAGGCAGTCAAACTTTTGGGGCCCCAGACCCACGGTCACGGTCTCATGGGGGCCCCTGGGGGCCCCTGATGGGGCCCATAAAAGTCGCGGGTCCATAGGCAGTTGCCTACTCTGCCTAATGGGTAATCCGGGACTGCTTATAAACTTCGCGCACAGCTATGATTTAGAGTAGCTAACCAAAGCAACGATTTCTTGTCTCCGTTGTATTGTTCATGTCGATTTATAAAGATATCCATTTTCAGTGCACATGCATAATTTTTTTCCTTCCCTAAAGGTATTCTCATAGTAACACATGTATATTTTATTGTAAGAAGCATACATTAAAATCCCAATTTTGTCTCATATATATATATATATATATATATATATATATATATATATATATATATATATATATATATATATATATATATATTGAATATGTTTTAATATTACAGAAAAATCTGACTGCCCACCAGACCGATGTCTAAATGGTGCCACATGTCGGGATAATAATGGGCCATCTTTTTACTGCAATTGCACGAGAGGATGGACCGGACGTCTTTGTGATTCTAGTAAGTTACGTATTACTACTTTTTCCTCCACAAAATGTCCATAACAATAGCTGGAAAAGTATTGCAAATTTAATTAATTTGCATATGTGGAAGATCATAATTTAAGTGTTTTAACATCTTTGCTGTAGCACATCTTTATGATTACCCTAAGAAGAGGGTAGACTGAGGAGTAACTTGTCACTTAGTCAACATTAATAAGATCACATAGGTTTTCCTTAACATAAAGCTTGTTCATTCCATTTATTGCATGTTCTAGATCACTTTACGAAGGTTATGTACATTTTATGTTGGATGCATTTTCATCTTATTTCATCATTCCCAAAACAGCCTAAGAAGAATTTAATTGCGACTATTGAAATTCTATTTAAAATACTTTCATATAAATTAATTAGTACATATATATTTTGAGTGATCTGTCTGTATTCGTCTCTCTCTCTCTCTCTCTCTCTCTCTCTCTCTCTCTCTCTCTCTCTCTCTCTATATATATATATATATATATATATAGTTGATTTATTAGCTTCTATACACCAATGTTAAGAGTGATGTCATTTCAATACTGTTATATTCAATTGCATATTTGGAGCATCGTAGTAAATGTTCATTTCACAGAAACAGATGATCTTATAGAATTTGGCAAGTTGAGAAAATGTGATTTTCGGCAGAATACAATGCTGGATTGTCATTTTCTTGTGCGTTTACGCTGATATGCGTGATTTCAGCTTGACGGGCACCATCGATAAAATTAACAGGTCATTCCGTTTTGAACAAAATTTGATTCAAAGCAAGATGATTCTATATTTCAATTTTAGTATGATTCCATGATTGTTTGATATTTAGATATTAATGACTGCAAACCCGAAAGTTGCAATAAACATGGAGTCTGCATAGATGGAGTTAATGGTTACAGCTGTGATTGCTTCGACAGATACCATGGGGATAATTGTTCAGTCGGTATGGATATTTATAAATGAAAAAGAATTTCTATTATTTTTAAAAGTTATATACATACATTTATATCAAGATGTTAAGTTAAGAGTTCTTCAATGAGGATTTTTCTTTCATATGTCTTCAGGTGTAATTTGCATTGCATTTTGGAACTATCAACGATATTCAAAAGAATGTTCCCAGACATCTACCTTGTTCCTATTTATTATGCACATTTGTCACCGTTCACAATCTTTCTGCCTGCTTGCACACTTTATTTGTTGAACATTTATTAATCATTAAGGAAACAATTTCGCTCTACTTCTAATCCAACACACACATTTAACTGAGCAAAGTCTTTTAGATTTTATCTGAAAGTTGCATGGTAATAATGTCATGAAAATAATATTGACAATATCTTTACTGGCTAAAAATAAAATCATCTTTGTGATACATGCACATATCAACGAAATGAATCTACAGTGAATGTGTTCAAGTTTCAATATTTCAATATTAGTATCACGTGCATTTTTGAACTGGAAGCAGAGTTGCCGTACATTCTGTTAATCGATCATCAAACTAATGCTTGTCGTTTGTTAATTGTCTCTTTTGTGGCATTTGTGTTGAACGGTAAGGGGTCGTGGCTTTCAAAGATAAATGTATGTATGTATATTATTCTGAAATTAAATTCTGAACTGTGATAATTGAAAATAATTGATTACTGACCAAAATAACTGCCCATAACACGTTTATGGAAAGTAAACATGATCGCTTTTATGTGGCAATTGTTTCTTATAGATAATATGCGGAGGTTAAGCTGATCTATTTGAAATCTAAATATCTATATATGTATGCGCATTACTACAGGGTGTACAATTATAGGCATTATTCTATTTGACACATTTATTTATATTGTATGTCATTCCTCGCAATTGCGTCTTGTGATATTATTTCAAGTTTCTCCAAGTCCCTTACTTATTTCACGTATTTTTTAACTAATTTCCTTTTTTGACTTTAAAAGATGATTTATGATTCTTCTCAACAGCATCATCAATATTTAAAATATGCAAAATGTATTATTCCAATACTTCGTGGTTTAAATATGTTATTGATACTGAGATATTTTGTTTCTGATCACATGTTTCTCATGATTACTTTCAAGTAAGATACCTGTTTGCATCGTGCCTTTGATGGTTATCTTTAGTTTAAATTTTTTGTTATTGTTTATGCTTCACCATCACTAAGAACTATAAGAGCTATATAGTACACATGCAATGAAAAATTATCTTTATTTTTTTTTCTTCTTAGACAGATGTAGCTCATCACATAATGAGAGAACATGTGATGAACCAGGTGAGTAAACCCATAATTTTAATGAATCTAACCTAAATTAAAACTTAAGTCTGGGTGATCTTTAATTGATTTAAATTTTTCTGACCAAAATATCTTAAGTCTTGACTTGGAGTGAGACTTGTGTTGGTGAAATTCAGGTATAGTCTCATTCTCGGGTGAGTGATATCCGTGAATGATAAATCAACAAAGAGACAATGACAGCAATGCAATTTATATTTCTGATCAATGTTCATTTTTTTATTACTTACTGTGGCTTGAATGATTTATACTATTTTTTTTAAATGTTTGTTCATGTGTATAATTGTTCATAGGAGTGTGAATTAAAACAAACATTTCAGGATGTATTACTACCTAGGTTTCCAGCACGTGATGTATTAGCATCAGTATCCTTCTATGAGATGCTGGAATAAGAATTTGAAATGTAAATAATGGAAAGCTATGAACTGTCATGAACAGTTACTTATTCATACTTTTTAAACCAATATTTTAAAGTAAAGAGGCCATTTATTGTCAGTGTCTCTGTTTTTATATTCAAAAATACTAATTTAAGAGAATCAATGCATAAGGCTGTAAGTAAATATCATTTAAAAATTTGCATTGAATGTAAAGTTATTTGTAAATATATTTATAACTTTCAGTAAAAAGCCTATAAAATAACTGTTAAGTCGTGTATTCATTTGCTAGTTCATTATTTTGCATACTTAAGGAGAATATAAATGAAGTTGTTCAAATGATATCGACTCCAGTTTCAGAAATAGATCAAATAGATTTACAATTAATTAATTGTTCAATTTGTCATATTAAAAGTTGTATTTCAAATGTTTCAGCCTTAAATACAACAATAGCATACAACTAATTACATGCACAGTATTTCCACTTCTTAGTATAATTCCTGCTAATTACAGTCATTTAAGATCAGATAACCTAGAGCAAGTATTACATTTTTAGTAGAATTCTATAAAAACTTGACAGATGTAAGAATGTATGGATCAAATATACAGCAAAGTCAGATATATGCGAGAGAATAATAGTTCATGCAACATAGGATTATGTGGGCTTTTCTTCTTAATGAACACACTTTTGTGGATATTCCTCAACCAAGGGAAATAAAAGCTAACTCCCCCATAAACATTTCCGTTTTCAAAGTATTTAAACGTTTCAATAGCTGTGTTTCTAAATTTTGATCGGGCTCCAACGATCTGGTTGTATTGCGAATTTTTGCATATACTGGTGCGATACACCTATAGTAATATTGTCGTTCAACATTTTGAATCTCCTATACATGTTGCATTTATTTGACATTCTCAAAAGCATACACTTAAATAGTTCAAGAAAGTACATACTTAAATAATTAGACAATCTCAGTCATGTATTGTTCATGACTATTTCCTCAGGTTGTCATGCAAATTCCTGCACAAACAATGGGGTTTGCACAACAGGTGGTATATGCCATTGTAGTCTTGGATATGAAGGGTCTGCGAATTGTGACACGGGTAAGCTTAGTATGCGGTACGTTTCACTTTCAAATATAAGATTTTTGTCTCAAAACGATAATATTGAAATGATTATTAGTACGACCTGCAAGATAAAAAAATAACCTTGTTATGCATTATTAGTTTTGTATCTTTTGTTTCAAGTATGGCTTACTTTTCATTCTGGCATATTTTCTACTGCAATATAGATGCATGATAGAACAGTTGCTTTTTATACAGAAAACATATTTACGTTAATTTAAAATATAATGCTTTTAAAAATGTAAAATACGTTAATAAATTACAATTCATCATCAATGAAAAATCTCAATATCTACTTTAATTGATCCATGTTTTTTCATTTTGATTTTCATTCTGAATTTATAATAATATATGTGTCTCTTCTATTAAGACATGTATCTCTCTTTCTCTCTCTGTGTGTCTCTCTGTCTGTCTGTCTCTCTGTGTCTCTGTCTGTCTGTCTGTTTGTCTCTCTCTCTCTCTCTCTCTCTATATATATATATATACACAAATTATATATATATATATATATATATATATATACACATACATGTATATATAGATATATATATATATATATATATATATATATATATATATATATATATATATATATATATAGTGGTTTTTTATTGACGCTGACCTACCTTTCTTGGCGTGCTTAATTTAAAGGTTGGTTATATTCCTACATTGTAGGCATTCAACATCTTCGATTACTCTTATTTATTATCAATTGTTTGAGATAATGCTAATATATGAATTGATGAAACAGAGAGCGTAATCACGTTAAGCTGATCATCTATGACAAAATCATAAAGAATGATCACTAAAAACTTAATAGTCAATATTTAATGTACTTTCAAAATATATCTGATCTATACACACATGCGAGTTTTTAATTTTTCAAATCAATCTTTAAACTGTTTGAAATGTCATATTAGAATCATCATCAAAACTTTTTTCTCTTCCAGTGAAAACATTTCCTCCTAGCCAGCAGGTAACTGTATTTCAAAGATAATTACAATACAGCATTCGCATTGCATGTGTCATGTCTTTGTTCAAATCAAAAACATGTGATTTCTGTAATTCATCCTTATGCACTCTTATTTTATTTGTGCACAATACATATATTTTTCAGCATCACGTAGTTATATGTTTTTCCTCAATTATTATAAATGTTTATTTCAGATTGCATCTCCATTTGAGGTGAATATATTGTGTTATATTAAGTACCAGAAATGCTGACACAGGCAATACTTTTATGTATCATTATCCTTTACACTAAAGGTAAGCTAAAGTCGTGATGTAATTAGAAATTTGCTATTATTTTCTGTTTTCAGGCTAGGTTTGTGGAACCCACATTTGGAGATGGAAGTATGATTACATGCTATAACGCAAAGCCGTGCCATTTTGTCGTATTTGTTGCAGGCGGGTATGTGTTTCATCACCTGCAATCTTTAATCACCCATCACACCCATCAATATATATATATATATATATATATATATATATATATATATATATATATATATATATATATATATATATATATATATATATATATATGAGGCAATATGCGTTGCTTTTTACATCAGTATGTTCTTAGAAATGAACCCATGTAATTATACACTTTTTGTTTTCTCCCTGTCTCTAGTCTCTTTATGTCTGTATGTCTGTCTGTCTGTCCTTCTTTATTTTTCTCTGAAAGTAACTCACTCTCATTCTGATGCCTAACTATAGAAGCATTGACACTAGCTCTAATCTGTTTAACATATGAAGTGCATATTTAAAGAAATTCGTATGTAAATTGAGACAGATTCAAGGACAGACTGTAAAGACAAGCGAGGCCTAACCTGGGCATATATCCCTGAGTCCATCTTGTTCAGATGCTTGGTGACAGCAGTAGGTGTGAATCAGAAGTGACGGCGGTGACCCAGAACTGTAATCTATCTTCTCACATGAAACATATGTACCGTTTAAAATGTTACCCAAGCCATTGATGTCAGAAAACGAATGAATAAGTATAAAACTCATATGCAATAAATAAAAAAGAAACAAACTCACCAACCATTGGGACTCAGCTCTACATTCAGCTGACGCTTTATATGTTGCCAATTGACTCTAGCCAGGAGTAAACCGATAATGTACCCCTTCATCATGCAAGAAGCAATATAGGAGGTCTAATTGAATTCACACAGTGAACCTTAGGTGAAATCCATTATTCTAAGACATTAAGAACTTTAACTATATGAACACTCATGATCAGACCTGTATTTCTCAGTATAGACCCATCATTGATGCAAGGTTCTGTGTGGTGAAAACCATATGCGTCCACCACATGATTCTGAAACATGTTTTTAATTCCACATCTAACAAAGCAGATGCTATTTTCATTAATGAGTGCTCCAAATTCAAGACTGAAATTCTATCAATAAAACAAAGTCTCTCTATATTTCCAATTTTAAACTAGGTAAGTTCTCAAAAGATTGGTTCTAGTAAACTTTTGCTGGTAAATATTAACCAATCATGGCCTGGAAAACATACATTTAAACGTTAAGCTTTCATTTTACCCATTTCTAGACTTGGTCCCGTTTTCCATAATTAGTATAACTAAAACATTGAGACCGGAAAATATGGCTGAGAATCCATCAATCCATTGTTATTCAGACCACTACACGTATGAACATGTAGTGAATTCATTTTAAGACCGTCTATTAATGGTTTATACAACCTTTAAATATAGTTTGTAGAATCCCAATGTCACTCAAGTGTGGAATGGGTCATGTTTAACCCAGACTTTGTATTTCGCGTATATTACATTGATGTATATTTTCTCTTCCCCTGACAAAACTCCTAGGTAGCTGGCATTGTCTGGCAACACACACACACACACACACACACACACACACACACACACAAGTTTGTGTGGATGTTTGGAGTAAATACTTTTTATTGGGAAATTGTTTTATAATTGTTTACACACACACACACACACACACACACACACACACACACAGAGTAAAATAATGTGTACAATGAAACTTGTCTTGAGAGACCACAGCTATGAAAGACCACCTGTTTTGAGAGACCAGATTCTATTCTGCACAGATATATTGATTATGTAGTGTTATGACCTGTTATGACAGACCATCTGTCTTGAGAGACCATTATTTGTTGGAAGAAGGGGTGGTCTTTCAAAACACGTTCTATTGTATTGGGTAATTGTTATATAAGTTATTTATTTATATAATAAGTATATAAGAATAATGATCAATCAGCTGTTGGCTGTTTATGTATATTTTTAGAAGAATTGAGTAAAGAATTTGAGCCCTCCTCTTCCAATTCAACCCTTTTTGTTTCAGAAAATATTTTCGCACAGAAGTGTTTGAAGATCACATGCATTTAATTTTGATATCACACACAGTACCTTTCTAATGAAACAATTAATGGTAATTTTCAGTTTGAAATGTTGCTTTACAAAGGTTCCACTCAATCATTGCAGAAATTCTGACAAACGTTCTTTTCAGGTCTAATCCTGAGGTTGGTATCCAGCATGTTTCTGATGATCTGACAAATTTAATAGAAGTATCTACACCCATTAAAGTGCAGTATGTTCCTGGGATACAGAACATGTTAGAATCAGTCATCATGATAGATGCACTTCCACATGGGACATATTTAGGACACCAACGTGTTTGTCTCGATGTCCACGAAAGGTTATCATTTTATATCCTTTGTAATTGATAAACAATGTATTGCAAAGTTAAATTAAATTCTCTCCTAACATGATATTCCTAGATTTCATTGTATGTCCACGTTTCATGTTTTCTGCATCATATTTTAGCATATTTATGTGTGTGTGCGTGTTTGTGTGTATCTTCTCCACTTGTTGTGGTCCAGTTAGTCATGGTCACTACATTTACACTGTATATTAATCCAATTGGAAACATCAGATATAAATGGTTTCATTTTTCAGTGGAGCACATGAACATGGATTTTCACCTCGATGCTTTGAAGTACTCTACCTTGAAGACAGTAAGTAAATATTTATATTTTCCAACCAATTTACACTAAATAAAGTGCAGCCAAACCCCAGACTAACATACGTACAAACACTTTTGTAAATATAAACTTTCAAAAAATATTCTACATTTGATATCTAATTAATCAAAACTTTGTAAATTACTTGTTTTCAGCTTTTTAAAATCTAGTAGGTAATTGTTGCTGTGCTTGAATGATGATCATGTAAATGTTTCTAATAATGTTAGGTTGAACATGTGAATCACTAATTTAAAAGTTAGAAACCATCAGTCATATACATGTACATGAATGATTTTTTCAACTATTTAAAATTTTGTGTAATGTCTTTTACGGAAAATATTGTTTAAAGAAACAGAAACTGATTTTCCGAAATACAGAATGACATAAAGACTTATACATATTATTCATACTCAAAATATCACAATGGGTAACCTCAAGCTTTACTCTAATTTATTCTGCCTATTTTCATTAAATTGTAACTAGTGTAAAATACTGAAGCTTTAAATAGCATTTATCCACCGCGTTTTGTTTCCATTAAATGTAATTTCTCATAATACTTATACTGTAAATTCACAATTCACATGAGATTAACGTGACCTGTTCGAAATGGTGATATATTCCTCAAACTAAAAATACAAAGACAATAATATATCTGAAATCTTTTCTTCCACTATTGATATATAGTGCCACTCATTTTATTAAACATTATTTCGGACAAATATGTTAGTTACACAAAGTTTTGGCTGTTCAAATTTGATATCATTACAGTTATAACTAAATGAAAAGCGTTATTAAATATAACCAACAGAATTGTACAGCAGATATATTCTAATATTTTCTTCTCTACCTTTCGAGTTTATCCATATTTTCAGATAAAGCAGTGAAAATTTACATTAGTGCTAAAATTTAAAATCATTGTTCAACTAACTACAATGTTTTCACCTAATTTATATTTCCATCTGTGGTTTCCTCATTATCCTCCGATATTACAAAGCAAAACATGAAAGGCCCCATTTTCTTGCACTGTAAATAGCACATAGTGTTGTGGTATCTTACAGTAACAGAATACATATCATGTTAATTTGCCATATTGACATATTACCAGGTACAGTAGAAGAATAAATTTAAAGAATGTATAATAATAACTCAAATTCAGGTCAACAACTTTAACAACTTTAATGGTAGTGAATTAATTGAGAAGTGATAGCATCTCAACTTCTTACAGTACATTTGTACAATTATGATAATAATTTGTCATTATATAATATGTCTTTATATCAAATGAATGTCCTTTGTCAATATTTGGCTCCTTCAATAGATTTGTATAAGAATTCAATAGCTGTCTTCGATCATAAATTATATTCAATATAGTTGAATGCATGTTGAGATATATAATAACATTTTGAAACAAGTATAGTTCAGATCCAGGAATTTATAATTTTATTGACTTGCAAGCTAAAACATGGTTTGTTTTTTAGAAAGTACTGTACCAAAGACACAAGAATTTGAGGACAAGAATGTAAGTATCAGGAAATTCCGCACATATTCATATATATATATATATATATATATATATATATATATATATATATATATATATATATATAGTGATAAGCCAATAGGGAATTTTTACCAAGCGAAGCCAACCCTGGAGTGAATCCTTCCCAGAAGTTAATTGTTTTCCCTTTCGTTTCAAGGACTTCTTGACAACAACTGTTGTCAACTTGAAAATCTATGGCACCCACACTATCAGTAATGTTCTTAATAATAATCAAATAAGACTACATATTACAATTGTACATTTGCATCACAGCTTCACAACTGCATGGTAATCTCACAACAGCATAGGTTCATCTTTGTTTCATTTCAGCAGTGAAAATTAAGTTGAAACTCAAACACCAAAGACAGGAAACTATTTTCCTACTCTAACCATAGGTCAGTCAAAACATGATTTTAAAGCTCATTTGCCTGTAACTCTATTCTATACCATATTTAAAATCATAGAAACAAAAAAACACATCTTAAGATAATGGAACAATCTTTTCTCAATTATTCCATTGTACCAATTTTAAGTCCCAATCATCATCTTATTATGGAGATGCACAATGAATCAAGAGAATTAGATTTTAAAAGGAACTAATTGTCGAAAGATCCACTTATATGGCTATGACCTGACCTCAATACAAAACTAAACCATCACATCTCCGAGGAAGTATGTTTCTCTATCCCACCGGTATCAAAAAACTTTGTTAAAAAATGCCTCAGTGAACCTGATACCAAGAAAGCTACAGGACTTGATCAGATTAGTCCAAGACTCTTTAAATCTTCTGCCTCTGCTATTTTAGATAGCATAATATTCATAATCAATTTAAGTATTGCAAACTCATCTGTCCCCAAAATATGGAAAACTGCAAAAGTAACTCCTATTCACAAATCTGGATCTAAGAATGATGCTGATAACTACCGACCAATCTCAATACTACCAAACTTGTCAAAATTAACTGAAAAACATGTCCATGATTCGTTCATGTCATATTTAACCAAACACTTGCTGTTACACCCTAATCAATCAGGCTTTAGACGTAAACATTCATGTGAGACTGCTTTGATCTCCCTAACTGATAAATGGCTTCAAGTACTTGACCAAGGTAAAATAATAGGATCTGTATTTGTAGATTTCAGGAAAGCTTTTGACATGGTGGATCATGAAATCCTTTTGATGAAACTGAAAATCTACCAATCCGATGAAACAAAGTTAGATGGTTTACTTCATACCTAAGTGAGAGAACACAACATGTTTATATAAATAATGTTCTGTCTGAACCTAAAACAATTAGATATGAAGTACCACAAGGCTAAATTCTAGGTCCATTACTATCTATTTTATTTATTAACGACCAATCATTTTTATTAAGAGACTTGATATCATCTACAGATCTCTATGCAGATGACACAACATTATCAGACATCCAAAACACAAAGCATGAACTCGAAATTTCTTTACAGAACGCATTAAGCAAGCTGGAAAACTGGTGCACATGCAATGTCATGGTAGTAAATACTGATAAAACTAAAATACTACTTATCTCAACAAGGGAAAAAAGGAAAAATCTTGATAGCAATGAACTATGTCTGACATGGAAGGATAAAAGTTTTCAAATGGTCTGTCATATGACAGACTACTTGGTGTTTTGGTAAGTAATAAATAACCTTTTATGGACTGTCCATATCAAACATATCAGTAAAAAGGTCAATTCAAGTTTATGGCTTCTCAGTAGGATAATACATTTTCTCCCTGAAAGGCACAGAAAACTATTTTATAACAGTTACATACGAACCTATTTATACTACTGTAATACAGTATTATGAGTATGGGGTAATTCAAATGATAAAAACATATCAAAGTTGGAAAATCTTCAAAAAAGAGCATTTAGGCTAATATCAAACCAGAAAGAAAACAAGGAAAATTTAGTTGGTAAGTTAAAAATGTTATCTATTAAAGACCGAATCTGTTTTTAAAAAAGCCAAATTAATGTACAGGATATCCAATAATAGTGCTCCTGAATATTTGCAATCCCTATTCCAGTATAGGCTGCCTGGTAATACACCCCACCTACGATCAATATCTACAAAACAGTATAAAATTCCCAAAGCAAATAAGGAATTATTAAAAATAAAAGTTTCCAATACTCTGGAATTTTGCTCTGGAATAGTATTCCAGTTGCGATTAGAAATGCCCACTCTATTTCCATCTTCCAAACCCAATATAATCAGTGGCTTCTGAGATGCTGCTGAAATAAATAAATTCCTTGTATGAGGGCGTCAAGGGAGATTAGTTCATAGCTAATTGTGTTACCCTCTTTAAATAAAGTCATTATTATTATTATTATTATTATTATTATTACATCTTATCAATACTGCATGGTATGACGTTTACCTCTAGCAATTGGCTAATTACTATGGCTGAGATATAGTTTTCCAACAGGAATTTCCCAAACCAAACAATAATGTATGGCAAAAAATTGCGAGGTATATACATATTGCGCATACCTCAAATTTTCTTCATAAATGGTGTTTGGCAATATCATATTTACAGTTTCTGAAATCCATTCTGTATATTGGTTTGTGTTGACATGTTTCAAGTTTGAACAATGATATTATTTTGAATCAAACACAAAGACGAAATATCCAGAATTAGTTTACTAAACGTCAGTTGATATAGAGATCAATATAATTTATTCCATAATTCTTCAGTGTGATTCTAGACACTGACGATCATGACAAATAAAGAGTCATTCTTGTAATAATGATAGATAAATGTGAGAGATTAAAAATGTCGGCTTAGTAGTCACCACTCTATTGAATTCAGTCAGTATCCAAGTCGTTGCATGAAGTAAGTACATATAAATGGATTAGTTATAAAACCTCCCTATGTATAAGAAGTTTTACCAAGTCGTTGTATGAAATATCTACAAACGTTGTTATTGAGACCAGAATGGCTCTGGAAACTTGAAATCCGTCAAAACATAGAAATCAAATTCTGTTTTTGCTGCAATTGTTTGAGATTGATTTTTGAATTTTACAGACGCTAAAATTGAATTCGACCTACTCGTATTGAAACAGACAAAGATCAAGCAATGCATGGCATGTGGTGCATTTGAATGACTCTTATGTACATATTATAATGGAACAAAGCTTTTTAAATTTAGAAATTAACAATTCTGTGACTTTGAACATCTTCTTTCAGAAATTAATAAAGTTTGTTGAACCAACCCCCAAAGGACAGTCGCAATTAACATGCAAGATCAACGAATTATGTCATCTGTTTGTCTTTACGAATAAATACCAGAACTCAACATGGTAAGCTTGATAAAACTTACATATATGAAATACTAACCATGTTCTTAAATTTTCAGTTAATATGTTCAGACATTTAAAACCAAGTAGTATCAAAACGTTTTTGATGAGGTAAACAATCATCTCGTTCCATCAAAAATAATAATCCACATAAGTACAAATTTTAATCAACCATACAACATTCTATATCAAACAATATATTGAATGATTTGCTTGTAAAAGAACGTACTGATTAATTAGATAATCTGGAGTACACATTCAAATATCTTCAATCAATTTCTCAGTTTTCCAGTAAAATCTAATTTGTCTTAATGTATCGTCACTGTCCGCAGTATGATTCACTTCAGAGAAGCATGTACTTTGTGTTAAAACAATTTGTCATTTCTTCCCATGCATGTCGAAAATTTTAAAAGTATCTAAAACATCATTTGTTTTATTAGGAGGGTGGGTGAGTGGAAGGTTTGGTGTTTGATTTGTTTGTTTGATTGGTTGTTGTTACATTTAATTGTGATTTCATTACATTTGGGTTAAACATAGCTTAATTGATCCCAACATCAAAGTTTGCATGTCCTACGCACAGCGTCTTCTAATCTTTCGGTTGCTTGTACATTGTACATGTATGTTGTGCATGTATGTCTTGTAACTTACATATTCTTCACATTACTATATGTGACCTTTAAGTTTCTTTATTTATCTTTGCTTTAACACACACACACACACACACACACACAGATATATATACATATATGTATATATATATATATATATATATATATATATATATATATATATATATATATATATATATATAATAAGAGTAATAATAATAACAGGATTTTCGAAATGGCTGCTGCTGTAGCCATTTTGGACGTACAAGTTGAACCATTTACATTTACGACCAGCATGACCCCAAAAGGATTCTGCAGAAAAAGCGCTGTTGATATGACTTAAAGAGGGAGGAGAAAAAAAATCAAAATGACTTCCATTATTACCATCTGTTTTTAGGACCAAGTACACATCAGAAGAAGCCTTAAATTTTGGTCAAACTCCATTGATGATATGACCAACCATTCAGGATGAGTAGATATAAAAGGATAAAAGATAGTTGCTATGGAGGTAATGCTGAATGCACCAGACAAAACTGTACTAATTTATGAACGACTTGATATCATAAGAAGCCTTTGGTGAAAGCCCTATGACAATACGGCTTTACTTGCAGCAGCATGATATTCAAGATGACCACCATCATAGTCATAATGGATATCAGATTAGAACAAGACCAATTCAACATCATCACAAGTTTTTAAATGAAATCCCAAATTGATATGACCATCCATCTATTCAGTACGAGTGCTATAAATATTGCCTAGATGTTGGACTTGAAACCTTACAAAAGTTAACAAATTTGATCCTTATCATTTGGAAAACTTGCACTATAGTTATTGTTTGCATCATTCAATCATTCATAATAAGTGCTCAAGCTGTATATATCAGCCAGATTCTTGTGTACTATATATATATATATATATATATATATATATATATATATATATATATATATATATATATATATATATATATATATATATATATAATTCCATTGCTTTACAATTTATGCACGTTTGACTTTACTAATCATAGTTAATAATGATGCATTTTAAGCGGATGTTGCCGGATGGTATATTGCTGTACCAAAGATTTTAACAGTGTTCATTTTGTTGCTCATAGATGAGATAAATATTGTGTAATTAAACATACAAAATGACTTGTGTTTTTCAAATTACACTTTCAGCCATAATGTTGTGTCTTCATCAAATGTACATGTACAGAATGTAAAGGATCGTCCATCGGACTGCTTTACAGATATATCATTCACTTTTCCTGAGAAAGGATCTCACACCGTGTGTCTCATTGCAGAGTAAGTTAGACATTTCCTTGATTGTGTTAATCTTGCTTTTATAATTTATATATATATATATATATATATATATATATATATATATATATATATATATATATATATATATATATACTTTTGGAAAATAACATTATTAATGACAACTCGATGTAATTGTCTCTAAAAACTGAAATATGTCCCACAATAGCAATGAAATTTATATATCCACAAGCTTTGACATCTTAATAACAAGAGCTGTGCTAAATCTATTAAAAAGTCCTACGTTTCGTTGATGAGATGAATTTCCCGTATTGAAATACTTAGTGGGTTTTCTTGGCAATACGTTTCGTTGACAAACAACAACAATAGTTCTGGAGACATGTTAAAAGTTATATCAAAAAATTGTGTATCATTGCAGTACTCTCTCTTTATATATATATATATATATATATATATATATATATATATATATATATATGTGTATCATTGCAGTACTTCCTCACCATGGTGTCCTTTTTTATAGCCATTAAAGAGTACTGCTTGACATGTAATATCCCTACATACTGTGATATTTTGTTCGTATATTGCCATTAAATAATAAGTTTCTTTTTGTTTTTGTTTTCTGAATTAAATTTCTTTCGTCTAAAAGGTGATATAATAAGATAAATTTTTGTTGACACTGTCATCCACGAAAGAATCATTAATGATCTGAAATGATTATGGATGGACTAAAGACAATTTATTTCCTTCTATGCTTTATTGCATCTGCTTTAAGTGTCTCAAATGTATAACAATCTGGAATGTCAATATATTACAAAACCTTTGACCGCCACCTTTTGCATCATAATATGCAAATAATGTTATAATTTAGACATAATCTTCTATTAAGAACAACGAGAACTGCGCAAATTATAGACTTTCTCCATATTAATCTTTAAAGAGCCAACGAGATGCTCTAATAAAGTTATAGAACTCCTTTATCATTATTACCTAGATACATGTACTTGGATTAATTAACTATGAGTGTACGTTGTAATGCTGTTTGTTACACAAATCCACATGGTACTGACCATTATGAGTTCTAGACTATGGGAATTCCTTTTAAAATATAAAATCTGTAAGGCCTATCTTCTGAATGAAACATCTAGCAATTATGTTGGAAGCGATTACACTTCGGCAAGAAAATATGGTATGATTTAATTTAATTTTAAATTAAGTGTTTCATGTTAAATTTTGAATTTCCATGGAGGCATGAAGTAAAATATGTGACATTAATATCTGCGTTTCATTCCTGGCACTGTTTGGAATGTATACATTTAAGAAAATTGGAATTTTGACGATTGATAAATTTGTAAAAGAAACAAAAGCTTTACTACTTAATAATGATAGAAAAATCTTCTGATCTTGCCAATCTTTTACAATACTTTTCCAGTGAGACCGTGGGTGAGAAACGCTGTTTTACAATCATTATAACTCTTCCAAGTGAAGGTACGTTTTTTCGCACATTTTCTTTATTTCTAAAACTATCAGGCTTTGGTGACTAAAACAATGTATGAAGTATTGTGTTTTTAAGACAGTTACTACAAATCCTTTCACTTCAGTCTTTCTATATACCATATTGATGTCTTAATATTTGAATGCTAATTACAATGACGTATTCAAATACTTTTCCACTATTGATTGGTGTTCTCAAACTTTCCTTTTTAGATCCTTGTCGATCAAGCCCGTGTAAGAACTCGGGCAAATGCCTAGAAAAACGTAATTCGACTTTTGAGTGCATTTGCGGAAAGGAGTACACGGGTTTATTCTGTGAGAATGGTGAGTCTTTATTACTAATACTATATGTTTGGTGGATGACTAATCTTTCATGCTTTAAAATTTACAATTTCTTTTTAACACACTCGGGATGTCAGCTACAAAAAAAACAGGATCCCGTCATATTACCAATTAAATAAAAACGACAGAGAAACAAATATATAGATACTAGAATATCAGTCTTGGTAGTATGAATAATTATAAAACTTCTAGCAAATGAACCCTCTTAAAGTCGCTTTTCTATTAAGAAACTGTAATAGGATGAGAAAAATTAAAGTCCTCATGAACGATTAATTAAGAGACAAACGAGATTGCTTCTAATTATCCCTTCAATATATATGTAGCAGGACATGCAGATACATAGATAAAAAATCACATAGGGTTGATGGTTTAAAACAGTTTGGCTTGTTTGGTTTTGTGGGTTTAATGCCATCTATGCATGCCGGCCAGAATATCTGGCATAGCAATAATCCTGGAAAAGCAGGGAAGTTCCACCTACCGATGAGAAACTTCTGGAAAGCTTTCTAACATATCCGCATTGGTCATACTGAGACTCCAAACCATGATGATAGTTGTAAGATGTCAATGATTTGTAAAGTGAGCTCTTTAGACCACTCAGAACGTATAGCACAAAGGATATAAAGTTTCCACTTCATGTGACCAAACCTAGTGTGCTTATCTTCCGCTTATCTTTATTTGTGTATTATTATAATTGGAGTTTTATTTATAAAACAAATGTTTTCATTAGGACATATTTAACATAATACCATCTGCAGTCCACAAATCTCACATTGATATAAAAAATCTTAGGAAAAGTTGTTCTAACCCAATTTGTATTTCGTTTGAATTCAAACAGTCTTTTTAGCAATGTACAGTCTTCATATCGCCCTTGCACAGTACTGAAACTACTCTTTTGAAACTATTTAATGACATTCTCTCTGCTTTGGATAGTAGAAACATTACAGTCCTCACCCTCCTTGATTTGTCTGCAGCATTTGACACAGTAGACCGTGATATATTACTTCGCCGTCTCCAGCATGTATTTAACATTCAGAATATAGCCTTATACTGGTTCAAGCTCTACCTAATCAACAGGACATACATTGTACCTGCAAATGGAATACATTCCAGCCTAGCTGATCTATGTTCTTAGACCTGTTGTCTTCATTCTGTACACTCAGCTGCTCTCAAGTATATATATAATGTTTCAAAAGTACATAAGGTTCACTGAATATTGACAATTCCATTTTATTAACAGCCCCTGTCTAACAACAATACAAAAGCATTAATAATTTTTCACTTTAATCAAAAGGACCCTGTCCTGCAACAAATTGGCCATGCAAACATGGATATTGTGAGGTTAATAAAGGTGCCCAAACCTGCTTCTGTACATTGGGGTACAAGGGACAAAATTGCACTGTTGGTAAGGTTTCACTTTTCTTTCTCTCCCACTGTTTCATCTTACCAAATTAAGCTTTTCTCTCTTTCTTCCTCTGTCAATATTTATGTAATTGCGCCAAATCCTTTTGTGAAGGAAATTATACAAAATGTAAATAGCTGTCACATAAGACACACAACAGCACATTAGCTTTTCCAGATCTATGTTCAGTGCAGCTATAACGCGCTCCGCTATAACGCAAATTCGGATATAACGCGGTCGTGGTCTGGCTCCCGACATTTCCTATATTAATTCGCGAATGAAAAAATATATTTGGGTTCAAAGTTTATTTTTATGGGAAGAGATCGCGTATGAAGTTGATAATACGATTGTGGCGTGGTTCCTGGAATATTTTGATTACATATGTGGGTATTTTTCTTTTTTTATGTACGAGAGATGGTGTGTAAAATGTTTATTATCATTCTGGGGAAGAGTTCTAGTATGAATTTGAATATAATACGATCGTAGCGTAGCTTCTGAAATTTAACAATTTCACCAGTTTCGTGAAGTGTTATTCCAAAATAAACATTGTCGAAAATGTTACTGGTTACTGATCCATGCGTAAAGCCAGTATGTCGTCTTTATGATTGTCTTCAATTAATTCTGTATATAATCGTTGCACAAACAATAACCGACATGTGGTCCCCACCCCCACTGCATACATATACACAACCAAGCAGAAAGTATGAAAAATAAAGTGCAAAACATTTATTCTAGGATCGCGTAGGGCTTCGCCAAGTCGCAAACTGCAATTTTATTTTCCTTATTGGTGGCAAAATATACCATCTGGCGACTTTTTTTTATTATCGACATTGTCGGCTGTTTAAACTTGTATATACAACCATTGGTTTGGAGTGGAGATATTCAGAGGCCCCATGAAAGGTAACCGCACACTTGATACAAAATGCACTGAAATGTGTCTATTTTTACATAAACAGTTTCTTTTTCTATACTGACAAACCATCTTAACAGTGTATTGTTACATCATAATCCGCTTATGCTGACATCGAGCACGAGTACTGTATGTTTTGAGATATTTGCTTTTGTTGTTGTTGATATTTTTAGTAATGGAGAACAACTGGACGAAGCATTCTCTCGTAATCTATCTTTGTCGGATTTTCGGCCGCTCGCTAGTAATTAATATATTAACTTAGACTGATATTTGTATGTGGATGGTAAGTAAAATTCCTCTTCTTGCCATTCAGAATTAAATCCTTCGGAACACCCACCTTTTTTAATAATCCATGTCATCAGACCAGAGCACGTGCGTCTCTATCATACGTTGACCCTTTGTGTTAAATTTCTGACACATGAGTGCAAGGAAGCATCACTCTGCTACCACAAATGTAAAAAAAAAAAAAAATTAAAAAAAAATCTTGTAGTCTATTCAGTAGGCAAGAGGAACAGTAACTACAATTGACCAAATGACGACCACTTCATTTTTAAAAAAGCACCCAGATAAAATAGTTTGCTGAAATTTCAAACGAAACAGATTACCCTTGAAGCACCGATTGTTATGAAAATGTACTCAGCAAATAGAGAAAAAAAAATCGTCTCAATCATGCAATACATTTATTTGGTGTTACCGCCACAATAAGAATGGGCATTTGTTTGGTTCTCCAAAGCTATCCTCTTCGGTGACTTCAATAACGCACGAACCCGTCATCAAAGAAAGCCGACTACAATCTTTCAATAAAAACAAAGAGCTTTTTTATTCAAAGGATGTCAGTACCAAACTTTCAATAAAAGTGATGGAATCTGATGGATTTTTGTATTTTGTAAAAACATGACTGGAACATGTTAACTGTGCCGTGAAAGTTTCCTTTTTGTTGGGAAAAAGTTTATGCTTACGAACGTTACCAACGGCTGCTTAAAACGCAAAATAATTTTGACCGACTTGGGACGTACTGAAAAGAAAATATGCTTTGTCATTCATTACGTGAGTGTCCTATGTTTTTTCACTGAATTAAGACCAGTATGACCTGTGATAAAATTATTGAATATGTTAAAGCTGTGTATGTACATATGTTCGATGGAATCACTTGTATTGTGGATTCAACGGTTGAACTTATATGATGAGGTTCATAGGCGAGTACAAGGTGTTGATATTCTATTCATGCTATACATTAGACATATATATATATATATATATATATATATATATATATATATATATATATATATATATATATATATATATATATATATAAAGTATTCATGTATATGTACCAATACATGGTTCTCTAAATAAAGTAATCCATTTATGTATTCACTAAAAGTGTATTTCTCATTTAATATGCATCAATTTAAGATGGTAACTGTGCCTATGAAGCACGTAATTTACCGCCTGCATTTATTACCTACAACTCCCCATTCCCCGCAAATTGTTGGGGTACATGCATCATTTTATTCAGCTAACTGACCTGGTTGCTTATAAAGCGGTTTGGTCTATAACGCGGTCAGGTTCTTTGGCTCCAGTCTACCGCGCATTATAGCGGGGTCACACTGTATTCTATTTTTAAAACGGACTATACTCACGAAGAACAATTGCTTACAAATAAACTTATTTACTTACTGTTTTCCTATGATTAAACCAAAATCACATAATTTAATATTAAGTATCCGAGATAACAAATGGAGCAGAAAGGTGCATACTTCAAACTATTTACAATGTATCAGGCATAAGACAACTTCGACAATGAAACTGTTTTGTCCAGATGTAAGCCATATTTTGTCTGTCTGAAACAAAGAAAATGTATTATGTTACAGTTATCACACATTGCGTTTTTAATGTGGCCTGTATATTGCTATCCAACGTTTTTCCCAGATAACATGTATCGAATAGTTACGGTGCACGGAATGAAGATAATGTATTTCCAAAACTATTAAAGAAACTGGAAATACCGTTTTCATTCTGTATTCAAGCTGCGTGGTATGTGAACTTTAGAATGGAGACGCCAATAGGTTTTCTTTGATCTTTAGTTTTTTAGGTTCTTTGGTTCTCTGTAAGATATATCAATTAGGATCCTTGCAATACAATGGTTCCTCAAGTAAGAAAAATATTCTACATCGGCCTTCAATCAATTTTTGTTGTTTGCCATGTTACATGTTTAGGCTCCTAAAGAACGTAACAGAAAAGAGTGAAGACAACAAGATTGAATTCCTTTACTTTTATGTCTGAGTCATATACAGACTTACTGATCGAAACAAAGGCACATTTATCCAAAACATTCTTTTCCACTATATATTCTTGCTTCGTTCAAGCCTATTAATTTCACTAAAGCTTTCAAAAGTGAAGAGAAAACCATTCTGAAACTAAGGGAGTTTAAAGTTAAAAAACCAATGTGTTCTTAAATATTTTAGCTAAAATTCATATATTCCATGGACGAGCATGTATAGGCTCTAATAAAATGTAACAGGAAAGATTGAAGAAAGACAACAAAATAATTTATTTCTCTAGAAAATAGAAGAAAAAATAATGAGAAAAAGGACTTACGGTTTTACGAATCAAATCCAAAATTAATTTACGAAATGCAATACAAAACACAATCAAGACATCTCATACAAAGATTTATTGATACCTCAAACTCCTTAATACGTAAATACATATGCCCAGAAAATTTCATATGCTAAAAAACTAGGACAAAATGTTTATAAAAACTAAACCCTGATGTGACAGTCATATCCTCATGAAATATTGTACACTAAGACGCCTTTAAAGGAAGACGTAAATACAAACAGCACATACACTGTGGCATCACTCAAAATTATATGTCACAATTTTTCTTGATTAAATATTGCAATCGATTGCATTGATTTCCGAAATCTCTCCCTCATATCAATGTCGATATGCATGTATAAATACTGGTAAAATGTGTATAAATGTACGATTCTTTTTCATGATTAATGTATTAGTAAGGATGTATCATAAAAAATATGATGTTTACCAGAAACAAGCTGCGCTTATCTTCTGCTTAGTTTCAGAAATCAGATGATATATTCAATTGATAACTGCTAAGATTGAATAATTCTTCGTATCCTAAATAAACCTTTACTTCAACATATACACAAATGTAAGCATATTTTGTTTACAAACAATTTTCACCAAACATAAGCTGTTACATACCTGCATGTTGATTGTAACACACCCATAAACCTAATTTTCCCATAATCTTTGTGTGTGATCGATCTCTGTTGTGTTAAATAATAATTGCATAAATCATATATAAATTGTGCTGAAAACAAGCAAGAAATGATTTTTAAAAATCCTGTTAGATGTTCCATAGAATGAGTAATTTAAAAATGCAACTCAACTGAGCAATTGTGTTTATTACTTTCTAGTTATTCCAGATGAAATTAAGGATCCTCTCAATAGCGGTGTAAGTATGTAAACACACACACACACACGAGAAAAATACTCTCATTGGTTAAAACTGAGTTGTATTCGTATGAGATATATGAATATTTCTTTGCATAAAGGCTATTTTGTCTATGTTTGCATGCGTCAAGATGTGTCATTCCTAAAACTAAATGACAATAAACCCATATGGCAATGATCACATGCCAAATATTTTGCTAATACTTTTTCGAAATACTACAATATACTTAAAAACTTACAATGCAGTTGAAGAAATATGTTTAAATAATTTTGTGTACATCACACTTTAATTTAAATTTCAATTCATTTTTAAAGGAATATAATATATTTTAATGGATGCGTCATTTTAGGAAAGGTCACTGGAAGACAGTTGCCTAGTAATACATTTTAATAACATCTGTTATTGTGTCAAAAAATACTTAAGATTTGTATTTAGTTATCACTCATAAAGAGATACAATTATAATTTTACTTATATTGATGTAGGATATCAAATATTCGAATAAAAACAATACAATTAGTTGTTAAGGAGTGCAAAATACTATGTTAGAATTAATGTAAATGCATTCTTATTGCATCATCTCATGTATTTATTAATGCAAATGGCAGTTTACTCCATTAAGCTGCTGAAATTCCATGTACATTTGAATAAAGAGAGCAGCTGGCAGATGTCATCAATTTACATTCTGTATTGTTATTTCACGTCAGCTTACTTTAGTTCTGAATCAGTCAACGTGAATATTTTAAATAAGTAGTGTAGATAACAATATCCATGAATTTGAAGACCAACTCCTCATCTATGCAACAACTAACAAATTATGCATTTATTTGATAGTTAATGTTTTTTACTCTGTGTAACAGTCACTTAATATAAATACAAGATTTACACAGTTATAAATATACAAATATGATTGCAATGTAATTTCACAATCAAACTGTTAACTACTGTGGGATCATAGAGACGATAATTTAAAGTGTCACAAAATATCTTTCTTGGACAATTATTACGTGATTAAAAGTAAAAGTATAAAGATAAAAACAAAGCAGTGGAATATAATTATGTCTAAAGACTTTATTATTCCAACAGGACAAGCTATGTTTCTAGATAATGATAAAGATGACAACAAACACCATACAGTCCTATTTAATCTCAGCTATCAGACATCAGATCAGTTTACCATGTAAGAGATAATTGAAGATAATCTTTAAAATAAATAAGGTTTGCAGTCACTTATTTAATTATCACTTCTGTCTCTACTGACATCAACATGCTTGGGCTTTCTTTTATACATGATCATATCACTAAGCTTATATAACTACTACCCAAATTAATAAATTATATTTTAGCACGTGCATTCTGCAAAATATTATGTTTCTTTTTTTCTCCACAGCCAATCTTCAATGATACATTCATTCCGAAGGAGGTAGTGTGCGTATACAAAAAACCTTGCGTTATTCAATTTGCCATATCCGGAAGCTATCCAGATCCGTATCGGTACGCCAGTTGAATGAACCAGTTTGAAACAAATGAAGCATGTAGCTAATTTTTGTTTGCATCTGAAACAGTGCTCCAGTTAAGAGTGGTCTTTATATATATATATATATATATATATATATATATATATATATATATATATATATATATATATATATATATATATATATATATATACTTCATGCTTTCACATGCTTAATCAGCTTCATCTGATTTGTCAGTCTTTATATGCCACAAATTGAATTTACAGTACAAAAAAATGTACAAAATATGGTATCCAATGCAAAAATATATTTATTTTCTTATTAGTAAAACTTGTATTTTCCTCCTCAAAATCAGCTTTAAATTTAATATAAACATTTGCTCTAACTGATGCACAAGTGTGGCACTAAACATATATTTGAAAGTTGTTAAATTAAATTCCTGCTGCTTTGACATCAATAACTGCATTTAGACCAATCCAACAATAGATATTCTAGATACAGATCATAAGAGAACGATTGTTGGTAGGTGTCAAATCTAAGTATTTTAATTTATCGTTGGATTAGCAATTATGACCAAAGAAAATATACAAGTTCTTTTTCAATATTCTTGATTTATCTTTTTGTGATGTACATAAGAACTGCAAAACATTTCTCATAAAACAATTCAATTTAATGACTTCTCTATGATTTACCATAGATCAATACGAGAGAGAGGTATTGATTCGAGAAGTTGCCAATTTTATCACTTTCATTAAGTAGTGAGTATGAAATGTACACAAACGCTTAATTTACTGGATAATATTGATGCTGAGAGATATTTTAACTGAATCCTAATGAAGATATTGCATTTTATCACTCTTATGTTCAAATTGAACGTGTAGATTGTACAACTAGCTATATATTCAGTAGTATGTTTAAAAGGGGCTAAGAGCTATTGCAAAGAATGATTTTTCATTGTCACGAAAGATGCACATACATAATCATTTTCATCATGGGATGCAAGTGTCGTTATCAGCGTATCATGGAAATAAAGTTGGTCTGCATGGTAAAATATTTCATGGTAAAATTCAAGAGCTGCCTATATTCTTGTTTACAAAAAGTTTTAGCGAATGATGTTGCTTATACAATGCTTTTGCACAAAAATTATTACAGACTCACATGAAATATTTTCCTGATTGCATTTTATTTATACCCAAACACGGACATGCAAACGTTACCTGGCTATAGACTAGAACATGTACTATTGCCTGAATTTATCGATAATTTGAATGTCTACATATAGCTGTGGAAAGGTCTGGTGTCTCATCGGGTAGGTTTCTCCATCGTGACATCCAGGCTGATGATTATTCTAGGTTAATCTAACTCCTGAGTTAGGAGGTATGGATATGTTTACTTGTTAAATGGTAATGGTTAGACACAAGTCTTAAATAGGTTTGACTATTTAAACATATCCGCAAGGCACATGTTTGTTCGTATTTCCTCGTAAATGAAACTCATTGGATATGTCATCACCTAACATATTAGCAAGCTATGAGTCCAAATCATCATATATGAAAATGGTGTGCTAGTGAAATGAGGGGAGTTTTCAAATTTTGATATGATATTATTTCTGTTGCCATGATCGCTCTTACAATCAGTCTCAATATATTTAATAGGATTCAGTTCATTGCTCAAAAATAAAACCAACAAAACAAACAGTGTAAACACTTTCTTTAATAATACCTCTTACACTTATACTTATTGTATTCTTCATTCATAATACATGGCACCCGTCTGATCCAGACATTGTGGTCCATCTTTGTTCTTGTCATCCACATACAGTAAGTCAACCTTGTGTTCAGATATCACAAAATAAATATACAGAGGATAGATAGTTGCTATGCTGCTAACACTACAAATAGGTACCTTAACATTATTCGGTCTCACAAATCTTAGAGCGTCATTCACTTGCAGAGTAAAAGTTATGCCAAAACATGTAACTGTGATATGGGAAATACTTGCAGTGTTAAATATTTTGTGTACAGATAGATACAACTCAGACATCATTGCCAAAATAAAAAATATGCTAACATCATTTTGAATATTGATAAACTCTTGATGGATTTGACATTTGCAGTAGCATCAAAAATGCAACTTGTAAAGGTTATTGCATATCGTCCATCTGGAAACATCAAGAGTCCATCAAGTAACTTCGTGCTGAAAGTTAAACTTATTACCCCTGAGTGGTCTAAAATATACATATAATTGCAGATTATGTCAATATTTATTCATTCTTGCATTCGCAAGTAGAATATTTCATTTAATATATATTGAGCAGTGACGCAGTAGCAAACTGTTCTCAGAGCAGATAAAAAAAATCTTGGTTATGTGATCACAACTCAACCTTTTGTTTCCATACATTGGATTCTGCAGCTGCTGCAATTCAAGATTTCTCGCTGATTATACCACAGTAAGATCTAAGCTAAATTCCTCAGTAGGTTCCATGTGTAATGTCATTATTGCATCAAATATCCAAGTAAATGTACGGAATATAAACAGTAGTATATGCCATACTATTTAACCACATTTACGGCTCAGATGAAAACAAAGATGTTTTACTGGATTTGGGCTCGCTGAACATTGAATTTCTGGCTTTTGAGTTTAAGGTTTGTGTGTCCCTACCACATATTTACATTTAATACAGATATTTCCTCAGACATTAGCTTTATCTCTCTAATGGGTTTAATACAATTAGCACATCTAGACTACTTTTGAGCGATATCTATGGCAACTATCATACTGCATTACTGTAGTTTAACGTGTAAAAGCAAATATGAAATATGTAAGCATTATCGTGTTCAACATAAAAGCATTTAATGCAGTCTGTAATTAAAACATTGGTGAAAGATCGTTTGCCATTAAGAATATTGCATTCTTCTAGTACTCGTCGAGATCCTTCTGATTCGATAATGATTTCTGCATAACAATCAAAATAATTTTGATTTTCTTTAGACATCTAATAAACTACTTTGAGAGCATCCTTGACAGCGTTTTCAATGATGTTATTTCTTATTCGATCCAGCTGATGTCTTCTATATTTCGGACTGTAAGAAATATTGCTTTAGCTTTGTGTGCACCCTTGTAAGCTTTCATTATTCGTTCTGAATCCGAATCAAATATTATATTAATATGACTTTCGTGTCTCTAATGCTAGTACAATTTGTTGTAATTTGATATAGCATTATTAGTAGTTCATTTCATAGCAATGTACATGAGAATATAATCGTAGGCAATGTTTAATATTTTCCAAGGCATGATGACAACTAGCCATTGGCGTCGCTAGGGGGGTGTGGGGGGTGCGGACCGCACCAGGTGACACCATCTCAAAGGGGTTACACCAAAATGAAAAATTGCAAATTTTACAGAGCACACACTGCTTAGTCTAGTCGGATTTCATAAGCGGATAACCGATCATAGTTAAATACATGACTAGTAGGCACAGGGTGTCACCTTTATACTGTGGACTTATTTTAAGACTTATTTTAAGAAGAAGAAATCCATGGTGGAAGTCTGGAGGGGTGACACCATGAGTTTACCGCACTGGGTGACACCAACCCTAGCGACGCCGCTGCAACTAGCTGTGCATCAGGATGCTTATCATCAATCACATCAGAAATACAGTCCGAATGGTCTTGCATGATTGTAACGACGGTATTCTTTATGCTGATTTTTATTCACAAACATTGATGATTTTCTTCAGGAACAATGCTAATTCTGACTCCATTGTTTCGCCTAAGTCAACAAAATGTTCACATTCACCAAGGAAATCGATGATGCCTATTGTGATTGGATTCTTTTCAGATCTGATAAAGTCACTTTTGGAATTTTTTCTAAAATTCAGGGTAGAATCCAAGTTGGCTTAGTAATATATTTTGGAATATTCTGTAGACAAGAAAATGGTATGATGCAATGACAAACACTTTGGGATAGAATTGCAGCTGCTTCTAGTCTGAGTGACTTTGGAGTCGGATACATGTGTCTATCCGTAACCTTTAACTTCTTACGACATTTGAGGCTGTGTCCACATCGGAAATTTGGTCTTACATTTTAACTGTCCAACATCATTTCACATTTATCTATTCATACATATAAATAAGTACTATACTGCATTCCTAAGTTACTTGTCATGCAAACGTGCAGTTTTGTGTAGCCAAAAATGCATATGAAATCTGGCGAAGCAACTAACATACGCCCGTTTGGGGCAAACAAATTTAGGTGAAATTATTGTACAATCACCATCATCTGCCATCATTGTTCTTTAAATAAGCAACTTTAAATACTGGTAGGTATGATTATGGTTAGTGGACATACCCGTTCAATTATTAAAAAGGCATCAGCAAAGCATTTTCAAAACTAAAATTTGCATACCACTTAGAAACACGTGCATCTCATAATGAACATGATCATGTCTGCTGATCTTTCGCTATATTGTAATAACCACACATTTGATATCGTAATCTCATTTCGATGCTAAACCATGAATCCTTAGCATTTATAATTATCTTTGTACCAGTGCACATGAACAATGTACATTCTTTTGACATCCTTTTATTGTAGACCTACTGTCGGCTTTGGATTTGTTAGTCCGACAATACAAAAAAATGACATTAACACAACAAGGAAGGCAAATTCTACTAATGCAACATACACATCTGAAGTAAGTTTTACGCCAAAATTACCTGGAAACCAGAAAGTGTGTATACAGACGTTGAATAAAGACAGGTAATGCCATTATATGTGTGTGCGAGTTTTAAATGTAATGTACATTGATGGCTTGTATCAATTGACAAGTATATTGATATTAAATATCTGCTGTAGCAAGAAAACATCACTATAAGCATGTATAGATTTGGTTACAGAGCAGCAAAATAATTTTCATCCATTTAATATATTTTTATATAAATTATACATAAAATATGATCAACCATTCCAATCTCTCTATTTTGCTTACTATAAGGTGGGTGATTGTATGCATATTCAAGCATTTGATCATACATTGGGAACCTCAGCGGATTTAGAAGTATCAGGAAATATTATGTGACATTCAAATGAAATGCAAGTAGCTATCCTCTACTGAATACAAAGGATAGGTGTAGCGTTTCATTGCAAATGTGTGTTTGTAGGCCCTCTTTCATTTTAAAACCTTGTAATGTATTTTTTGAATAAATCTTTACTATGTCGTTGTGAAATCTTAACCAAACACGACAAGAAATCAAAGTCAACCCTTGTGTTTAAACGAGCAATGATTAGTGATCGATATTGTATCTGCTTTTTATTTCAGAGTAAATGTGGAAGAAATATGCTTTGATGTGGATGTCAAGCCAGGTGAGATATTTATCTTACAACTAAGATCACTTTGTTTCTTGGCATGATATTTCTAAATACTGTCAAATAAGGTTAACGTTTCTAAGGGATCTTAACTGTACAACGTTAGTAGCAGTAGTGATTTCTGGAATTGCATGTCTGACTAAAATTAAATGTCAAATATGGATATCATGCAGTTAATAGACATTCATAATGTTAACCTGACAAGGAAAGTTTCCATTTTCATATTACAGAATCAATAAAACTAAAATGCAAGCTACATAACTAAATTAATTGAAAAGTAGATTATCAGATAACACTTTGATATCTAGGTTTACATTCCGATCTACTTAGCATGTGAAGTGTAAAATGGTACATGTAATTTTTCAGATTCATCTTCTTTCTATGGAGATAAGGTTTGAATTTTGAGATTTTTATATAATTTGTTTCTTTCAAATTTCATAGGATCTTAATATGATGCCATTTTACTTCATTCTTAAAATAATTCACTTGTAGTATAGGAAACAATGGAAATGCAGATATAATTTGTTAAAAGCAGACATAACCAAAAAATGGTAAAGAGTCAAACACAAGATCAAATATTGTTTCAAACATATATAGATCATTCACAGTATTGTTATAACATTTCATACGATGCAAATACAACAATCAAATACCACTTAAATTACATAAATGTTACTTACTGAATGTTCCTTATCGAAAATGTTTTGTTGATCAGATATTATTTTATCCAATGCAATGCTTCCTATTCCATTTTGTTTCATTGATAATTTAATTTGTATAATATATCTCAATATTCATATTTTAACACATAAAATATATTTTCCTCATATAGAATGCATTATGACATCTAATGGCCAAACCTTTGAGGCATTTCATAAAAATGGACAATGCATTGTGTCTGCAAAGCCGTTCGTTTTGTGGCCACAAGAAAAGTTCACATGACATTGTTTTCATTTGTGACCATTTCTTTCACAGAATAAACCACATTTTATCGCACCCAGTATAACCCAGAATTCAATAATTGTCTGCACAACAGGAGCAACATGTCACATGATGTTTATGGTGTCTTCAGGGAAATCAAATGAGAATAATTGGTCAGTATAACTATTGTATTTAATCTGATCGAAGAAGTTGAAACAAAATCGGTTATAAAATGTTGCCCTTGTATTATTTATATCATCTATGCCATGCCTCATTTTCAAAGATGCAACTCGTAATTTCAGTTTAAAAGAACTCTTGCATACAAATATAAATTAGTAGATATGGTGCTTAGTTTTGAGGTAAACTATTTATTGACGTTACATAAGCTATCCAGCACTGACTCATTATTGACGTTACATATGCTATCCAGCACTGACTAATTATTGACGTTACATATGCTATCCAGCACTGACTCATTATTGACGTTACATATGCTATCCAGCACTGACTAATTATTGACATTACATAAGCTATCCAGCACTAACTCATTATTTACGTTACATATGCTATCCAGCACTGACTCATTATTGACGTTACATAAGCTATCCAGCACTGACTAATTATTGACATTACATAAGCTATCCAGCACTGACTCATTATTGACGTTATATAAGCTATCCAGCACTGACTCATTATTGACGTTACATATGCTATCCAGCACTGACTCATTTCCAAATCCTGAAAGGTAACCATATTAGTGTCTAGAAAAAGCTAAAATCGATACCTTGCATTTTACAAAGGTTAAACAACATTTAACAATGTCTACAGTATTTTGCATTTCTTAATACTTAAATTGTTCTAGTGATTATTAGACCGATAGGCAGTATTGCAAAGGAATTTATGCCTAATCATATATATAAATTATAGTGTAAATGTTAACGGTTCTACACCATACATGTAACATAGATTATCATATAAGTATATTGACAAGAAAAGCACTTCATTATCTTGGTTTTAATGTTATTTTCATTAAAGTTTTTAAGGCTACATAAACACTTACATACAACTATCCATTAATTAGAGATGTGCTTGCATTATGCCTTTGACTAATAATGATTTATTATTACGTTTTCTGTATATTTATCATTTATTAGTCCAACTATGAATTTAACGGAAGGTCTGGATAAAGATTTCCACATTTTTTCCTATTGTGAACCATGTATAGACGGTACAACAACAGTTGGAAATTGTTCAATGGACCTGGTATTCAACCCGTCGTCATCGTACCTTGGACAAAATCATCGCATATGTTTGGAAGCACAGCTTTTATGGTAAAGAATATTACTAGACATTTTTTCAAACGTATAAGATATTGGCTTTGACTTGAATATATTAATTTAATGCATTTGACTTGAATATGTTAATTTACTGATACTAGCAGAACATCATTTTATGAACATCTCTCTAACGTACAAGGTGAAACATTCTGAATGTTTTGCACAAATTGTTTGATTCTTACATATTCGTTTGATTATTATGTTCTATTTCATATGTATTTCTGATAATTTGACTGTCCAGACTTTCATTCGTGTTTGATATTAGTTTCTTTTAACTTTCGCTCATTTGCAATGTTACAGCATTTTTTGTAGGAAAGATTTACAAATGTCTCGTTTGATATCTTCAGGAAGAAAGTGACTGGAGAAAAGCTTTGTTTTAACATGGAGGTAGAAAGTGGAAATGTGTCACGTAAGTATACATTTTTCAAATTTAGGGAAACTTCAATCGCTAGTGCTTAGTCCTCCACCAAATTCAAAACACATAGAAAACTAGCATTCCTATCACCTAATGTATTTTATCATGTTTTATCATGTTCATTTATAATAAAAGAAAAACATCCTGGAAAATGTGAAGGATTGTTAATTGACCATAAAGCATCTATTGTGATATGAAGTTTAGGATACAGACAGTGATTTCTGACCATTCTTCTACACTGAGGTTTTTGAGTTTATCAGTCATTTTGCACAGATGGTAATATTTATCACATTAAAATTAATAAGTTTTTTTTCAGTGCATGGTCCATGTAGCAATCTGCACTGTAAGAACGGTGGGTTTTGTGATGCTGGAAACGCAAACGGAGAACCTATATGCCATTGTACCAATGGTTACTCTGGGAACACGTGTGGAGAAGGTAATATATAGTCTACGATATTTCCAATTTTCATTGTTTTCATAGTCCTATAGCTAATAACATGTATTTATATTATGACCGTTAGCAATATAACCCTCTATACAACGCCACAGATTTATCATTATGCTAAATGAAAGATCTTACACTCTATATAACATCATTCAGCATTGTTAAAGATTGTGAATTGAGAGGATACTGAAGACAAGAATATTCTTATATCGCTAATAGTGGTTTCCAAACTACATGTGTTAAAGGTACCCGTATTTCATGCAATGTTCCATCTCAACTAAATAAAATAATCATTTGGAGGAAGAGGTTATCATCTCATAAAATATCGTTGAATATCCATTACAATTGGTATAAAGTATGCCACCAAAGTATACTTTATATATTCTCAGGAAATTACACTTTATTTTGCAGACGGGTCAACGTCGATTACTAATAATACTGACAGAGTACGTATGTATACAAGTGAATGAATCTTTTAGATGACAATTTTAAAATTTGTTTTAACTTATCCTTGAATAACAAATCAATACAACTGAACAAACGCACGATGACTTTTATTGTGTATTTCCATTTTCAGAACAAGAAAGCGAAATTTTGCATGGATTTTAGAATTTAACAAATAGTCCGGGATGTTGCTTTGTAAGACATAATGTTATACCCATTTATTTCATTACATGAACATTTGTAATCAATGTTCATATAATATTATAAATACATAATCATTACCTTTGTCAGGGGGCATTGATTAATAAATATTTGCAAAGTAAATATATATATATATATATATATATATATATATATATATATATATATATATATATATATATATATATATATATATATATATAAATATTACATGTACATTTGTAATCAATGTTCATATAATATTATAAATACATAATCATTACCTTTGTCAGGGGGCATTGATTAATAAATATTTGCAAAGCAAATATATATATATATATATATATATATATATATATACATACATACATACATACATACATACATACATACAAATAAAATTACAAAGTCTTCTTTAAAACTAGTATTTCGTTTAAAATGTTTCTCAAAATAATTTCATTTATAGCCATCTGCAGGAAACTTTGCGTTACCGAAGGAAATTATATGCATCTATAACGAAAGCTGTTTCGTTCCGATACAGATACTTGGACAACCACCCAACATGTAAGTTTTTAGATTTTGCCATTAATGGTTTGATGCAATATTTATCCCTCACAGTTATTCAGAAACTATTGTAGTCTACTCACTAATTCGAGATTGCAGAGTATGCAATGTTCCTATGCTGTTGTTGTTGTTATAGGGTTTAACGCCAATTTTCAGCACACGAATGGCTGGCTGTATTTGGCGGCCAGTATTATTGGTGGAGGAAGAACACGTGAAAACCCACGGAAAGAACCACCGACACACGAGAAGCTACTGACAAGCTTTCTCACATAACTACAGTAGCCGAATCTGAGACTCGAACGCATGCAGACAGATGTGAGATGGCAGTGATCCGTAACGGAGAGCGCTTTAGACCACTCAGCCTTTTGGGGACCCCCAGTGTTCCTATGCATACATACAATTTCATTTTGAAAACACATCATCATTAATTCAAAATATATTCTTGATTGAATCTAAGTATCATGTAAAGGATTGCTGTACACATAACTATTTTGCATTTGTACACAGTCACCATCACAGTATAAGATTTAAAAACTCGAATTATATTTCCAAATAATTGAACAATACCACTGCTATGTTTTAGTCCTTTTGTGGAACCAGGACACGTGCCTCCAACCATCGACGTGGAACATCTAGCTTTAAACAGCTCAAAACCTACAGGTACAACTTTTGAAGGATATATCGAAATCAAACCTACAGGAAATGGCACCCAACGTGTTTGCATTCAAAGCAAGGATAACAGAATGTAAGTTCAAAAGGTTTTTTATTCACCATCATACATATAATATAAAGTGTCAATTTTTTAATATCTGATTTATTTTTATTATTATTATTATTATTATTATTATTATTATTTTATTTGAAATAAGCAAATATGTGATGGTGTAGTTCGATAGAATGGTCATGAAATAAAATAGCATGCATATGTTTGTCTAGAGTAAAAGTCTTTTTGACGATGTGCATTTTTTCCCCAATGATTGCTTGCTCTATTTTGTTAATCAATTGTGGTCGCGTTATATATTATGTTTTCTTATGAATGTTGAAACGTAAACAATTGCAAGCATTAATCTTCATCAGGAACTCTCATCATTTCTAAGTTGGTAATGTTACTTCCCACCAACGGAATGCAATTTTACTTGTTTCAGCAAGACACAACTGTAGTTATTATACATTATAGAATATATTATAATTGAAGTAATTATGTAATTAATAGGTCAAAAGGTTAATGATGGAATTAATGTGCCAAACTTATATTCAACTACTACTTACCAACAAATATGTCCCTTTACCAGTCATTTATTTGCATTAATTTTTTGAATTTTCCTCTGTAGACAAAATAAAATATAAATAATCTATCAAGTATTGTTTATGTCATGTAGAATTGTTCCTCGATATCTGTTTATTTTATTGCATAAATCATTTTTCCTATCTATATTGTACTTTATTATATTAACTAGTTCGAGCCGTGTGACTGAAGAAATTTGCTTTAACGTTCGAGTAACTGGTAAGTAATGTTTTCATATTTAAGATTTCTTCTTCTGAGTCGGTTCACTTTTATCCAAACTAAGTTACATCCAAGTATATAAGAAAATATATTCGTTAATTCCCCCCTTGAATTTAATGTTTTAATGTATTCAAAAACTCCAAAGTTACTTGTAAGCCATCAAAATATGTTTCACCTAGACTTTATAAATGCGATATGATCTTTAAAAGCAGTCCTCATGATAGCATTTATGTTCAGTAATGCATTGCTATAACGTTTATGTCAAGATATTTTATCCTGACCTTCGCCCCTAATTCAATTGCACAACTAACCATAAATTGGAACTGTAGTGTTGAAAATAATATAGCAAAAGACACCTGCTTGTTTCAGACCTAATTATATATATATATATATATATATATATATATATATATATATATATATATATATATATATATATATATACATATATATATATATATATAGTATGCTCGTTTTAATTTCAGATATTTAATGATATGAATTAACTATTTTTTTCATGCAAAAGCTCGCTTGTTCTATGCAGTGCACACAATTTCTTTTGCAGGAGAATCGTCAAAACCTTCAGTTGACATGGTAAAATTACGTGGTTTTGATTTCATACTACAAAATTTAGAATGTATGCACAAGAATCCATTGCATTTAAAAGCAGTTATTATTGTCCATATAATGTTTACGGAATATATATTTCTCATTTTTTCTGTTACTCAGCTCTCATGTTATACCTTGCGTTGCGTTGATATACCATATTTTACTTTTATTAATTTTACTCATTTCATCGGCTTGAATCACTTCATACTGTATTTGGCATGATAAAGTATTCAAGGCAAACACAGTCAGTTTTGGTCAGTAGTAACTTACGTTTTGTAACTAAATATAGTTCATGGACTGACCATATCCGTGTGTAAAGTCCATCTTAAACTATATCATACTAGTTTGTGTTTAACATCGCACAAGCTATCACTTGATTTGGATTTATTCGCCCAAAATATGAACATATCTACATCAGAAATATCAGCATGTAAGGATAATTATAAAACCATTTCCTTATATTTAAGTTATTTTTTTTTCTTCAAGTTACGACCACACTATATTGACCCAACACTTCCGGATGGATCGACTGTCGTGTGTAAAACTGAGTCTGAGTGCCACATTGTGATGTTTACATCGAAGAAAGTATCCAATTGGTATGACCGTGTAATATAATTTTGAAAGAAAAACGACTTTTAACTGTAAAATATTACTGCGTAATTTAGAGAATTAATAACATTTCTTTGGAAATCTCTGCATCAGATCAATAACTTAAGGAGTAATTAAGTCTCTCTTTGAAAGCAACATGTCAGGAAACACATGTGAAACTCGTACAACGCACATGCAAAGACATTTGTAGCATCACTCTGAAACAATGCTGGATTTGTTCACTCTCACGCTGATGCAGAGTAAATTTGAATAGTTGATTTAAAGTGGTGAATAAAATAAAAACCCTAGTTTAATATGAATCCAAATAAATTAATTGGATCAGTGGAACTAATTTATGGTGCAGCTCTAATTTAAGAGTTGTCATTATTTCAATGTCTTTAAACAATTTGCGAGCTAAAACGCTGTCTGTTAGCAACATAAAGTGATTCATTATTGTTCAAGTGACAATATAATTATAACAGTTTCTTTCACTCTATCAATTTCTATTTAATATATGTTCTCTGAATTTAGGAATACCAAGTAAAGAGAATGGTATAATTCCATTAAAGTGGTATTCATTTGCATATTTGTTTAAGATCTTTAAATTATTATCCGTAAGTCATATAATACTTAAATTATTTATATTGTTGCCCTTTGTCCCACAAGCATCCTTGAATTGGCAGTGTATAATATCTAATATACTGGACAATTTGAGATGGAGAACAAATTGGGACAATTTGGAAGAAACACAACATGTTGTCCATTATATATTAAAACTCACCCACCCACCCCACACAAAGAAAGCAGCTATGAAATGTCAGGTGTACTTTTAACTTACAATATGCATGTGTGCATCAACATAGTTACAATATAAGGCTTAACATTACTTGCCTCAGATAAGAAACATATACACCTTAGTAACCTTCTTTGCAATGTCTCTATTGGCATCAATTGAAGCACATTCTATCGCTGAATGTCCTCTTTCAAGAAACTTTTACTTAAGGCCGGTTATGTTTTCAACCTTTTAAGGGCAATAAAGCAATAATACAAATCTGGTTTCGATTTAGTACTCCACAAACATTGATATAATAAATAACGTTCTTGATGTTTGAAGTTAGGCTCGTAAAAGAGTTTAGTTTTCCCAGAACTGTCTAATTGATTTGCACTATCCTGAAGAAAATTATTGAAACGGAGGTTTTATCGGAAATGGGAAACTACCGACAGCTCTGAGAAAAGATAGGGAACCGTGGAGTAGCGGAATTAATGAAGTAAATGCGAATAATTGAACAACAAAAATGTGCACAAATACAAATATATTTGTTGCATTTATCATGTCACAGTTTTAAAGAGGTCTATAATGAACAGTGTGATTTGGTTTGTTTTATCAGTTACGTATATAGGTTACATCAAGTACACCGGATGACTTTATCATATTGTATGGTCGTATAACGGTAATTATCATTGATTAATGTCAATTTTTTTAACATGCATACGTGTATAATTTATTGTACTATAAGTACAATTTCCTTGGGACATAGAATGTCGAGAACTGTGTCAGTAATGCAAGTCTAAAAATATGGGTGAGCCATATATTAAATTATGTATCATGTCAATCTCTATCTTATAAATATGCTAAAATTCACTATGTATACTATATAAATACTGCAAACTTTAAGGCTGTGTTATAATCATACATAATTTCTAATACCACAAATAATAGACACACACCCACACACCCACACAAATTAATGCGAAATGGAGTGTCAAGTATAATTTTTACGTACAATAAATGTTAAAAGTAGTTGATACATCAAGACACGTTTGAAAAAAAATTGATTATTTGGGGTAAAATCAGATCATGGTATTTCTCATGAAATGTAAGTCATCTCAAAGAATTTATTTCAGCCCGACAGTCTCAGAGGTATCAGACTACACTGCTGGTCTTCACATATTTTCACCGGCTTCTAGGCTGAAATACGACTGTGTGACAGATGTTTCCTACGTACCGCCGAAAGATGTGGATGGACAACAGAGAAGAATTTGTCTTCAGGCATCTTTGCCTGGGTTGGTATTGTACACGGCTACATCATTATTAAGATGTCCTTATTCTTTTGGAGTATCATTAATATTCACAACTAGTATAGTTTATAATTTCCGATAACGTTTAATAGAAATAAGAACGTTTGCCACAGACATTGATAACACGTCAAAATGTAAAGTTACTTTTTGACAATTCAACACGAAACCAAAGTTATATCCAATCATTTAAATGAAAACAGTAAGTATTACAATTTATTTATATTTCAGACTCAAGGGAGAAATAAGGTGTTATAATGTCATATCCCGTGCTTTATCAAATCGTAAGTAGTAAATGTAATGTGTTATATCTCATAAACACTTCATCACTTAACAGATAACCTACTTCTTAAGCATTCAATGGTAATATTCATTGCATGTTAGGAGAGACATGTAAATGGATATTTATAGCAATTTAATAATATAGTGAGTGTAACAAACCTATCATCATAAGATTTCGTATTTATCCCATTTCTCAACTAAATTTGCACTATTTCAGATCTTAAATATGTGGAAAAGAACGATACAATTGCATGAACTTTTATTTCGAATACCTAAAACAAGGCAAATTATGAAGAAATTGTTAACAAAACTCAACGATATATAATATACTCAAAATTTCGCAAAATCATAATACAAGATATTACAAATAACGATAGACATGTAGTTTTTACGTTCTGGGTCGCGTTACACGGCGCGTTTTGAAAGACAGATATAACAAGTTCATCACGTCATCTACAAGATCACTTCATAAATACAGGTAAGTACAACAGGTAAGTACAACAAAATAAACTTAATGTTTGCATGATCCCTTTAGAACCAAATAATAGTCGGTAACACTATCACGTATTAGTCTTTCCCATAATATATACACCACTGGGAGTATAAAGCACCACGTTCAATTATGCAATCTGCAATACTTTCTTCTTCTTCTTCTTCTTCTTCTTCTTCTTCTTCTTATTATTATTATTATTATTATTATTAATATTGTTATTAGTAGTAGTAGTAGTAGCTGTTGTAGTAGCAGTACCTTTAAGAAGCCTCAAGTCACCGAGTAGTTAACGTGCACACCACTACTGATCACTGCCACGATACATCTATGTCTGCGTGGGTTCGTATCTCGGACTCGGCAAATGTGGGTATGTAAGAACGTTTGTAAATAGTATCTCGTTCGTTAGTGGTTTATCCCGGGGATTTTGATAGTTCTTCCACCAGTTATAATGGTCGCCATATACAGCCTATTATATGCTGAAATTTCCTTAACCCGCAGCAAACTTTGTTACCTATATTAACACAGATATTGAAACTTAAAAAGGCTGTATATCACCAGTGTGATTAGTGTGTCTGTTTTATCATCACTTAAATAGGCTGTATATCACCCGTGTGATTAGTGTGTCTGTTTTATCATCACTTAAATAGGCTGTATATCACCCGTGTGATTAGTGTGTCTGTTTTATCATTACTTAAATAAGCTGTATATCACCCGTGTGATTAGTGTGTCTGTTTTATCATCACTTAAATAGGCTGTATATCACCCGTGTGATTAGTGTGTCTTTTTTATCATTACTTAAATAGGCTGTATATCACCCATATAAGTAGTGTGTCTGTTTTATCTTTACTTAAATAGGCTGTGTATCACCCGTGTGATTGGTGTTTCTGTTTTATCATTACTTAAATAGGCTGTGTATCACCCGTGTGATTAGTGTCTTTTTTATCATTACTTAATTAGGCTGTATATCACCCATGTGATTAGTGTGTCTTTTTTATCATTACTTAAATAGGCTGTTTATCACCCGTGTGATTAGTGTGTCTGTTTTATCATTACTTAAATAGGCTGTATATCACCAGTGTGATTAGTGTGTCCTTTTTATCATTACTTAAATAGGCTGTTTATCACCCATGTGATTAGTGTCTTTTTTTATCATTACTTAAATAGGCTGTATATCACCAGTGTGATTAGTGTCTTTTTTATCATTACTTAATTAGGCTGTATATCACCCATGTGATTAGTGTCTTTTTTTATCATTACTTAAATAGGCTGTGTATCACCCGTGTGATTAGTGTCTTTTTTATCATTACTTAAATAGGCTGTATATCACCAGTGTGATTAGTGTGTCCTTTTTATCATTACTTAAATAGGCTGTTTATCACCCATGTGATTAGTGTCTTTTTTTATCATTACTTAAATAGGCTGTGTATCACCCGTGTGATTAGTGTCTTTTTTATCATTACTTAATTAGGCTGTATATCACCCATGTGATTAGTGTGTCTTTTTTATCATTACTTAAATAGGCTGTTTATCACCCGTGTGATTAGTGTGTCTGTTTTATCATTACTTAAATAGGCTGTATATCACCCGTGTGATTAGTGTGTCTTTTTTATCATTACTTAAATAGGCTGTATATCACCCATATAAGTAGTGTGTCTGTTTTATCATTACTTAAAAAGGCTGTATATCACCAGTGTGATTAGTGTGTCCTTTTTATCATTACTTAAATAGGCTGTTTATCACCCATGTGATTAGTGTCTTTTTTTATCATTACTTAAATAGGCTGTGTATCACCCGTGTGATTGGTGTTTCTGTTTTATCATTACTTAAATAGGCTGTGTATCACCCGTGTGATTAGTGTCTTTTTATCATTACTTAATTAGGCTGTATATCACCCATGTGATTAGTGTGTCTTTTTTATCATTACTTAAATAGGCTGTTTATCACCCGTGTGATTAGTGTGTCTGTTTTATCATTACTTAAATAGGCTGTATATCACCAGTGTGATTAGTGTGTCCTTTTTATCATTACTTAAATAGGCTGTGTATCACCCGTGTGATTAGTGTCTTTTTTTATCATTACTTAAATAGGCTGTATATCACCAGTGTGATTAGTGTGTCTGTTTTATCATTACTTAAATAGGCTGTATATCACCCATGTGATTAGTGTGTCTGTTTTATCATTACTTAAATAGGCTGTATATCACCCATGTGATTAGTGTGTCTGTTTTATCATTACTTAAATATGCTGTATATCACCCGTGTGATTAGTGTGTCTGTTTTATCATTACTTAAATAGGCTGTATATCTCCCATGTGATTAGTGTGTCTGTTTTATCATTACTTAAATATGCTGTATAACACCCGTGTGATTAGTGTGTCTGTTTTATCATTACTTAAATAGGCTGTATATCACCCATGTGATTAGTGTGTCTGTTTTATCATTACTTAAATAAGCTGTATATCACCCGTGTGATTAGTGTGTCTGTTTTATCATTACTTAAATAGGCTGTATATCACCCATGTGATTAGTGTGTCTGTTTTATCATTACTTAAATAGGCTGTATATCACCCGTGTGATTGGTGTGTCTGGTTTATCATTTGTTTGCATGATCCTACTTGTCGAACCTGGTGCATCCTTATAGCAATCAAGTTTTCCGTAGTTGGTCTGTTCACCTGCCCGTCCAATTTTCATCCAACAAATATTTGTCTTTCTCAACAAACATATTGCTTCTTTTCAAAACATTTGATTACAGCTTTATGTTGGTAAGACTCCAAAAGAGTTTCTTCACTCATTATAAAGAATGGTTATGGTTTCTGTTTATCATTCTTCCTATCGTTTTGGTTTATGTACCGTTATATTGATCAAACCTTGTATAATCTTGATTTCCAGACACTCTTTACACCACTCAAAGAAATATGAGCGTCGATTGACATTTTACTAGACTTCAGATATAGCCTGTATTGATTGCAAGAATATTTCTGTATTAAGTATGCAGTTTATATTAATATGACCTTGATTGAACTTGATCTTCAGCTTCCCATGCTAGCATTTACATATTTACATGCAACATGGGGCTTTTTGTTGTTGTTGGTCTCCTGCTAATACAATGTGTATAACGTATTGACATGTTTCAAACCTTAATACGTCTACACACTACTTACAAATGTGTCGTTATCAAATTAAGTTAATATTCGTTCTTTTTTTTAATCAAATAAACACCAAGCAATTCAACCAGCTGATTAACTGGACCACTTGGAACATGCGCTCCATGGCTGATCTTACAGCATTCTTATGTTTATACAAAGCTGGTGGTAACAGTACATGCAGCAATTATTGATTCAAGAGAAGCTGGTACTCTCTCTCTCTCTCTCTCTCTCTCTCTCTCTCTCTCTCTCTCTCTCTCTCTCTCTCTCTCATCGGTGCTAATTATACAAACATGGCAAATATGGTTGCATGTCGAAGGCCCTGATGTTAATGAAGTTGAATATAATTATAATAACCGGTGTTAGCATAACAATTTCAACCAATCAGATTCAAGCAATACTATTAAATAGAGTACTAAATCTTTATCATGCAGAAAGTCACTATTAATGTTTAAATAGCTGTAAATATATATGCCGCCGACCAAACTTACCAGGCATGCTATGAGGTTGAACCCTAAAGGCAAGCGGAAAAAGGGCCGACCACGAAATACCTGACGACGTGACCTTGAGCTGGACATCACTAAGCTGGGTCACACCTGGAATCAGCTCGATGAGATTTCACAGATAGAAGTATATGGCAATATATCGATGGCCGCCTATATCCCTGAAACGAGGACGGGCAAGAAAATCTTATTCAAAGAATATACTAATACATATGTATAAATCAGTGTGATAACATGTAAAAGTAGTTTTATGATTTTGCAATAGTTAAGACAACCGGTATCAAAATAATTTGGGTTGAATGTCCGGCTAAATCATACCAATGACTTACAAATATGGTCCTAAGTAGTTACCTCGCATTATGTGGTTGTATTATGACTGATCAACTAGGTGTCAGGTTAATGTGACTGGGTGGGGTATCATGTTACATGTCTGCGGCATAATGGTCCAGTACTAGATATCACTATAAACTGCCACACTGCAATTATCGTAGCGATGTGACTGACAAAAGGTTAACGTTACGTAATAAGTCCCAATATCTCTCTCTCTCTCTCTCTCTCTCTCTCTCTCTCTCTCTCTCTCTCTCTCTCTCTCTCTCTCTCTCTCTCTCTCTCTCACACACACACACATACACACACACACACACATCCCAATTTAATTTCACTTATAACTATCGGTAGGGACCTTTTCGTAACCAGGAGAAACTGAATGCTCCATTTCTCTGAACAACCACACGTCATGCACGCATATATTTATTTGTTTCAATATGTGTTGCTGCAACATTTCATGTATCATTAATATGTCGCATTTACTCAGACACACATCGCTCCAGTGGCCTAGTGGTTAGAGCGTTAGGACGTGGGTTCAATTACCGGCGAAGGCATTAAAACACATTACAAATGGTACCAGTATCTGCCTCGCTTTGCGCTCAGCAGTAATATGTTTCTGTTAAGACTGTTCGGGTGGTCTTAGGATAATGTGACTGTGTGTAACATCATGCTACATGTCTGAAGCATGATACACCATTGCTAAACATCACTATAAACTGTTGCACTGCAGTCATCGTAGCAATATGACTGTACAATTGTTAAAGCGACATTACAAAATATAAATCACACACATACACCCTCAGACACAGCGTTAAAATATCTTTCTTGACTTCACTAACATCATTGGTTTGATTTCGTCCCTCTTTGGAACTAGATCGATCTTAAAAATTTTGTTTAAAACAGCACACAATCTACTAATGACATGCAAAGAATATTTAAAAACCAAAGTGAAGAGCAATGGCACCAAACTTGGTTAATTCAACGAAATGATAGTATAAGGTATACTGCATGTCAAGCGAATTTTCAATAGGCATATGATACACACAATTTACACTGCTATTTGTATTTTCACTGTTATTTATATTCTCCAACAAGGTCTCGTTGACGGATCAATTTTATTTTGATAGATAAAGTTGCCAACAATTCCCATTTAGAGGAGAAGTCATCATTTGCAGGTACTAGACTTCATACGGAATCGCCAGTAAAGGGGACATAGTTGTAAGTATACTAATTTCTTGTCCAACAGTAGAACACACTAGTTTACAAATGCCCACCTCTTTACAATTATATATATATATATATATATATATATATATATATATATATATATATATATATATATATATATATATATATATATATATATATATATATATATATATATATATATATATATATATATCAGACCAATATCTCAAAGGATAGTGTTATTGTAGTTCTAAGAAAAATAGGGTTTGCATTATATTTTACTGCTTAAATCCGTGACCAAATGTTATAAACGAGTAGACATTCCGAGATCTAAATGTTAAAGGTCAATGTTATCAAAGGTATTCTACAATGATAATGGTTAAGAACATTAAATTTAGTTCAAGACCAATACTTCGACCAATGGTCTACCTTGCTGAAAAACTCCAAATTCAATTAAACAGTACTAGTGTCTACACAGAAGACTATTAAGTATAGGGCGATATTAGAATATGCTGTTCACACATTTCGTCCCTTGGGTCTTTACAATGAGAACAAATGTTAGACATGTAGAAACCTGTATTTTACCTATACTGTCCCAAAGGCACGTGTATCTTTCAAAAAAATGTGGTCCTTTGCATAGTTTCACTGGCAGCAAGGCAAAAATACGCCTGGGGGCAATATATATCCAATCAATCAATAGTATGTGTTTAAAGTGTCTCGTCCCTGGGGCTCTTGACACTGGTTTGCCCCTCAAAGAGGGTTGTTTAATTTTATCCTGAGGGTGGGAATGGTGCCGCGCACCCTTCAGGCGTTTATGTACTCAGAGAGTACTATTTAATTAGGCCGTCACCACGGGACAATTTTTTGAACTGCCTCTGGGTGAATGTAAGGCCGTAGGGTGGGTAGGAATAGAACCTACACACACCCACCCAATCAGTATTCTATATGCCTAGCCAATCTGCAATAGCAGTGAAGCAAAGCGAGAGTAAAATAGTTTAACTCATATCGCCTTTGTCTGCAAAGTAAGGTCGTGCAAGCACGAGTAATTACTGCAGCGGGAAGCAGTGGTGCGAAGAGCCAAGCACGCTCTTTTTTGATCAAATTCAGTCCAGTTTTACTAATGGACAGCCTAACAACCAATAATGTGTAAGCCACCTGTGCAATTTACCAAATATCTGAGTTAAAATATTATTTATCATCCTATAAGAAATAGGGACTAGTACAAAGTGTACATAAGCAAGTCCCTATTGTATTTAAACTATAGTGCCTTAGCGGCACATAATAGTGCAGTCAATGGTAGGGGTATATTCCTACATAACACTGACATATATTGAGGGAGAACATAATAACATGTGATTTCACTCATCTGTGCCTGGGTTAATAGTGTACACTTTTAAATAAGATTCAAGCTGCTAACATTTCTATGAATTATTATCAAATTGTTTTAATTATAGTGTTATAATTTGCCATAACGTGTGATAAAATATATCATGTTCATTAAATTTTGACAATCTGAAATAACAAGTGCTATTTTGCACTCTCAAAGAAGAAATATGGTCTTGTTATGTCATATTTCGCGTCACCGCTAAACCTAAGTAATAAATATATTGTGTATTTGATGTAATAAAACCCTTTATGATGTACATAATACTGTGTTAAGTAGTCGAGGGTAATGTCCCTTTGTATCTACACGTACACATATAACTATATGTTTATATTAATTGTATAATGCCAATTTCTGAGGAACCATATCATGAATTGCAATAATTGAAGATCTTTGTTTCTTTTTTGTTATGAGAAAAGCAGACACTACAACCTGAAATAACAAAACCTTTAAATATTTATGTCTAAGACTCTTCGTTTTCGCACTGCATAGACGTTTTTCAAAAACTACAATGACAAGATATTATTTTCCAGTTTACGTCATGTATGCAAAATATTAGGTGACACACATAGTTGTACCTCAGATAGAAGAATACATCTGTCTTTGTAATATTTCTCTTCAGAAAAAATAAATATTTTTATTATAGATCATTTATGAGATTGAAGACAGAGTCAGCTTAACGTTTTGTACGTATTCTTTACTAAACTATAAATCATTATAAACTGTATATGCTTCATGCATCTCTTTGTTTTCATAAATGACAAACCATGTGCATGATTTCAGAGTCTACAGTGCTGAAGAAGCAGAAGATGTCTTGTTATCATCTTGTGATAAATGCCAGTACAGGAACCTTCAACCTGAAAAGACCTATATTTGTTGTGAAGAAACGTTCCATTCCATTGTCACTGTGATTTCAAATACAGTTTATATTCAGAATTATGTTATGTATCATTTTTCAATCGAGATCAACCAATACAATTAAGTTCATGCTATATTAGTGTTAAAGAGAAAGTAAAAGTAATTTAACATACTGTTATAAAGAAACGTTTAATAGCAATGAAAAACTCTGTATTAAATACATTATAATATTTATGAATATTAAAATACATGACATCAGGAAACATTGTCAGTGATTTCCTTACAGAATCGACAAGTAATCCTGCATTACTGTATGGTTGGCTGTGTTCAAATGTTTACACAGGACAGACCGTAAATACTGATACTGTTAATTCTTTCGCGCAACCAGTGTCATTATAATGAAATCTTCGCCAGTAACAATCGAAATGACTCTTTCAATCGAGATCAACCAATACAATTAAGTTCATGCTATCTTAGTGTTAAAGAGAAAGTAAAAGTAATTTAACATACTGTTATGAAGAAACGTTTAAAAGCAATGAAAAACTCTGTATTTAATACATTATAATATTTATGAATATTAAAATACATGACATCAGGAACATTGTCAGTGATTTCCTTACAGAATCGACAAGTAATCCTGCATTACTGTATGGTTGGCTGTGTTCAAATGTTTGCACAGGACAGACCGTAAATACTGATGATTCTTCAAGTCAACTGATGCATAATCTATATTCCAAAATATAAATCCTATTGGACAGGGACAATATGCAGGTAAAACCTTTATTTAATCAGAATGTGAAAGTCTAATATTCGGGTCCGGATAACACAATTATGAGCAAATCCAACAACCATGATCCACCTCAGACGACCCAGAAAACGCAGCTATTTCCGTCACATCTTTTTAAATTGCATAAACTAGAATATTAAGTCATTGTACACTAACGCTGTCATGAATGACCTTGGAAAATTCGGATTCATGAAACAAAAAACGTAAATACTAAATATTTTCTTTGTCTGAAATTAGAATGTACAAGATTTTGAAATATGAGTAAAATAACGTTAACTGGATTAATCAGTTGCTATTTTCAACGCTTTCAAGACCAAACTTAGATATCATAACTCTCTGTGAACATAATATCATTTTCTTACACACAAACGGTACCAGGAACATTTGATTACGAAATGAAATAATTGTGTCAACATTTATTCTCTTTGAACATAACGTTGTCTATACATTAATTATTGTGAAACACTCTTGGATTATATTCATGGAAACAATCAAACATTCATACGCTCTCCACTAAATAATGTTACTTAAGAATAAATTAACTTTTAAAACCTTGGTTTTTCAAGAATGTGTTTGATGATGTATGATAGCTAATGTTTCCTCGCAAAAATACGTTCCAACAATATATCCCATTACGTTTGAAATAGGCACGGGTTAGCAAATAGGAATCAAAGAAATAAATATTTTTGTCAAAATTATTTCGTCTGATATTTAGATTTGCGGATAACATTTATACAATATTCGCCTTTTTTCACCCACTTCATTGGTTTTCTTTAGTTTCTACCATATAGTTGTTCAAATCGACCCCTAATTGCATGACAACCTGAGTGTGCGAGAACATACAGTAGATTATAAAAACTGCATAACCATTTCCAAGTCCAAATTTAATAGCAGAAAAAAGTGATTGAGTGGTATATTATTTTGTAAGCTGGCGTTCCATTGCATGTAAACCTCCGGTCTTCGGTTCACATTTTCGGGTATGGACCATACAAACTTGAAGAAGGTGACAGGCCCGGTCATTATCCTAACGAGATCACAAAGTTTAATAAGTGAAGTTTAATGTTAGAGTGCAATTCTCAGACACAACTTTATGCGAATATTGCTAAAATAGTACATTTTAAATTTGTAAATCTGTAAGTACGTTTAAAGGAATAATCATGAATTTGTTCGTAATAATAATATGAATATGAATAATATCGGATCTTTCACCTAACAGAGTGTATTCCTATGTGATATAACAACATGCAATGACACATAATGTCATATCAGTCTAGAATGAACACAACAAATTGACAACTGTGCCCATGTCGCACAGATATATAAATATATATATATATATATATATATATATATATATATATATATATATATATATATATATATATATATATATATTACCGTCCCTAAATAACTTAACATTTGACCCTCTACCAAAGAAATACTATATTGTGATGTTGGAACAAAAACAGCGCAGTGACTCCCAAGCAATGTCATAATGGTTCTATATAGTTTACTTTATGCTTTTACACTTCTTCCCAAAGATAAGACAGTTAATTTGCAGTCCCTTGCTCACAAACGAAGTTACTTAAACGTGTGAATATATAAAAGTATTTACAAAATATTTAACAAACTGGATGCGAAAGAAAATTTCTAGAGAGGAAACAAGTCTAGACAACCAGATCCAAGAAAAGTTCAAACTATTCGTATTTCTCATTTATTAGAAGCGCCTGTCTACGGAAACGATAAATAAAGCTTAAGGCAGAGCAAATAACGAATGATTTTGGTATATACAATTTAAGGTAACAAACTTTGAAAATCCCATGCAAGATTTCCTCCATAATATGCGTAGATCTTTTTCATAATCAAACTCATCCAATATGAGAATAACACTATTTAACAAGTTTGATACTAAAACGATCAGTTGATATTTCTCCAATTGTCTGGTGATATTGGCATATCAGATGCTGAAACGCATCATTAATATCAATTAGTCCTCATCTCGATGGTTGTCATCAATGGTTTTAATGCCTATTTACCAAAACTGGATCATAAAGACAGTCGCTAGAATGGTACCAATCTCAATCAGTCACATCCAATCTTTTATCGTAACGATATATGGACTCTGCACATTATCGCATGGGAGATTCTGATCATAAAAGCCTTTAACTGCTATTCAATCAAAGTATACCCAAACATATATCTTTCGGAGTGGTACTAATTCCAGCGTATCAAATATAGAATCATATAATGTATATGCAAAGATATTGCTCCCACCTGAACTCATGAACTCATCCAATACAACTTTGCAAGTTTGATCAAAGTAAACAAAATCTGATGCATGACATCCAAATTGTTAATAATGCAAAATACCAGTCGGATGCAAGGTAGTCTCACTAATATGCGCGGATGTCGCTTATTGCAGAAAATAGTCTAAATTTCCATGATTGATTCATAATTGATTATAAGTATATATTAAAGGTTAGATCGAAATGTGCTATCAACTATGATTTTTGTATGGGTGCCAGTATCAGCCAGAGAGAGATGGACGATTCCATACCTTATATGTGTGAATCTCACTCTTTATAGAGCGAATACAAGAGATGTGATGAGATAAGTTCATATTTTCAATTTTATAGAAATTCGACAAAAGAAATCTGGCATCTGGACTGATAACATTGTCAGACAGTCTACCTCATCAATATGTGTGTATTTTGCTCTGTTTCAAAACCCATAAAATATATTGCCTAAAATGCAGATATTTCAAATTGGATCTAAAACATATGGCATCGAGAGGGGCATCATCCTTAGCAAATCATTAAAATGTATGCATCTTGCCCTTATTCAATCCGTCCAAATTCTTAATGATTTAACCAAATATTTCAAACGTGACCAAAACAAGGTCAGAAATATTTCCGAGATGTAACAAGGTCAACCAACAGAAACAATATCACCCCATTAACATGCGATGCTCCTGCATATGATCTTCTGAAATATCGAAGATACTAATTAATTATTACATTGTTCATCGCAATCGGATTCGTAATAGGAATAGTCAAAGCAAGCAATCCCTTAGTGGCAGACGGACGACTAACTATCATTGACAAAAACGTAAAAATACCATAAGCTTCCCTGGCCCTACGGAGAGCTTAGATAAACGTGAAACTGAATTTAAACTTTTATATAGACATAAAAACTATCTTAATTAAAGTTACTTGTAATTCAGTTCTACTAATGTATTTTGCGACGTTGTTCCATCGCTTGATATTAAAAAACAATGGTTCTCTTCTGCACGGTCCTATGAATTTGTAGGTGCCCATCTTACATACTCTGCCTGGCATATTATATATGTGATGCGGGTGTTATAAGTTGTTGTTGAGTATTTTGAATGTGAAGGATTATCATAGAATTGGAGATAGACGATTATGTAAAGTGTTATGGGCGATTATGTAAAGTGTTACTTCTTAGAATCAAGATACCTTTGACCCCATCAGAAGGGTGCATTAACATGTTTGTACAATATAATAAAATGTATCACAAAACAAAGAATAAAAATAATCAAGGAGGTAATTTGTATTTCACAAAATTACTGACTGATCATTTCTACGAATATGCAAAGGACAAACGAAGGGACTGATGCTATACTTGCTGAGAAGAATATACAACAATCTAAGACAAGTCCGTTTATCAATTTAGTAGAGAGCATTTAACCTTACTTAATATCAATAAGAAGCTATAACATTCCAAATACGGTAATAAAAGTGTTTTTGTATATTTAAGTTATGTATTCAGAAGATAAATTTAAGTACAAAACAAACATCTTTATTTCGTCTTTGACATTGAATCGAATAACTGACTGAAATAATATAATATAACTCAACATAAGAAGATTAATGCAATTGATACACAGTACGCTTAACGAAACAATGTTATATTTCTTGTATTTCCCAGCTGTTACTTTTGAACTGGGTTAAATGACACCACTGTGGTCATGCTTGGTTATGTTGTGCTTACACGTCATCCAGAGAAAACATTTTATCACGACACTTGAGCTTCATTCAGATTCCAAGTGATACGAATTGTTCACTGAAATGAAACTAAATACATACTCTAGAAAACCTTTTTAAAAAATAAATTTTATGTGTACAAGCCTAAAATGCTGAGTGAAAGTGTTAAAAGCAAGCTATGACCTTTGACATTTTTATTTAAACACGCAGTATGTTCAGAACCAATAATAACTTAGAGAAGTGTAGCAATGCAACCCCGTATCAATGCCTATAATCATAAAACAGGCGCAGTGATGACAAGATGGGGTCATAAAAATTGCATTGGATCAAATAAATATTATATGAAGCCATGTTAGTGAAAACCCGACGCCAGGAAGAGCATCTGTTTAAGAGGAGGAGCAATAACAATATTTGTTTTCTATACGACTATAATGGCTACCATACTGGACATAAGATGGGTACAAGATTAATTCAGGACAATCTATGGAACATATCAATGTTGATCACAACACAACGACTTTCTCATTCACATCCTTTACCTCAAATTATTAATATCAGTAAAATTAAATTCATACATTCAGTAGGAAACCTAAATGCTACTATCGATAGTACTCTCACATTGCACAAACATGTCATACACATAAACAAATTTACATTCGTTAGGCTGAGACACACCAGCACCATTCGCAAAAATCTTTCAGTTGATGCCACTAAACCACTTGTGTGTTCATTAGTACTTTCAAGACTGGACTATTGTAACTCAATTATATCAGGTACGTCTCATGATCTACTCTAGATAGTGCTCTGATCAACTTCTGAATACAACGAACCGAGCAAACATCTGTACCCTACACTGGCTATTCATTCGATCTAGAACCGCTCCGGTGGCCTAGTGGTTAGAGCGTCCGCCCCGGAAACGGGAGATCGTCGGTTCGATTCCGGCTGAGTCATACCAAAGACTTACAAAAATGGTACTAACAGCTGCCTCGCTTGACGCTCAGCATTAAGAGGTTAGTGTTAGGACTGTTCGGCCTGGTGTCAGGATAATGTGACTGGGTGAGACATCATGCTACATGTCTGCGGCATGATGTCTCAGTGCTAGACATCACTATAAACTGCCTCACTGCAGACATCGTAGCGATATGAATGAAAAATTGTTAAAGCTACGTTAAAAATCCTAATCAAACAAACAAACAAACATTCGATCTAGAACCAAACATAAAATGTGGTCTATGTGCTACGTTTCACTGACGGACTGAATTCCATCATACCAATCCAACCTACACACCAGCAAGATACTTACGCTCCTATTTGGACAATCGTACACTCAGTATTTCCACTTTGAAAACGAAGTCGTATGGACAACATTATTTTGCATACGAGGACCCAGCAACATGTAACGAATTACCCAAATAAATTCGACACGAAACCACAGTAATCCAATTCAAGAGTTCTCTTACAAAACACCTATTTCAACTAAAAGAACACATTTAAAGATCTAACAATGTTTACTACCTTAAATATTTTCAACTTGTTTATGTTTTAAATGTCATGGTGTTTGATTCTTGTAATTATATTATTACATATGGCATCTCTGTTAAATTTGTCTTATAACGTTTTGAAGTGCTTAGAGCTTCTACAGATTCGGCGCTATATGGAGTACTCATTAATAATAATAATAATAATATTATTATTATTATTATTATTATTATTATTATTATTATTATTATTAATTTATAACAATTCAAATTGAAAGCAAGTGCTACTATGAACCCAAATGTCTGGTCTACATCCGTTGTAAGATGTAACCTCTCTCCTGTTATCCAGTCTGGCTTACAGCATCTTAAACTCAATATTGGCTTGACTAAATCTAACAGGTGATGCAAATGCCGTTTAAAATGAAAACAAACACAAGCTACAATTGGAATGTCTCAACTTGTTTACGAACTTAAATAATAGTTTGTTTGAAAAATTACATTTTAAGTTCGATGTACATGGATATCCCATGTATTCCAACTGGTTAATTCTTCTTAATTGCAGGTATAGATCAGCAATTACTGTAATTCTACATAATGTCAGGAAATTATTCCACATGAGTAGTGAACATAATGACAATTATCAACCAAGTATATTAATTTAAGGAATGCTCATGTTGATTTTTATCACATTATTGTTATAAATTTGCAAAATAAAAGCTACGAAAGGCAAAGGAAACATCTACCATCTACCATTTAGTTGCCCTAAAATTATGACAGGCTTCGTCCCAGACGGACAAAGTGATGTACAAAGGCAAGGAGGAAATAAAAAAAAACCGTTCTTCAACTAAGTCAGCAATGTTTTTGAAAACACCTGAAACTAGCATTCCGATTTCAGTGAGTGATTGGAAGATTTGCTGAAAAGTAACTCTTCTAACGAACATATGTACAAGGCATAATTTATGATGTAATTATAGCATAAACAATACTAGTCTACTTTACGAAAAATACAATTAAATGCCTCCGGTTACAAAGAAACAATATAAAAATATAGCAGTATTCACAAAAAAACTCTCATCAGATTTTAACAGAATTTGACGACTTTTGACAAAGGAGACGTTTAGAAGGTTGGATTCAACAGTATATTCTATCATGCCGATGACATGGGATCTATATCTGATATTGACCTCAAAGATCGTAGGCTTTAGCGAGATTGTGGAACATTGAATTGCTTCACCTTAAAAATAAATTAATAAATAGTTTGGATTAGCTCAGATAGTCTTTGGATTGTTATTTGTTTAACATAAAGAAAGGTTTGATAGATAAAAGGGTGGAAAGAGAGTATAAAGTTGCAGACCGTTTGCAAACAACTCTAAGCGTAAAGGTAATGAGAGTTGGCACCTAATAGAAGTCAAAATGGTCATTCATATAGTAATCAAACAATACATGCTAAAATACACGTCCAGTTCGTAAATAATATGTTGAAAAGGTAGCGTTAATTTATACTTTCTGGCATCATGATATCTGGTAAAGTTAAATTCATTGATTCACATAAATCTAAGTATACCCCTCATCAAAACATACAAACGTGGGCCATAATATCATTGTTGATCATCACTATTAATACGTCCTATGGACTTGATGGAATCAGCTTCATCCACGCACATTATCACGTACAATTCGTCTAATTAAATAAATGTGCAGTATATGATATAACATTATTTGGCCAAAAACGTTTTTATTCCAATTACAGCTTTATGAAAATAAAGTATTATTATATTCTTCTTCTTCTTCTTCTTCTTCTTCTTCTTCTTAGAGAGAGAGAGAGAGAGAGAGAGAGAGAGAGAGAGAGAGAGAGAGAGAGAGAGAGAGAGAGAAAGTATTAATGTAAACAGTTGTAGAGAGAGAGAGAGAGAGAGAGAGAGAGAGAGAGAGAGAGAGAGAGAGAGAGAGTATTAATGTAAACAGTTGTATCCTCTTATCTTTAATTTGAGGATCCATTTTATAGACCCATCACATAGTTGTAAAGGCACCTAAGTAGATGATATTTATGAATATGAACACGGAATTTATCTTTCCGTGTCAAATATAATCTAGGGTGTTCAAGAAAAACTAGAGGCGAGGGTGAGGAAGCGCAAGTAATTAGACGAGCTGTCTGCCCATTTTAAGCATTTCCAGCGCCAATTCTCTCTCCCACGTCGGCCACTGATATTACTAAATATGTCTACGAAAATGAACTTCGCATATACACGAACAAATGAGGGAGAAAAGGCATTTGTTGGTCGTCCCGCTACAGTTAGTCTCGTTTTTAGGAATCTCATTGCTCAAAAGTGGACATTTACCGGATATGTTTCGCAAGCTATACAGACAGACATTATGTTAAACTTTATTTTAAAAAAAATTCGAGGTGGATGTACGTACGAGTGGGATTTCTGTACAAAACGTGTATGCGTCACTAGCAATTCATGCGACGGGTATGGACTTAACGCAGTCAACGAGACAAAACAAACTTAAAGGGTCATCGGTGTTAAAGTAAAATCTGCCTAGCCAATATTTACTGTAGCGCATTCTCTGTATTAAGAATAGTTTATTTACTATTCTGGTCATACACTTTATTGTTCATAGAAAGGCCTCATCTAACCAAACCATAAATTTAAATCCCGGATAATACAGAAAGTTTGCTAACTTTTTTCTAGAAAAGATAAGTCCCTTATCACAGCAAACATCTTTTTATATTCAATTATTTACTAAACATATTTTATCCATAATTCGATTTCAAACCCGTTAAAATGTGTATATCCTTTAGTCATTATTCCTTAATAGCTTATATTTAGGGAACTCGTTTCTTTACTAATTAAGTACTTTAAGTATAGGAAATTGTGTCATTGTTCTTAGTTGTAATCAAATGCACACAAATCTATTACACATATTAATGAAAAGAAAAGTTGTTTCTGTTCAGAAATATTTATATAAAAAGAAACAAAACAATGTATTTAATAGATTCCAGATGTTTGGTGTTGTTTACGGTCTTTCATTCTTATGTAAAACAAAATCACAATTTGAAACATTTTTATATGATTTGGTACAAACAAGTAATTGATATTAGTGGACTAAACCAAAATAATGACAAACAAATCGAGGTGCGGGAAATGAGGAACAAATAAACAAATGTATGGCGTCTGACGAGACGTTAAGCGGTGGTGATATCGCCGTGACAAAAAGTCGGAACATTAGCTGCAGCTTCCTGTTTTAAGTATCCCGGTGAGAAACATCCATTGCGGTCCTGGATCCCAACCTGATATTGGGCTTTATGGAACGAAAAAATTAATCTAAAACTGGTGGATTTCCAATCATTGCAATTGATCACGCGTGTCAGGTGCATGATGTCACATATAAAAAAAAACTATCTGGAACAACGATATATCGCCAACGTCAAATTCATTCATAAGCTGCAGTCTATGCAAAGTCAAACTATAAGGGAGTCATTGGCCATATGGTTATTAAGATCGGCGATGAGTGGTAAACTAGCGATGTGGCGGGCAATTAATTGTCCGATAATTATATCAATGCAATCGATTTATTATAATGCAAAAGGGTACTGAAAGGCAGAGCGGCGATTAGCAAACTCTCTGATGTAGCAGGTGTTAGGCAGAATGTAGCCGCTAAATGACTGACTCGACAAGCAATATGGCAAATTTATATCTGGTCAGCTAACACGATTAAATACGAAACCACCCTCGACAAAGTTCGTCAGACAGATAATGTATTTGTATCACATGACACTGTTATAACTTGTTCAGCACGTAAAAGCGATCAACAGAGCTGCACACACAAAACCCCATTGACAATTGTCGACCTGAGAGTACATATAAAGAAGACAATATATTATCAACTAACAAAGCAACTGAGGTTGCATCCGGGTTTGAATAAATATATCAACGTTGATCATTATGACACCCGTGGGATTGCTACGGTTGATCTTGGCAAAAGAATTTCTTTGTGCATGATCATCGCCTATTAAATCAAAAACCAAACAACAATCAAATGGAAAAGGGATAATTGTAATTGTTCTACCTCTAAGTATATCGTGTTGTATGATTTGCAAAGAAATTAATTTAACTCCATTGACAAATGCAGGACAGTTTCAACACCAGTCTTTGTTACATACATTTGTACATGGTAATCACACCGTGTAATACTTTCCGTCTATCCACACCGGTTAGTTAGACAAACATGTATTATCTTCGAAATATGACTGAATTTATTCGAGTTAATGCCTGACTGGAAATAAGTAAACATTCCTTCTTAAACATGTATCTTCATGTCTAGAATTCAATGCCAGGGTTAATAAATGGTGAAAGTATTTCATCTTCAGAAGTAAGCCAGGGATAAAGATAACACAAGCTTGTCTTTATTTCATGTTAACCTGACATTACTTATTCTGCATACTATAGTTAAAAATAAATGGAGTGAATTACATAATGATTTATTTTCTCTCATTCGAGATACATAGCTATTGTGAGCTTGTGGTGAGGATTAAGAAAATCATGTTCATTACATATCTATTTGCAAATACTGCACGGAAAGTCTTACATATCGGGAACAACACATATTGTGTTAAATGAAGTATCTAATTTTACTGCAGATGTAAATATTCCCTTTTTTGAATTGATTTAAATATACATTAAAAAAACGACAATCGTAAGTGACTTACGAAGTATTCAAAGTCTTGTATCCTCGCGCAACTAGTTATTTTATATTGATATAGAAAGACATGATATTCTTCATATCTTCATTCTCTGCTATTTATTCACTAATAGTTGCCATGATCATTTTTTTTTCATAGATAAAACACTGGTCTACAATTTCCCAAAAGAAATTGTAGATATAGAACATAACTTTAGACAACATATCTACAAAATTAATATCAAGGTTCGAGAAAAGTTACCATTAGGTAAAATGCTAAAGTCTGTTTTAAAAGAAAAGGCAAATGGTAGTGTTTTACAGATATTCGTATGATATTTGCAACTGTTGAGGTAGCCACATCCTTGATTAACAGTAGTAAGTAGCGATTATAGCATCGGCTACCGATCGACTTTGATAAGTTCAAAACAAGTATGAGAAATAATTCGACAATTTGTTTAACAAAGCTTGTTAACAGCATAATTGCCTATACGTTTGTAGTAACATTCGCTGGGATAGATATTTCTTTATCATCTGATAATACCGTTATGTTAATACTTGCATTCATTTCTTTCTTGCCGTCTGTCTTAACAACGAGAGATCATACTCTTGACATCATGGGTAAAATTAAACAACCGATATCTTTGAAGGAATCCAATCCAGGTGGCCCAATATATCGACCATGCTGTGATCCATCAAGTTAATCGCTGTAACATTTACCACGAAGTAAATGTTCTGATGTGCGCTCGAATATCCCTACAAAGATATCGGAATATGATCTGGATTTTATGTTTTGATCATTGCTATACAGATTTTTGATATAGATTCACCTCTAATTCATGTCTTACTGATCACTTTAAAATGCAATTGTTATCATTTGTGTTTGATATCTACTCTCAGGTTTGTGGACCTTACTTAAATAATATTTCCCTCAGCCGAATAGTCTTTGAGTAAAGTATGAAAAGCTCCATAATATATACCATCTGAAAGCAGTTTTAAGTGTATATGGATATAACTGTTATCTTCCTGTTTCAGCTGTTCAGAAACAAGAAAGTGTCAGACTGAGCCACATATGTGGTTTATTATTTTAATTATTATCATTCAGATCATATATCACACCATGTCCTGCAAGTAGAAACATATTGATAACGCCTCACATACCACTGCTGCTATCCATAATGTTCAGTTTAATTTGATTTTATCAAATTCAATATGACACTGTGTCTATCATCATTATCTAAATGTAAAGTGTAATTTTTGAAAATTATTTTGTGACATTTATAAAAGAAAATGATTTTCTGTCATTGTTGCTCAATGTCATGCGGTAAGTCGTATCACCTGACAGATGGAGAAAAAAGGATATTGTTTTGCAAATATTTCCGTTACTTTGTCAGGGACAGAGTCAAGAAAATATATTTGTACCCTCCTGCCCCTCGAGCTTGATGGTACGCGATTATTTCCCTTACAGGATTATAGAGTTCTTTCTCTTACAACATTAATAGAGTCATTTACCTTACAACATTAATAAAGTTATTTCCCTTACAGGATTATGAAGTTATTTCCCTTTCAGGATTATACACATTCGTGCTAGAGTTAACTCCCTTACTAATGTCTTACCATGCAATAAAACTGGGAGTAATTACCTATATTCAGATATATTCAAACCGAATTTTATATCCGTAATTTTTCGAAAAGGCTGATTTATATACATTTTGTGCTACATATCGAACCGAAGGCATACAAATATCAAAATACCTGCAGGCTTCCTTCATTGATTGAACTGTTGTTTCCTGATCCGTATTTTATATATCTCGCAATTCTTTGATGCATTCCTGTACGACCGCGTTCAGTATTTTGACTTTGTGTGATAGCTTGAAGGTTACATAAATGATTTTTGTTAAATCTCCGTCAATGTGGTCAATCACAAGGCCATGATGGATTTCTCCGTTAAACATTTTATATACGAATCTATGAAATACATATTTTTGTTTCCAACACCAAACATTAAATAACCATGATTATTGATAAACCCTACTGGCTTATTCAACCGACTGTGTCTGACTACACCATCACGAGATGCTTCGTAGTTCCAGATCGTGGGATGCGGTTGAAATTCTTAGTTTATTTATTTAACATTTGTTTTATTTGTTTACATTTTTATCTGTTTTAATTATAATTTGTTGAGAATCTAGTAATATGATCCTCGGGGGTTCTTATAACTGTATCTCTGACGCTGACAAGGACGCTGTCAGGGTCGTTATTTCCATTATCATAATAGCGTTTAAGCTCTCTGTATCGCTTACCACCACATTGGAGGCACAGCTGTGTTTTTTCTCGTACTCCAACACCTTCTTTTATACAAGGTTTCGGACGTAAGCTCTCCGCCGCACACTTTGTGAACAATATCTGCAAAATTCGTTTCTGCATGATTTATTACACGGAGTTGCAACTCATAAAATTAGCCATTTAAATATTTTTTATTGAAATACTTGTAACAGCTTCCGATTTCACTTGAGCTTTTCCATTTACTCAAATCAGGCCTCTGCTGTGGGCTAAAATCTCTTAACCCAAAGTAGAAAAGGCATATAATAATATTCTTGGAAGTGCTTTTGATCAATATATGGTCTATCACTATTCAATAGCTTGACTATATTGGAGGGGCTAGGCAGGTTTTAAATTAGCCAAAATTTGGCTAATTCCTACAAAGTTGTTCTTCACACCCTTAGGTTGGAACCAAATTTTGGAAAAATTAGCCAAAATTTGGCTAGTGTCTTTTAGTATAACCCCTATGTATGGCTGCCAAAGATCAAACTCTAGGTAACTATGATTAGCCAAAATTTGGCTAACTGCAATATTGTCCCTATACATAATGTATTGTATGACCTTTAGGCAGAAACCAAATTTTGGATAAATGTATCCTTAGCCAAAATTTGGCTAAGGATTCCTTTTGCCATGCTCAGTGAGGCTGGTGCACAACTAATGACCTTTTAGCAAAATTTGGCTAGTGTCAGCAACAGCTTTTCAAAACAGCTGCATGTATGGCTGTTATAATTTAAAAGCTCTATAATTAGCCATATTTGGCCATCCTCCTCAGTGTTTCATTCCATACTGTTGTGTAAATGTAAGCTTATAACATTGTTGGTCATTGCCTGAAATGTTTTCTTTTGTATAACCTACAGTAATAACTATTAGATATCCAAATTTGGCTACATGCATGGCTAAATTACTCATAGGGAGTAAATGCAGTATTGGCTAAATATGTGCTTGAACAAAGTGCTTGACTCCTAATGTTGTATTTAATTTTAATATGTATATACTTTAGCATAGAACTCACTATGTAACATTGAAATTTAATGAATGGGAGAATACCAAACCATCCCAGTGATTCATATATTGTTAGTATTTTTATATAAATTCATTAGGTTGATTATCTATTTTACCTCTATCCACCAACATTCCATTCTAATGTGTGCCAACCCTACTGTTAATAAATGTGTAATCAGAACACTCTAGTGAATAGACATTTTCTGAGCTATAATCCAGACGAAATGAATAGAGAATCAAAATGATAATACAACTTTTAAATATCCATATTTTGAATGATAATACCTAGAGCATGTTTATGTAATGTAAATACCTTGTTTTCAACATCTTCTCATCTATCTTCATTAACATACACCATTTACATACCCCATTGATCAGGAAGCACTATACATGTATTTTACTGTTACCATCTTACTGTTTTGCTTTCAACTATTTGGTTTTTTTATATCACTGGTTGATATTAAAACTTTTACTCTTTTTAACGTTTATTCATATAACAAATTGTATAGCGCTAAATAGTCTAAACGTTCTTGTGCACCATTAAAATTCAATCCATTTATCAACCACATGGCCTTTAGACATCCTTATTATCAATGTAACTTTAGAACTTTCTGAAATTGTGTTATTTCAGGTAGTGCTTTGTCAAGTTTTGCCAAAAAATGACGTCATGACATAACTTCTGCAACTTTAAAATTCAATACACTTTACCAGTGTGTTTTCTGTATATATAAATCTTTGTAAGAAACAAGTTAACACATTATTCCCTAGCGATGAGGTTACATGTCATGAGGTAGTAACCTTCTTCCAAGGTCTGTAGCATCAAGGTCATGCATGATACGCTAAAGTGGGTGGTATTATAGAAAGGTAGACAGATTGCGCTCTACAATTATACCAAATAATCTGAATACTTTAGTTGCACTACAAAAAAACAGAGGGAAAAACATAAGTTTTTTTTTATCTTTTTTTTTCCACCTAAACTTCTCCCATGGTCGGAATCCGAATTTGTGTCCAGATTTAGACTATGGCCTCAGATCTACGGCAGACCAGTCTGAAGCGCACACAGACAGGTGGACCTTTGCAAAAAGTAGGATAAGGTGGATATTTTGAATAGTCTTCTCCATATGAAAATTATGGGTGTCAAGCACCAAAAAAGAAGTCCAACTTTTCACGTTCTGCTCATGCACCAGCAAACTAACCAATGAAAAACATTTTCTTTAGAACAACTAGCCATTTGTCTAATGGAATATTGCTTGCAAGTCGATGTATTAGAATTTATTCAGAAATAGTCCCCAAAATTTGTTAATACAATTACAATTTTTTTAAATACAAAATCAATAATAAAATATCAAAAATTACAATTCATTCAATCTATAGCAAACACAAACATAATAGGGCAGGAGGTCCTCCCTAAGAATGGTCTGTGAAAATCAGCGGGGAGAGCAACTTCTAAAAAAAAAAAACATTTATTGCAAAAACAGCAAAAATTCTCCGGGGTTAATGTGATAATAGGCTTTGACCTTCAGAAAACCATAAACCTTTGCAGCATATAAATAAAGTACAGCTAAAATGTATAACCCTGTTCAACCAACAAATCTATGCAAAAGAAAATGTAAATGAATAAAGGAAAAGCTTGCAATTGATATTGTGTCTTTATTTGAATATTTCATAATAGGCTTTGACCTTCAGAAAACCATAAACCTTTGCAGCATATAAATAAAGTACAGCTAAAATGTATAACCCTGTTCAACCAACAAATCTATGCAAAAGAAAATGTAAATGAATAAAGGAAAAGCTTGCAATTGATATTGTGTCTTTATTTGAATATTTCATAAAAGGGATAGGAGGTATATGTTGGATGGTACTTAGGTCTGATAGAGTAATAAAAAGCATATTATCAAGTATGTACCCTGGTAATCCATTTTATTTTTAATTCTGTTTTGACATCTCATAAGAGAAGTGACTAAAGCTTTAAATATAACAGTAAACACAAACATAATGGGTTTTTTGTTTCAAGTTCAAATGTACATGTTAATAATTATGTAAAACGTTGCTTCTATATGATGATGATATTTTGTAACATATTTAAATCTTAACATAGTTTTAACAAGATAAATTTAAGATATTAGCAGCATAAAAAATTCCACTTCAAAGACTGTCTGAAGTTCATCTTTAGTGATTTAATGGCAAGTGGTTAAATGTATAATGTCTTATATTATAATTAACAAATAATTCATGAGATCTAGTGGCTACAGAGATGCTGTTTTGCCCATTAAAAACCAGTACGTTGTAGTATACCATAATGTTTCTTTGATAATAATCACCCAATTATAATACTTCAGGAGAACTATTACTACCAGTCAAATCTAGTGCTCCCAGAGTAAAATTCATTAGCTATAAGGAGGTAGCATGCAGTAAGTAGGCAGGTTTTACTGAAGAGATCAACCAATGAATCTTTTGAGAGTGGTTCAGTAATTCATACCTGTGCTTAACTTTGAATGCATATTGCAATTGCTTCCTTTATTTGTTCATGGTCTTCTTCCATATAATATATTTAGTTGTTCACTATCTCTAGTTCAAACTTGGTGATCTAATAAATTTTATACATTTTCTGGATATATTTCATATTTAATGTTGTTTCTAAAAAATCAGCAAACTTAAATTTCAAATTTCCAGTCTCAAGTTTCCCTAATGGCATTTTGCAGTAAATCTTGTTGTGACCCTCCAGTAGTCCCATGTATACTGCACCAGCATTGTACTCCACCAGCCCAATAATTGTTGGAGAGATTACCTACAAAGAAAATCATAAATGACAAAACATTTTCTTCTTTCCCACTGGGACTGAAAAAAATGAATTTCCTAAAAAAATTAACCTTTAGTACATTATTATGCCTTGTGGAGTAATGTCACTTTAAAGACACAACTATTTTCATAAAAAGTCTACTGACTTGTATGTCCACATTTCTTTAATATGTTGTTGGTGCCTGAAATGAATAGTCTTGTCCTGATGACAGTGAAGGAGTCGATAAAGAGTATATGATCAGTATTATTCAAGTTTTGTATTCCTTAGCACTAAATAATCTTAAAAGAAAAAACAAGCTCATGAAAACAATGGTGTTACAGAAAGACATTACAATTTGGAATTGAAGTCAGTCACTTCCCAATCATATTGGTAGCTCCAATTGAAAATTCAAAGCAACCAGATCTCCTATCTTGAATTTTACAAAGTATTTGTCTTAATTTGCAGGTCACTAACTCGGTTTGTCTAATCAACAACTGAATAGAGTATTTCTTGATGAAACTCTAATATGTGAACTAAGTATGTACAATAAACATAACAGTACTTAATCAGAAATGTTTTCATTTTGTAATACAATTATACACTGCATAATTATGAACTTTGTAACATTGATTATTTTATAAGACTTCAAAGAACCATTTGAAATTTAGTGTCATTGATATAAAATAATGGTGATCATGGTAACTGTTTTTGATGTTGTTTCTAAGGAATGATGTTAATAAACTTGAAAAATCTATTGATTCATATTATTGTGAAAAAGATGAATATACATATGCTGCTATTTATATTTGGACTATCTAAATTACTCATGTGATGTTTTGGTTCCGTTTCTAAACTTTAGTTATTTGGCTTGTATTTTGTTCTGCCTCATTATTTCAGAAGAATGGTAAAATGGGGTTTCTAGCGCAGTTTACTCAAAGTAAGCGCAATCAATTTTACAAACCTTATTTCATTAAATCAAACCTTATATCAAGCTATTTTTTTAACCCCCCTCATCATACCATCACATATGTAAGCATATATAATTAAATTTAAGTTTGTATATTAATTTTATGACATAGCAGAACTGTTATTTCAATTAATTAATCCTTCTATTTTTCACTAAAAAAGTCAATTTTTTATGTGATGAAATTTAATTAAAATATTTACTTAACTAAATATTAAAAATTTCAATATATAATAATAGAAGTATTATTTTGATTAATTACCTACTTTAGTTTACAATCAAGAAATGTGAGATTTTTCTTACAAATCTGAGACTTCTAGTATGACTAAATACAACTAAAACTATTTTTAAATAATTATAAATAATGAATAAAAGATACTTAAGTGCGATTCAATCACAACATAATTTTCTTAATGATTATAAATCAGAAGGATACAAACAACAGCCAACATTAATTAATTTTGATTATTATACAGGAATACCAACAACTTGTTTTAATTTATCTATCAAAGGAATTTTACAATGTTGGTCACGAGCAATTGCAGCTAAACAAATAGGTAGATCAGCAACAACACTAAACAAAAATAAAAATGGTAAAAATTATATTTTAGGTGGTGATAAAAGTATTTGGATAATTTATGATACAGAAAATGAAAAATTAAGAGAGATTATTGAATCAAAACCTGATAGTTTATTTTTAAGTGTCTATAATTTATTACCAACATATGTTAAGAAAAAATTAGAACAATTAGGTTATAAAATAACAGAACAAGGAAGATTAATTTACGGAGATGATTTAGGATCTGAAATACAATAATGACCATAAGCTAACGTATTAATCCCATCTGATGTATATCTTTTATCATCAAAGTTCACCAAACCGGCCTTATTGATTTGTGTTGTTGTTATGACATGTTTATTTGATCTGATAGCTGTCATAATTGCTTTATGATTTTTTTCGTCTCCGAATAATACTGATTTATATAGATCATGATTAAATTCTTTCTTAACTACTGATTTTTTAACACCTTTCGCCTTAATCATATTTTTAGCTAAGTTTTGTGCGAGAACCGAATACATTTTAGGTCTTAGTCCGATAAATTCTCTTATTGGTTCAAAACATAGCTCATCCTTAAACTTTCCAATAACTTTCTTATTTGTTGGATTATTAAACTCTCCTTTCACATCTGATAAATCAAAATAATTGCTGTGGTTGTCATAAATATCTTTATAAATATCACAATCGGATGATATTTTATATAATAATGAATCAGTATCTGAGAAACATAATTCAGCAGATGGATAATTCTTCTTTATGAAATTGTAGTGAAAATCATACATAAGCCATTTTGATATATCGAGAATCGCTGCACCAATATAGATCGGTTTATCTAGTATAATTTCTGTTGTATGTTTTCTAACGAATACGAGATCATCTTTTATTGGGATTCTACCAGCAAAATTATTTTGTAACACTAGTTTAGCAAATCTCTTACTGTTTCCATTTACCAACTCATTACTACATCTATTTCTAACGTTTTCGAGAGTTTTACCAAATACCGAATTTACCATAAGTTTATAGAAATCTTTCTCAAAATCATTTGTTGCAGCAGTCCTCATATCAGTATTATATTTCACATAATCAGCTAGCCAGAAAGATTGTTGAAACTCTAGCACCTTATGAATTTTAGTTACGATTAATCCATTTTGAACAGCCTGATGAAGATTTCTGTAGTGGCAAATATAACCATATTTTGGTAATAACGATGGTACTAGTTTACTTGTTTGTGATTGTTTTCCTATTTTATTTGATTTCTGAAATGGAGATAACCATGAATCATTAATAATCATCTTTTCAGCGAGAAATGGATAATCATTATGTAAGTCATGTAAATGTTTTGGGACTTCTATATCACATTCTACGAAATATGAGTGATCCGAATCAGATAAATCTTTTGTTAGATTTTCAGTCTCTGATAAGAATAATTTTATCGGATACCATCTAGTACATTTAGTTGGCATTTTCTGCGACATAGCCCAACCATAAAGATTATTAGCATCTAAATATAATAAAAATGATTTAGGATCTTTTTCAGAATAATTCGATAAATATTTATTATTGGCTGTTGCAAATCTTTTTGTAATTACTGAAATACCACCTCGAATACCCTTCTCGATAAATTGATATGTATCTGGATTTGTTAATAAAGTTAGCTCGATATTTGTTTTTGATAACATTGCATCCCAAGATAGACTAGGTGAAGAGATATACCAACAAGGATCTAATTTATATCCACAAATACTACTTTGTCGAAATGTTTGTACAATATCATCGAGTAATAATGTATCTTGAATCAAATACAGATCCATATAATCACCAATTGTTTTACATGAAAACTCATTAAATACATTTAACGCATGTTGATATTCTTTATCAGAAACATTTGTGTTATTCAGTGCAGAATAAAATTTATCATGAGGAGGTAATTTTTCTTCATCCAATTTATTAAAATTAGTGATGTACTCATATGGAAATATTCCCTTAGATGTCATTAACGATGTTTTATCACTAAAATATTCAGTTAACGATGGAAAACTTTTACAACTTTTCGCTAGCTGATCTAAACTTGATAACATAAATTGCATAGAATCAATAAACTTTATTTTACGGCAAAGAGTTATTGTTAGTAATTTTTCAGTATTATTAGAAATACTTTCTATTGTTGTATTTCCAATCAATTCAATTACATCAGGATGATTTAGTGCACAAACAATAAAATGACTATCATATCCGCGAAAGTTGTGAGCAAACGCCGGTAGAAATGTTTGTTTAAATTTATTACAACATGATTCATGTGCTGATCCAACAAATCTACCTAAGAAATCATAATAAATTTCTTTAGTATTTTTATCATCAAACTCACCATCACAACAACAACATTTATTGCTAGATTTATAGTCTTCCAATTGTTTTTGACTTAATTCTATTGGTGATTTATATGATAAAATACGTTTTACATCATTAAATAGATTTTTTATCAACCAAACAGCAGGATCCTCATCAGTAATACTTTTTCTTCTATATAATTTTACTGGTTCACTTAATTCTGGTTCAATACAAGTAATCTTATATGCAACAGAAACTGGAATATGCTCATGTGTCTTTATTGTTGTTTTATTTTCAGAAACATTAAGAGGAAATTGTATTGATTCAAAATCATATACAACAGAAAATGGTAACACAAATTTATTTCGAGGTTTCTTAAATTTTAGAATATTGTTATCATGAGTTGGATATTTACCTCGTTGATTCTCAATACAATATCGCTGATGTTGTATTAATGATTCTTCACTTGTATAACCCCATAAACATTTATAACAGAAATAGTGTTTATCACGATGTTTTGAAAATTGTTTCTTTACTAATCCAGAAAAGTTTTTAATATATGAAAAGTGATTTTTATATAATAATAAATTTATTGTAGATCTATTTGCAAATTTAGAAAGCCTTCTTGGAAATAATTTATCGTTATTATCAATAGAAAACACATTAATCCCACCAGGAATTAGCACAATATTATTGTTTTCAAATGTGTCTACATGTGATAATTTTATAGGAAATTCAAGGCCAGTAATATTTAACTTACTTAAATGTTGTTGATATTTTGTTGTTCTATTTGGATCTTTATCAACCGGAAATAGTGCAGCTAAAATACTCCATAAGAAACATTTGTTATCAGATGATTTTACATTTATCACACAATGAGTATCTTTTATTGATTTTGGTAGTTCAACAAAAGTTCCAATAGCTAGTGGAGTATACTTAAATACATGAAAAGATATTTTTAATAGACTATTGAAGATCCATCCAGATCCAACACCTTCATAAGATTCAACATCAGAGAGATAATTATTATAGATCTTTTCTGATATAGATTGAAGATCATCATCTGCGAGAATAATTATCACATCTTGTCGTAGATTTACTGTGATAGTTTTATTTAGTGTGATTGCGTGATTAAATAATACCTCAGCATCAAATATGAGTTTTATTGATTTATTTTGTCTCATTATTTCATCAAGAGATGATCTTAAAGTATCAACAGAAAATGTTTCTGGTACCTGTGTGTAGATTTTATCGTTACCATCTAGTGCAACTCTCGTTAAAGTTAATTTTCTTTCTGAAACAACTTTGACCAGCTCTGATAATATTCTATCAAATACAGGTTTATGTTTTTCTAAAGATAATTTCTCAACAATTTCATGAAGACTATTGAGCTGGGCATTTGATCTAGGATATTTATATTTTTTCCCATTTAACTCAAAATATTGTTTTAATAAATTTTTTACAATAATTTGACGTTTTAATTTCGTCATTGTAAGTTATATAGTTATACATATCTTCAAATAAAATTTAAATAAATATTTGGTTGAATATATAAAAATATAAATTCTTTTTTAGTGCATCTATTAAGAAAAACTTCGATAATATAATCAAAAAGAATAAATAATGTAATATTTCCCAAACAATTAATTAAAATTAAATAAATGTTATTGTTTTATTATATAACATGCCATTTCAGCTTGGAACCAAGATTTGTAAATGGCTTCCGATCGGCGCTATCGACGTTTGCGGTAAAACATGTAACGGCGAATATTGTGGAGTTCATAACGCTCTTATCAGAAGAAATCCAAATAGCGGTCCAAAACCATGTGTGAAATGTAAAAAAGGTGTTCGTGGACCTTATCAATTATGTGGGCCTTGCGGTGGAAAACAATACAGATCACTTATTTGTTATTATAACAAGAGGTCCACAAAATATTATACAAGATGTGAAGCACCAACTATCGAAGAATTTATTGCTAATCAAACATTAAAGGTTAATTAAAATAGTTTTTTAATTATAATTAAAAATATAAGAATATTATATTAATAATAAAATGGAACTAGAATCAAGTAGATTCTTAAAAAAATTTGTTAATATAATATTTGAGGAAGGGATTCCAGTCGTTGTTATAGTTGAAAAAAGTTTATGTTCCTTTGCTTTTAATCCAGATAAAAATATTAATTATGTTTTAAATCCTGCATTAATAAATGTTATAAATGATACTGAATTTTCTTATCACCAAATCTCTTACGAGAGCTATCATTTTTTGGAAGAGATGGCAATGAGAAATAATAAAGAGATAACTCGTTGTGCTATAAATTTTAAAACATTAGAAACAAAAATTCTATAGAATTTTAGATTTTGTAAGGACAGTCATTAAATATTTTTTTTTTACTATAATAAAAGCAGTTTTTCATAAGTTTTCATCAGTTTTCATCAGTTTTCATTAATTTCATCTTTTTTGTCGACTGTTTGTGGGTAATAACCCAAGGAGATTTTATAAAAACATCTTTTTATTGTCGACCATCTTCAGGTCATAACTCAAGGAGTTTGTCGACAATTTCTATTTTTTAGTGATAAACTTCTATAAAAAGCAGCGAATAATGTAAGAAAAGCAAATATTAATTTATATTATAATAATTTTTATTTTTAGAATTTTTATCTTTTATCAGCAATTTTATATCTTTTATCAGCAATTTTATATATTTTGTCGACTGTTTGTGGGTAATAACCCAAGGAGATTTTATAAAAACATCTCATTAGTTGTCGACTATTATGGGTGATTTCTCAAGGAGTTTGTCGACAATTTCTATTTTTTAGTGATAAACTTCTATAAAAGCAGCGAATATTACAAGAAAAGCAGTTTTTAATTTTATTTATAAATAATTTTTATTTATAAAATTTTTAGATTTTTATTATAATTTTGACTGATTTTCACCATTTTTTGCTCATTTTTCACCATTTTTTGCTCATTTTTTACTAATTTATCAGAAAAAGAATAGGGTAAAGTGGGTGATTTTTCTATGTTAATTTCCATAAGGATTTTCCACTAGAAATTATTTTATCCGGTTTTATCTGAATTTTTATTGATTTTCAGTCATTTTTCATCATTTTTGCTGTAATTTAGTCATTTTTCATCAATTTTTTATCAAAAATCAATCTTAAAAAAATAGGGTAAAGTGGGTGATTTTTCTATGTTAATTTCCATAAGGATTTTCCACTAGAAATTATTTTAATACTTACCACAAAACTTACCACAATCATGAAAATTAGAGTGTAATCGTTTTAGTTCACTTTCTCGCAGATCAACAAGATCAGTGTAATATTTAAGCTCTTCTTCATATTCCTTTATCAACTTCTCTTGCTCAATAATAATTTTATCCTTTTCCTCACCGCCACCAGATTTCATCTCTGAAGATTGCATCTCTGAAGATTGCATCTCTAGTTTGGTATTTAATTCATCAATAACAGATTGCATTTCTGCTATTACTTTTTCATTATTACTTTTTGATATTAGTTCAATATTATCATTATATAATCTTTTATTATCGTTGAAAACTTTCTTTATTGATTCTTTCAGTTGTTGTTTATCATTCTTAAGTTTATCAATTTCAGATTTGAGTTGAATAACTTGTGAATTATCATCTTGTGGTTTTTGTGCTGATTTTAGTTCATTAATGATTGATCTATAATTATTATTTTCATATTGCAGTTGTTGATTATTTGATTTTAGTTGGTTAATATTATTATTAAGATTATGTATCTCAACATTAAACTGATTGTTTTTATCATGATTTTGATTTATATTTAAGTGTAATTTATTATTATCTGATTGAAGTTTTGATATTTCTGATTTAAGTTTTGATATCTCTGACTGAAGATGATTTTTTTTATCATTATTATCACCATCAGTAAATCTTTCATTCTCAAGTTGTTGAATAATTAATTTTAGCTCTTCATTTTCTGCTCGAATTTGTTGTCTTTCTTCATCAAATTTTCCACCTCCAATAATTTCTGGTTCTGTAATATGGTTCACAATTTTATCTAAAATTTTTATTTTTTTAGTGTTTTGTTGTTGTATACCCCAAATATTATATAATCGCGGGATCCCAATATGATATTTTTTTGCTATATTATTCATTGTGTCTTTTCCTCTCATTTGACGGATTTCTGAAATTTGTTCATCAGAAAGTTGTGTGCGATTCATTGATATTCCACTATTCTATTATTTTGGAATAAAAAAAAATATTTCTGGAATATTCTTTAGAATTATTGATAATTCCATGGAATATGTTTAGAATGATGTTCTAGAATGATGTTCTAGAATGGTGTTCTAGAATATTTAGAATAAATTTAACAATCAGTTTGACTAACTAATGGCTCATTTAATAAATTATAAAGGCTGATTTTTTAACACACAAATATTTTAAAAAATATATTTTTTTAATACAATAATATATCACCACTTTTTAATGGCTGGGCAATTTCTGTAGTATTTTCTTATGGCACTACGTTTAGTACTTTTTTGCCCAGCCATTAAAAAGTGGTGATATATTATTGTATTAAATTATTTATAAATAAAATTAAAAACTGCTTTTCTTGTAATATTCGCTGCTTTTATAGAAGTTTATCACTAAAAAATAGAAATTGTCGACAAACTCCTTGAGTTATGACCTGAAGATGGTCGACAATAAAAAGATGTTTTTATAAAATCTCCTTGGGTTATTACCCACAAACAGTCGACAAAAAAGATGAAATTAATGAAAACTGATGAAAACTGATGAAAACTTATGAAAAACTGCTTTTATTATAGTAAAAAAAAAATATTTAATGACTGTCCTTACAAAATCTAAAATTCTATAGAATTTTTGTTTCTAATGTTTTAAAATTTATAGCACAACGAGTTATCTCTTTATTATTTCTCATTGCCATCTCTTCCAAAAAATGATAGCTCTCGTAAGAGATTTGGTGATAAGAAAATTCAGTATCATTTATAACATTTATTAATGCAGGATTTAAAACATAATTAATATTTTTATCTGGATTAAAAGCAAAGGAACATAAACTTTTTTCAACTATAACAACGACTGGAATCCCTTCCTCAAATATTATATTAACAAATTTTTTTAAGAATCTACTTGATTCTAGTTCCATTTTATTATTAATATAATATTCTTATATTTTTAATTATAATTAAAAAACTATTTTAATTAACCTTTAATGTTTGATTAGCAATAAATTCTTCGATAGTTGGTGCTTCACATCTTGTATAATATTTTGTGGACCTCTTGTTATAATAACAAATAAGTGATCTGTATTGTTTTCCACCGCAAGGCCCACATAATTGATAAGGTCCACGAACACCTTTTTTACATTTCACACATGGTTTTGGACCGCTATTTGGATTTCTTCTGATAAGAGCGTTATGAACTCCACAATATTCGCCGTTACATGTTTTACCGCAAACGTCGATAGCGCCGATCGGAAGCCATTTACAAATCTTGGTTCCAAGCTGAAATGGCATGTTATATAATAAAACAATAACATTTATTTAATTTTAATTAATTGTTTGGGAAATATTACATTATTTATTCTTTTTGATTATATTATCGAAGTTTTTCTTAATAGATGCACTAAAAAAGAATTTATATTTTTATATATTCAACCAAATATTTATTTAAATTTTATTTGAAGATATGTATAACTATATAACTTACAATGACGAAATTAAAACGTCAAATTATTGTAAAAAATTTATTAAAACAATATTTTGAGTTAACTGGGAAAAAATATAAATATCCTAGATCAAATGCCCAGCTCAATAGTCTTCATGAAATTGTTGAGAAATTATCTTTAGAAAAACATAAACCTGTATTTGATAGAATATTATCAGAGCTGGTCAAAGTTGTTTCAGAAAGAAAATTAACTTTAACGAGAGTTGCACTAGATGGTAACGATAAAATCTACACACAGGTACCAGAAACATTTTCTGTTGATACTTTAAGATCATCTCTTGATGAAATAATGAGACAAAATAAATCAATAAAACTCATATTTGATGCTGAGGTATTATTTAATCACGCAATCACACTAAATAAAACTATCACAGTAAATCTACGACAAGATGTGATAATTATTCTCGCAGATGATTATCTTCAATCTATATCAGAAAAGATCTATAATAATTATCTCTCTGATGTTGAATCTTATGAAGGTGTTGGATCTGGATGGATCTTCAATAGTCTATTAAAAATATCTTTTCATGTATTTAAGTATACTCCACTAGCTATTGGAACTTTTGTTGAACTACCAAAATCAATAAAAGATACTCATTGTGTGATAAATGTAAAATCATCTGATAACAAATGTTTCTTATGGAGTATTTTAGCTGCACTATTTCCGGTTGATAAAGATCCAAATAGAACAACAAAATATCAACAACATTTAAGTAAGTTAAATATTACTGGCCTTGAATTTCCTATAAAATTATCACATGTAGACACATTTGAAAACAATAATATTGTGCTAATTCCTGGTGGGATTAATGTGTTTTCTATTGATAATAACGATAAATTATTTCCAAGAAGGCTTTCTAAATTTGCAAATAGATCTACAATAAATTTATTATTATATAAAAATCACTTTTCATATATTAAAAACTTTTCTGGATTAGTAAAGAAACAATTTTCAAAACATCGTGATAAACACTATTTCTGTTATAAATGTTTATGGGGTTATACAAGTGAAGAATCATTAATACAACATCAGCGATATTGTATTGAGAATCAACGAGGTAAATATCCAACTCATGATAACAATATTCTAAAATTTAAGAAACCTTGAAATAAATTTGTGTTACCATTTTCTGTTGTATATGATTTTGAATCAATACAATTTCCTCTTAATGTTTCTGAAAATAAAACAACAATAAAGACACATGAGCATATTCCAGTTTCTGTTGCATATAAGATTACTTGTATTGAACCAGAATTAAGTGAACCAGTAAAATTATATAGAAGAAAAAGTATTACTGATGAGGATCCTGCTGTTTGGTTGATAAAAAATCTATTTAATGATGTAAAACGTATTTTATCATATAAATCACCAATAGAATTAAGTCAAAAACAATTGGAAGACTATAAATCTAGCAATAAATGTTGTTGTTGTGATGGTGAGTTTGATGATAAAAATACTAAAGAAATTTATTATGATTTCTTAGGTAGATTTGTTGGATCAGCACATGAATCATGTTGTAATAAATTTAAACAAACATTTCTACCGGCGTTTGCTCACAACTTTCGCGGATATGATAGTCATTTTATTGTTTGTGCACTAAATCATCCTGATGTAATTGAATTGATTGGAAATACAACAATAGAAAGTATTTCTAATAATACTGAAAAATTACTAACAATAACTCTTTGCCGTAAAATAAAGTTTATTGATTCTATGCAATTTATGTTATCAAGTTTAGATCAGCTAGCGAAAAGTTGTAAAAGTTTTCCATCGTTAACTGAATATTTTAGTGATAAAACATCGTTAATGACATCTAAGGGAATATTTCCATATGAGTACATCACTAATTTTAATAAATTGGATGAAGAAAAATTACCTCCTCATGATAAATTTTATTCTGCACTGAATAACACAAATGTTTCTGATAAAGAATATCAACATGCGTTAAATGTATTTAATGAGTTTTCATGTAAAACAATTGGTGATTATATGGATCTGTATTTGATTCAAGATACATTATTACTCGATGATATTGTACAAACATTTCGACAAAGTAGTATTTGTGGATATAAATTAGATCCTTGTTGGTATATCTCTTCACCTAGTCTATCTTGGGATGCAATGTTATCAAAAACAAATATCGAGCTAACTTTATTAACAAATCCAGATACATATCAATTTATCGAGAAGGGTATTCGAGGTGGTATTTCAGTAATTACAAAAAGATTTGCAACAGCCAATAATAAATATTTATCGAATTATTCTGAAAAAGATCCTAAATCATTTTTATTATATTTAGATGCTAATAATCTTTATGGTTGGGCTATGTCGCAGAAAATGCCAACTAAATGTACTAGATGGTATCCGATAAAATTATTCTTATCAGAGACTGAAAATCTAACAAAAGATTTATCTGATTCGGATCACTCATATTTCGTAGAATGTGATATAGAAGTCCCAAAACATTTACATGACTTACATAATGATTATCCATTTCTCGCTTAAAAGATGATTATTAATGATTCATGGTTATCTCCATTTCAGAAATCAATGTTTCTCAGATACTGATTCATTATTATATAAAATATCATCCGATTGTGATATTTATAAAGATATTTATGACAACCACAGCAATTATTTTGATTTATCAGATGTGAAAGGAGAGTTTAATAATCCAACAAATAAGAAAGTTATTGGAAAGTTTAAGGATGAGCTATGTTTTGAACCAATAAGAGAATTTATCGGACTAAGACCTAAAATGTATTCGGTTCTCGCACAAAACTTAGCTAAAAATATGATTAAGGCGAAAGGTGTTAAAAAATCAGTAGTTAAGAAAGAATTTAATCATGATCTATATAAATCAGTATTATTCGGAGACGAAAAAAATCATAAAGCAATTATGACAGCTATCAGATCAAATAAACATGTCATAACAACAACACAAATCAATAAGGCCGGTTTGGTGAACTTTGATGATAAAAGATATACATCAGATGGGATTAATACGTTAGCTTATGGTCATTATTGTATTTCAGATCCTAAATCATCTCCGTAAATTAATCTTCCTTGTTCTGTTATTTTATAACCTAATTGTTCTAATTTTTTCTTAACATATGTTGGTAATAAATTATAGACACTTAAAAATAAACTATCAGGTTTTGATTCAATAATCTCTCTTAATTTTTCATTTTCTGTATCATAAATTATCCAAATACTTTTATCACCACCTAAAATATAATTTTTACCATTTTTATTTTTGTTTAGTGTTGTTGCTGATCTACCTATTTGTTTAGCTGCAATTGCTCGTGACCAACATTGTAAAATTCCTTTGATAGATAAATTAAAACAAGTTGTTGGTATTCCTGTATAATAATCAAAATTAATTAATGTTGGCTGTTGTTTGTATCCTTCTGATTTATAATCATTAAGAAAATTATGTTGTGATTGAATCGCACTTAAGTATCTTTTATTCATTATTTATAATTATTTAAAAATAGTTTTAGTTGTATTTAGTCATACTAGAAGTCTCAGATTTGTAAGAAAAATCTCACATTTCTTGATTGTAAACTAAAGTAGGTAATTAATCAAAATAATACTTCTATTATTATATATTGAAATTTTTAATATTTAGTTAAGTAAATATTTTAATTAAATTTCATCACATAAAAAATTGACTTTTTTAGTGAAAAATAGAAGGATTAATTAATTGAAATAACAGTTCTGCTATGTCATAAAATTAATATACAAACTTAAATTTAATTATATATGCTTACATATGTGATGGTATGATGAGGGGGGTTAAAAAAATAGCTTGATATAAGGTTTGATTTAATGAAATAAGGTTTGTAAAATTGATTGCGCTTACTTTGAGTAAACTGCGCTAGAAACCCCATTTTACCATTCTTCTATTTCTTTTCACTTTAGTTTTCTATACAATAATTTATACATTTATGGAAATAAGAATAAAATATATAAATTAAAAATAGTGAATTACATTTTTTAGCATATCAGATATTACTCTCATATTTTAATTACTCTTACATAAAAGAAAACCTTCAACTAATCTTAAAAGCACTACAAGATAATGAATTTACATTTCTTATATTTACATTATCAATCATTTGCTTATTTAAATCAAGTTTAATACATAACAATAACATAAGAGGTTAATGAAATTTATTGATTCCTTTTGAATATATTTTAGTGTCATGCTCCATTATCTTGGCTTACCTTTACTACCATGTCCACCAATAGTAGATGTCTACTGCCCATATAATGTTGACTATTTCAAGCAAAAAGTTATTTACTGAATCAAGTGATCAATATTATTATGTAGAATATCAGGGAATGATAATTACTAAAATCGTAACATTAAGTTTCAAGAAATACAAAATCAAGTATGTCATTCAATTTATCTATACATAACAAATGTATTTTAAAACACAAAAAATTAAATCTTACCTCCTTCCACTGTCATACCCTCCACAGAAAAAGGCAAAGTTTTAATCTCCTCCACTGACAAATACATGTACTCATGAATTCTTGAAATCTGAAGTGAAAACCAAATCAAATTAACTATGTTTTCATAAATGCCCACCTATACAATTTTAATCAAGTGTTTTCCTAATTTGCTTGCAATAATGACTTTAATACAGAATGACATGTACACCTATGTGTCAACACTGGTTGAAAGTTAGTGTTGTGCTAATTTCATTTTCATATTGTGTCTGTTTCATATATTGCATCTCAATTTGGAATAGTTCATTTGCATAGGGCTATAAATGCTCATCCAGCAGTTATCGTTATTACATTATGGTTTGAAAATGTTTTCAGCAGAGATTACAACTGATTCATATGTAACTAGTCAATAAATCACAATATAATTCTCTCATTATTGCATGTAAGGATACATATTGTCATTTTGAATATTTTCTGCCATGGAAAAATTCAATCCCAATTCCAGTTAAACTACATTCTTAATGGCAATACGTATCCATAAAAAAAACTATTTTGTTCCACAACATTCATTAACTTTACACAATATTTTGCCATCTTCATAACTAGAATCTGGAAAAAACACATGTTGTTAAGGTTGTCTGGTAAAATATACTAATATAAGAAATATACTTACTTTTCACTTTACATAGGTATCAATATCTATGTCATCATGATTTATGCAAATCTTTCCTTTTCCACTGAGTCAAAGACCATGTTCTGCAGGAGAGCATAGTTAAAACAGCTATCAAACCCTACAAAATGAGATTTTTTTATGTCTTTTCATGAAGCATTTTCTCTTTACAGCACAATTATTATTATTATTATTATTATTATTATTATTATTATTATTATTATTATTATTGAAAATAAACAACATGAAGAAAAAGCATACTTAATACATTATCTTGGCAGTTCTATGGGAAAAAAACCTGTAAATTTTATTAACATATTGTGTATCTTGCATCAATCTAAAATGTATTTATGGAGCTAAAATGGCCCACTACAGTGTCAAAACATATCACGTTTTGTTTTGATTATTGCTTTGTTTCATTGTGTATCTATCATAGAATAATAATTCTCATTTACAGAATATTAAACTTGTAATTGAAATTTCAAAATGAAAGAGGTATGCATTCTTTAGTTTGCTGGTTTATGACATACATGCAAAAAAGGCCTTATTTCAAAATTGTTTCAGGTAGAGATATAGAAGTTAGTTTAGTAATTTCCATTTTCTATGTAAAGAATTCTAATCATGAAGTGTTTCAATTAAGAAATTTTGCTCTATTTATCATTCATTTAAAAGCATTAAATGTACTTACTCTCTCCTGACACACCAGCCTCTATTGTCTCATCTTCATTCTCTGTTTCATCTTCTTCATGCAAATCACAAACTGATTACATTCTTAAACTGTATTTCTTCCTGGCTCAAGTGTGTGCTACTAAGCTGGCATTTTCTAGGTGGGCATACAAATTTAACCTCTCAAAGCCATGCCTTAGTCCAATGAAATTCTGTACAGGACTACATAGAAGTTCTGACTTTTGATCTTGGAGTTGTATCACATGGCCTATTACTCTGGCCTTTGAAACTAATTGTGATGAACTGGAGCTGTTGAAACCATGCTGATTGGATTATCAGTGATGATTTGTTGGATGATGTCTTGATACAAGATATTGAGTATTGTAAAACAAATTATATAATACTGAAGTGAACTAAGTCAAAGTGCTGATCTGGCAATGTGCAGGAATTATAACTATGAACAAATCATTTCTCAAACTCTACCCTTATTATAATACAACATCAATCTATAAAACTTGTTAGCTTATTCCACTTTCCTTTTCTTAACTGGCAGCTTTCATAGATGGTGTAACATCCAGTTCTTCCATCCCAACCTCCTAATTATTTCTTGCCCCTCCCTTGCAACACATTAGGTTCCCCCTCTATTTATTCGCCCCCTCCCCTCAAATAATTAGTTTCTTTTCAATAATGGACTCTTTGGAAATAAACTGACTGCCACATGTATATATGTAATGAGTCTGCTAACAATTGGAAAAGGGATGGAGTCAGCCATCTCATTCTTTTCCCCCTTCAACCAGTTTATTTATTTTCATTAATGCACCCTTTGGTAATACATTTAGGACATACAAGTGAAATACCAAAACATAATGGATCCCTTAAGAATTGGGGGGGGGGACAGAATCAGTTAACTGATTCTTTCACCACACTGTACTAGCAATTAGTTCCTTACTATAAATCGTCTCTTTTTTATTAAACTTAAGGAAATACCACACATGTAACAGGTCATAAAATAAATTGGGGTTGGGGTGGGGTGACATGATCAACTAGCAGATTATTTCTCCCAACAGCAATTTGTTTCTTTACCTTAATGGACTCTTTTCTAATCTGCTTAAGGCCCACATTTGAAATATAATGCAGGTTATGGTTCACTTTACAAAATCACAGAAATGTTGTTTTTTTTTTAAAAAAGAAGAACTTTTACATTAATAGAGGATACAATCTTAGACTAATATCATTTCAAGTCACTTGAATGGTATAAGACACAACTTATAAAGATTCTTCATGATTCTTCTTAGCAAACTAACACTACATTAAAATGCAGACCAATCTGATGACCTAGGTGGTTAGAGCATCCACCAGTGATGTGTGAGGTTGTTGTTCAAACACCAGCTGTAACTGTGTCATACCAAAGTCTTATAAAAATGATACTAGCATCTGCCTTACATGTACATGTTGCTCAATATAAGAGGTTAGTATAAGACTGGTCGGCCTGGTGTCTTAATAATGTGACTGGGTGGGACTTGATGCTACATGTATACAGGATGATGCATCAGTGATGGACATCACTATAAACTGCTACACTACAGACACTGCAGTAATGAACAATCCAAAATACACACACACATACACATACACACAAATAGTCATTTTCAAGATTTTGTAAATAAATTCTAGAAGGAGTGAAAGTGTCGAAGAAAAAATATGCTGGGTATCTTAACCAATCATACTGGTTAACTCCTTTGGAATTGGATCCAATAGTACTATTCACATAAATATCAGTAGACAACAATGGTGTTGCACTCATAATCTTGGCATGGTTTGCCCACACCAGATTTGAATCCGTATTACTGTCCTGTAAATACTTATTTATATTGTTGTTGTGGTTGATGTAATTGCTCAGTTTTTAGTAACCAATGTGGAGACATATGCTTGATAATACTATTTCAGGAAAGTTTGTAGCTGTTTTCGCTTTATGAAATTGCAAAGTTTATAACTCAAAACATACAATTACATGCACAATCACCTCATACAATTTGGAGATCATGACAGGTGAGAAGAGGTAGAGAGGAAGCAATAGAGAAAGACCAATATAGGAGAAGAGCAGAAGACAGAGGAGAGAGATAAAAAAGAAAGTGAAAGAAAAAGAGGAACACTTGAAGAAATGAAAGATAAGGCATAGATGATAAAGAGAGAAGAAGATGATAAGTAAAAGAGAAAATGTCATAAGAGGTGCATAAAGACTATGAAGGCGAGAGAAAAGAGGCAGTTTTATGCAGGGAATAAAATGAGAGGAAGTGAGAGGTAAAAACATATAGGAAAAAAGAGAGAGAGAGAGAGAGAGAGAGAGAGAGAGAGAGAGAGAGAGAGAGAGAAAGGAGAGGACAGAGGCAAATACAGGAGAAGACAGAGGCAAATACAGGAAAAGATGGTAACAGGGAGGAAAATAGAGGGGAGAGAGAATAACAGAGAGAGGGGAAGGCAATGAGCAGATACAAATAGAGAAAGACAGGAAAGAGAGGGAAAGAAAACGAAAGAAAAGGAAAGAGGTAAATTTAGAAAAACAATGGAAGAGAAAGACAGACAAAATAAGACAGAAGAAGATAGTGAAAAACTGAGAAAATAATTAAATTTACAACAAAAAATTTGTTGACAAGCGTATTTCTTCCAAGAAAGACCTAAAATACGTGGTAGTTGAATTTCCTCATTTTATATTCTGATTCTATATAAAATCCAAACAAAGTAATAAAAACATATTAACCCACCTGATCTCCTGTTATTATGGTAGCTAGGTTCTAACATTAAAATTTAATTTAATATGGTTATTTTTAGAAACCAATATTCATTTGCTGGTGGAAATCAGTTCTTATTAAATTCTTTAATAAGTATCCATTTTTATAGATTTTAATTTTTCATTTTATCATGCTTAACATGTGTAGTTGGAGGGGGGAAGAATTTAATAGTCAGTTATTTTTGGAGGGGGAGAAAGAATCACCTAGCCAATTCTTGACTACTACATTGCGTCATCATGACACATGTTAGACTTGTGTATAGTGAACACCAACTTTTCATCCAACAAAATAAAATCATGGATATTTTAGATCTCTTGCAATAACTCTTTAAAATGTTACTGGTGGATGCATATATATCAGTTATACAACCCCTAATCAAAATAAAATGTGAACAGCAATGATTTGCAAGAGCTCTTTTATCTCCAGCAACCATAGTAAAAATTAATTATCATGATATAACTGTACATGGTGTAAAAACCTAAGTGGTCATATGAAATGTAGGTTACTATGACAGTATTTACTAAAAGGGTCTGGTACTACCAGAGATACATACATTCATTTTGATTTATGATTTTTGCATGGCCAGAGCTTGAGAATGACAACATTTTGATAATCAGTGAAGCACAATACAGAGACAAACAAAAATGAATCTATAGCCTACATGGCTTATATATAAGTCACTAATGGATAACTTTTCTTAAGGTGGTTAAACTGTCAAATCAAATATGATTATCCTGTTTTATAGCATTATTAGTGCATTATGTACTGTTGTTTTATATTATTATTCTAAAATGTTGTGTGCAGAAACATTTGGTGGGTGTTGTCTGACAGTGTCACTTACCAGGGGAGCGTATGTGACACTGATTATGTGCCCTTTATGCAGAACTGTATGGTATCAAAAATCATTTCATCCTTCCACACATCAACTGTACAACCTGTTACCAATTAGAATAATAAGTAACCCATTAATCTTAACCAGAATTGGGAAAACATAATATTCATTTGAATGATTATGTTGATGACTGGGTTAACAAATCTTATCATATGTGAATGAGAACCAATTGCAGATGATTAAATTAAATTTAAGTGTTATTCATGTTTCTAAAAATAAAAGATAGAAATTTCAAAGTTTTTATTCAATACAATTTTTATTCCCTTGAATCTCAATGCAAAATAAATGATACATTTATAATTCCAAAATGATCTAATATGTTGCCTGTCATATAATAAAATGTGGATCTTGCAATAAATATATTGAGTATCCCATCCTTTCTTTAAGTAATTCCATATTGTTACTTTTATCGTGGTCCCCCAACCCCTTGCAAGTCATAGAGGCAATTCTCAATGAGTCATCTGCTGTCTTCATTTTAAAAATTTTGATATTTGACTTTGATCAGTACATTACTTCTAGGATTTGCCAAAATATTCATATCCAACATTCTTATCCACCATTTGTAAGTCTTCGCTTACATATAAAAAGAAAGTTTATGTTGTCAGTAAGAGAGAGAGAGAGAGAGAGAGAGAGAGAGAGAGAGAGAGAGAGAGAGAGAGAGAGAGAGAGAGAGACTGGAAAGAGCAAGGTGATTTCTAAAATAAACAAAACAAGAATTAAACAAGAAGTTGAAGGTCATTCAATAATGTTGATAGAAATAGAAATGCAAAACTATTAAAGAAATAGTAAAACAAATGTCTTGTAATTCAATAAGAGTGTTTTTGAAATTGTCGTGATATTTGTTTTGCAACAAAATGGGTAACTTAACCTTTTCAGTTTTAAGAACTTGCTCTGTAGAATTCCTTCTTACATAAAATATCTGATCTAATTAAAATGATATGATCTGTTAGTATGATTCATGTCGTTTAGTTGATATCAGAGAAAATTTTGTTGCTCTTGGCTTACCAACAGATAACTCTCCACAACCTCCCTTGGTTGGCGATCAACGGTCTTATATTTTGCATAGAGGTTAAAAAATTTAAAGAAAAAAGAATTTCCCCAAGTTTTCACACTGGTTATACTGGGTATTTAAAAAAAGACCTTGTATATCTTAGGCATTGTTCAAAGAACCTTAAATTCCCTTTATTTTGTCATATGATTGATGGGTGTAATATGGATTATGCATGTATACAGCTTAGCCTTACTTAAAATGTGCACCTTTAAAAAGAAGTGCTAGCTCCACTAGGTCATTTTCACTTCCTGAACATTAGAGGTAAATTGTATTTTTTTTATAAAAAACACTCTTTTATATTTCATATATTGGTAATTCATTCATTGCACTTTCAGAAGCTGATTTTGTGTAGTCTGGCAAATTCATTTTTCCTATTTTAATATCTGCTAAATATAGTGTACATTAGACAAATTCTGGCTGATTTCTGGACAAGGGAGCAGTCTTTTTAGTTAGCATTGTGCTAAGATTATTTACAATATGCAAACAAAACCCAGCCATATTACATCAAAGTAGCATAGAGGTATGCCAACATTCTCTCCAATGTGCATGTTTTATATGTAAACAACTTCACCTTGCATACATCACTTTCTAAAAAGTACATAATAATGGGTGAGTGCCCCCTTGTACATAATTTAATTTGATTGTATCTGCTCTCTAATCAAACAGCAAGACTTTAAATGATTTTGATTTATAAATGCACACTGGTTTTCTAATGTTTTTGTAAGTACATGATCTTTCTTCTTTTTGTAATCATATCATATATGCATTTTATGTTATAGGGGTTTTCTAATGTTGTAAAGCGCTTAGAGCATCTAGAGATTAGGTGCTATACAAAGTCCTCATTATTATTATGATTATTATTATTATTATTGATAGTATTATGTAGAGCTCAAGATGTACTAAAAGAAAATATTGCCAAAAATTATTATTGTTGGGGAAATCTAGTATATTTTGCCAGAGTTCACAAGCGTAATCTTCCTTTCTCAAGCTAGAATGACTGCTTCAGTGGCCTAGTGGTTAGATCATCCACCGCGGAAAATGGAGGTCATGGGTTTGATCCCTGGCTTAGTCGTACCAAAGACTTACAAAAATGGTACCAACAGCTGCCTCGCTTGACGCTCAACATTAACAGGTTAGTGTTAGGACTGGTCGGCCTGGTGTCAGGATAATGTTACTGGGTGGAACATCAGGCTACATGTCTGTGGCATGATGCCCCAGTGCTAGACATCACTATAAACTGCCTCACTGGAGACATTGTAGCGACATAACTGCAAAATTGTTAAAGCTACGTTAAAAATCCTAATCAAACAAACAAATCAAGCTAGAATGAAAGATTAATACCATATACGTTATTTTATAAACAATTTAGAACGTTAAATAATAGCATTTGCTATAATAATAGTGTTACACACACAGGGGTATTCACTTGACCGAGCGGTGTCAAACCCTGGCGCGAGTCACGCTGGAAGTCATATGTTTTCCCCAAATTTCCAAAGACTTCCATACAACTTGAGTTGTACAATGGAAAGAAAGACGTGTCCGCTATATTGAATAACCTTTGGTCTAATCAATTGGCGATCCAGATGAGACAACTTGCCCAAAAATCCATTAACTGCACCTTTGCATGGTTTTTCTTCATTATCATCCGATTTCCGTACCGACAGCTTGTCATGCCATAGAAATTACACTAGTATTCCTTTACCAACTGGGAAATATTTAACTGCGCGACCCTAGGCCAGTCAATCCTCATAATTTCTGGCGTATCACGCTCATATACATACGCCCATTTTCCACTATGGACACATAAACGGTACCTACCAAGTTCCAACTTATTGATTCCATTATATAATTTACTGATTTCCAACCATAAATACTGCCATTTCAACCACAACACTTTTATACACTGCTGAATTTTAATATGGAATATGTTACACCAGGGACAGTCTTTCGGCTTGTACTTTAATTCACTACTAACAACCCCAGCATGGTTCAAATTCACTAACACTCGGCTCTGTGACGTTTGCTTCTACCAATTGGCTAACTATTTCGGGCTAGTAATTTCCATGGCACCGAAGACTAAATACTCACACAAATAAATCTAAGAATTGCTTAAAAACAGGATGCTGTCAAATACACATACTCCAAATTTATTACAATTGTTTTTATAGCAAAATGTCAGGTTATCTGAAAGATTTTGCAAACTATATTGTGAAAAGAAGTAACAATTTTATCATATATTGTTTATGCTAAATGAGGTAGTAAATAATCACCGTTATAATTAGTAATTAAATAATAGTTTGGTTGAAAATGAGAGAAAGGATTTATATGAAATATTTGAAAGTCAAATTGATTTATTGCTTTTATGTCTTCCATGATATTTACAATTTTTTCTACATATTGACATAGTGAATTAAACTTAATTTATTGATCAATTAATGAAAGTAATTTATGAAGTTAATAATTATTCATTAATATGTTTGCTTGTCAGTAGATATAATTCAATTATGTAGCTACAGATGTGATATTCTCAAAAAATTGTATGAGAATATGTGAATGAAAATCATATGAACAAAAGTGAACATATAAAAACTATTCCTTGGTTTATTGGTGTGTTTTGGTATGGACCAAAATGTTAAGTAACAAAACAATTTAACACAGTTGGATAAAAAGTACAATCTTGGGGTAAAAGTGAAATAATTATACAAAATTACACAGGAAAAGTTAGAAAGTAAAAAACAATGATGAAACCTTATGGCAATCAGTTTGCTAAATATTGTCTTTACATGGATGCATTGTGAACCTAAATGCTGGTGGGAATATTTACAGTAAATGTACCAATATAGATTATATAGGACAGAATACTGGGTGACAGCAGTATCATAATGGCACAATGTCATGTTATACACACTTTGCAGCACCCATTAAAGCCAAAAAGGAAAGGTTAATACTGCTCTATACTATAGATTTAGATGCATTAAGATAGCATGGTCCCATCATGGTACACACTGCTTAGGCTAAACTCATTTGTAATATGGATGTAGACACAAATCATTTAGCAACAAATTCTTGAAAAGACAAACATGTCAGCAAATGTCTGAACATAGAAACATCATTCAGACGGGATAAGATAAAATGTTGTAGTGACCTGTTTTGAAATGACTGAATTACTCACTCTGTGATATTTACATACTTCAAATTTCATAATGCTACTTACAGTCAATAGTTATATCAAGCATGTAGCAAATATGGTTCAAAATACTCTGATGTGTGAAAGTTACAACGACTTATGGATTGTATTATATTATATGCTAATGTTCACAAGTATAGATAAAATAGGGCTTAAAGTATTTACCAGATAGCTAAAAAGACAAACATTTCCAAAGCATGCAAACTAGTCATCAGTGACATATTTTTGGCATGATGGAGTTATCGCTGTATTACTGAAGCTCATACTAAATTGTGTGTGCAGGTGCAATAGGGTCAATGGCATTGAGGGTGTAATGAACATATAGCTGAATATTCATATCTCTGAAGTATTAAACTTGGGTCACACTGATTTACTTTGGACAAGACTTAACTGTTTTCTTTGTAGTATATCCATATGACATAACTAGTTTATAAACAACTCACATGCCAAATGTCATGAGTGAGTGTGAAATAGAGTTCAGAATAGTACAGGTGTAATAATCCCACAGCTGAAGCAAATAATGCAAATAGAGCATGAAAATAAAATCATGCTGACCTAATTTTAATGTTTGAATTGCTGGCTTGCTTGGATTCTAACTGAGATGCATCATTACACCAACTGTCACAAGACTAGATGTTACTGGGTCAAAGATATTGAGGGCATAATGAACCAATAAAAAGGAATCACATGTTGAGTCACTTTAGTATAATTTTACTTCTCACAATTTACTAAAGACAGAATTCAGACTCTCACTACATCATCAATTGTACTTAAATGCCCAAACGTTTACTTGGTAAATCAGTTGCATTCAGCATGTGTTTGTATCTGAGACATTAAATGTATCATCTTGATTTATTCTACCCACCTACCTATCTACCTATTGTTTAAAAAAAGAATGAATGTCATGATGTATATTATGACAGTACAATACACCACCAATTATTACCTTAGTATCTAACCCAAAGTGGTTCTTAAATAACTGTTTTTAAAGAGACTCTAAAGGTACATTGTACTTGGAACACAACAAATAGAAGTAGTAGATGTAACACACTCTGAAACTGGATCATGGTGATGTGTAACATTTTACTGTTAGTTCAAGTTTCATTTTGATAATCCTGTTTTCCTTTCATTGCTAACAATTTGACATCTAACAAGGGTCATCATTATTAGCACCATCTCTAATTCAAATTTTACAGCCAACATCCCTTGGGAGGGCATGGTTAATTACACATTTGAATAATCTACTCATGATGGGAAGGCAAACCTTTGATATTGCCCTAAGGGACATTTGCTTGCTGCTAACAGTCTCTTACAAGCCTTGTGATTCATGGATGATTTTTCATTACTTGGATTTGGTTTAGCTGAACATTTCTAGATTATTTTTTTTTAATGTAACTTTATCTGCATGTCACAACAAACTCAGATAATATTAATAGGACTTTCCTAAATCTTTATGATAAGGCAAAGCAGACACAGTTATGTATGCACATGAAATTCACTATTCACTATAAATTTCACTTGCTAACTTTTTTGTCAGCTGAAAGAGTAATTAAACAAGCTAACTGAATCTTGATTGAACAATATTTGAAATGACTGTTGATGTATACTTTAATAATTTTGACACTAAAATTGTGAACAAATGTAAATTCGAAATGGGTCTGATAATGTTATGAACTATATGTTATAATCTACTTATCAAATTCACCACAGAATAGATTTATCATTTACATCATAAAAACTGAAAGCATCCTGTATGGTAATTAGGCATTATGAAATTACCAGTAAAAGCGTGTGTAGTAATTAGATCAATTGGTTTAAAAAGTACTTGAAAAGTGTGCACAATTTGTATGTTATCGTTACCTGTTAGAGAAATATATATTATTATGTGTTTACACAAATGGTTGAATATCCACCTCATTACTGCCTTCAGTGCAATCGGTTGATAAATTTTGATTGCAGATAAATTATAAAATGAATTCCTTTCATGAATACGTGTGTGCCTTTTTTCCTTCTCAACTGCACCTGGTATAACAATGTGAACACCAAAATTTACATTGATACAGGTTTATGAAAACAATTAGATTGAATTGTTCATATCATATAAGCACCATACCTTTATTACAGGGCACCTTACACATACATAAACAATACAAGGCCCAAAGCTTCTTCACATCTGGGAGTATAGGTTACTTTCTCTCCAGGTCAAAGTTCACAGTTTAATAAAATATTAAAAAGTCCCTTTAAATAGTCAAGAGAGACATACAGTTGCCTCTGCACTGCATAGAAAATAGCATTAACATAATCGTGTTATTATCATTTGTGCTGCCTCCAAAGCTAAAGTGCAGCACATATATTTTTGTTGTCTAGCAGCATTTGTGTAAATTACAAGATTATTTTAACATTTTTTTTTCAGTTTTACCTATCAATAAAAAGATATCATTTCCAAGTTTTGAAAATTTCATTGAGCAGAAAGGGCTGTAACGGAAAAAAATCTAGATTAGTAAAACTATACTATTAAGATAATATTTGATCTAATTTATTGTGATTACTATACAATGTGTGAGGACATTTCATCCATGATAATAACTTAATTGATGATTAGTTTTGCTATTATTCTCAGTGATAATTCCCCAGATATATTCCTGAACTTAGTAATATTTATCTAAATTCATCATGAAGAACTCACAGCCAGGATCAGTTGATAATAAAGTTAATCCTATTTGCAACTGAAAAAAGTAGAGACAGTGTTTTATCGATTTAACATAAGTCTTTTACAGACCAGAGTTTAAAAAACTGGTTAATGAAGTTTGCAATTGATTCATTGGTGCCAAATTAAAAACATATTGTAAACATTTAAACATCTAACATTATTGAAGTTTTATGATCATGGATTTGGCAAAGTCCTACAATGGTAACTGGACAAGTACCACAAGTCATGAAAGCAAATGCCTTATTTTGAGCTGTCTTGAATTGATAAGAGTTAACAGCTCTCTCCAGGCCATTATCTTGGTGTAAATTTTCTCTGATCATGAAATAGGGTTAGCTCTTCCATGAAAGCCACCTGCTGGGCACCTAATAGCTTTGATAGAGGCAGTCAAAAGACATTTAACAGTTAGTTCAGTCTGCATAAGGTCAACTTTCTTGCTACCAGAGAAATTCAACTGATATTTCCAAAGCCTGAAGAGAAGCAAAGGACAACGATTTATGCAGAAAACTTCTGGAAATGAGTTCAAAAAAGGTGTGTATTGATTTAAAATTATTTTCTGCTGATTTTAGAGTTTAAAAATATAAAATATTAATAAGAGTACTTAGTTATATTTTGTTAAATTATCTACTAGTATTATTCACTTTTATTGAACTATTCCTTAAGTAATCAGATATTTTCTTCAGTAAACAATAGCCCACATCTACTCAAAGAGCATACACAGTATGAATTAGTATTAAATGTGGCATAGTTTTGTACATTTATATTCTAAAATTGACTCAATGAGCATCTATTACATGTTATCAAATTTAAATGTAAAATTTTCTAAAGAAATGTTTTTTGCATTACATGTGATAATGGATTTCAGACTAGTAGATTTACATATTTTGATTAGTGGATTCACTCCTAATTAAACCATTAGATTTTTTTAATCTTCAAAAATGTGTTACAAGGTACTGGACAGTTTTGTTTTCTATATGTTCTCTCTGCTTAATATAATAAAACAGCAAGGTTTGAACATAAATTAGATTCAGATTCAGATTAAAATGGAAAATGCTATAAAAAATAGGGTTATTTATCTTACAGTTGACTGCAAAAATTTAAAAATTAATAAATTCAATACCATTTTTAGTTTTCTTCACAAGATCACTGTCTGGTGACCACAAAAGACATTCATTTTGTCCAAAAAAAAATCTGTTTGCTAAGATATTTCTCATGAAACACTACAGCCAAATTTAAAAGGCATTTGTTCCACACAAAACCTGGTTTCAGAAAGACATATTTTCTGTTTGATATTTTACAAGAATCAAATAAATAATTTTGTTCAACTTCTCTTTTTTTAAATAAGATCATGTTCAACTTGAAACTACCAGTTATAACAGCACCAGTGCATATTTCAAAAATATATGCTCTGACGAATCTTACACTAAAACAATTACATGTATGTTGTATTGTAACAATGCAGAAACAAAGAGTTAATGTTTAAACTAAAATGTGCCAGTAACTTGTATTGGTATATATGATGAGTGAATGAAAGTTTATATAATGTGTGCAAGAATTGCACACAGGAAGTAAAACGTATTAAAATTGAATCAAGACAAAGTTTCAAAATGTAACTTATATGTAAAGAGTCCCATATATTTATTCAAGAAAGAAATATTGAAAATATCATAGTTTGTATTGCTGTTGAAATAACTTTCAATTTTAATTATTATACGTTCACTTTTTTAAAAAAAGCGTTTAGTCAGCTAGTTTAAAAAGTTGACTTTACAAGAATTAATGAAGATCTAATGTAAAGCCCTCTCTTTAATCTCACATGGAATCATGATAACTATTATGCCATTTCTGTATAGTGTAAGTTCATTTTTTTCTGCAGGTATGCATTCATTAACCTAATTCTGAGAGTGTTACATGAAACATTCACTTGGAGAATTCAGCACTAATTAAGGGTCTTACATACATGGATGAAAAAGTCCATAACATCTGTGTTCAAGGGCTAAAGCTACTGTAAAAATACCTATTTGACTTAATTTTCACTCCTCAGGCCATAAGGTTAAGTAACTTTACATTTTTGACCTGTATAAACCTTCATCCTTCCATCCTTTAACAATTACATTTTTATCACTCTATCATCCATATATTTGATTTAATTTTAAGTAAAGCACGGAATATGAGCTTATTTCTAGATTTCAGACTAATTCAACACACACTATAATAAAAGCATATTAATAAGGTGATCTTGCATGCAATTAGCTGAGCTTCTTACCAATAATAAAGAAATATTTTTTAGTTTTTATAAAACTTGCAGTACAGGTTTATATGATGAAGATTTCAACAGTTTAGTAAGATTGATATCCATTCATAGTAATTATTTGATCTTGCATCTGACTGAACCAGTTATCACTCTAACGGTACATGTTTGTAAGTTTTATTAAACATGGAATATAAGCTTATATTACGAGATCTCAACTGAAGTGGCAACTAGTTGCACAAGTTTGTAACCACTTTATTTATGATCTGATTCGATGAATATTGAGAAATGGGCTATCATCATGAAGATGTCAAGTGTATTTTATTAAGAGCAAGGTCAAATTATATAGTAACGAAGTGATCTGGCTTCATGTCACAAATACATAGCTTAATGTCCCACCCAGTAACATTATTCTGACAAGAGGCCAACAAGTCCTAGCACTAACTTCTTAATGCTGAGTGCCAGGCAGTAACATTTTTATAAGTCTTTGGCATAACTCAGCTGGAGATCAAACCCACGACCTTCCACATCCAAGGTGGATGCTCTAACCACTAGGCCACCAAAGCAGTCTACCAAAGACTTTTAAAAGTAATACAACATAGTAGATCAAGTTAAGAAAAGAATCTTGATTGTAAATTTTCCAACTAAATTGCAATGTAATTTGAACATTATTTTTTTTAAAATATTAATTTCTTCTATTGTAACAGTAAAACAATCATTCAAAAGACTTGCTTAATTTAGTTTAGAAAACAAATAAATTTCATTTAAAACTACTGACCAAAATTTTTCAGGTATAGTCACAACCCAACAAGCATCATATGGACATCAAGCTGACCATACAGACAGAAGAAAATATAAAGTTGGGAAATGTACTCTAAGCAATCATTCAAATCAGTCAGGTCTGGGAAGTTGCAACCACTGAGGGTACACTTGGAATATACTATGCAAAGTAATGTAAGGTGTCAGTTACATAGTTTAAACACCTGAGCACATCAGTCAATAATATTATACCTGGGACTTTGAACCTCCTTCTTCAAGAAGATTGCCATTAGCCATAACAAGATTTATATTAAAAAAGATCTTTAATGCTAAAGTATATATTGTTTTATAAACAAAGAAACATTCCACAGGCATTGCTCTTTCAAATAAAGCAGAAAAGATATTTTCATTTTACATTGAAATAAAACACCAATCTGGCGCTACAAATTATTCTGGTGTTTTTCATATGGATATACAGTGAAACCTGTCTTGAATGACCACTGTGATGTGAGACCACCTGTCTTGAGAGACCATATTCTCAATGCACAAATTTAATGATTATATAGCATCATGACCTGTTATGAGAGACCACTTGTCTTGAGAGACCATAATTTTATGGCAGAAAGGGTGGTCTTTCAAGACAGGTTCTAGTGTAATATTATTACAATTTTTATGTACAATGCACATCATTTCAGTCATATGATAAATATAATAAATATTTTGTGTATTTAATCATTTTGTTTTAATATTTTGCTGTTCTCTTGATTTTATATGCATCCATCTTCCTATTGGTCTATCTCTCTTGTTAAATACTTGGTATAAAATTTAGGTTTTACAGTTTTTGCAAAACTTCTAGTATGATTATAGCCCCCCTACCACTGTCAATAATGAAAACTGTTGGTGTGATAAAAATGCACAGAAAAAGTTATTTCATTTACTGATTTATAATTTCTAACCCAACTGTGACCAGGAATGCCCTAGCACTGTCATTGTCTGTGGATTGTGCTTAATATACTTTCCTTGCTAACACTGTGTCATGTTATGTATACAATGTACTATGGGCGAGTCGATTTTCCTCTGACAGCAGAGCGACATAGTTCATCATATTTGGTAACTGCCAGATAATTCCACAAATTACCATAAGGTTGAGAGTTATAGCACATTGCACAATTGTACAAAGAAATTAAACCACTAGTTAAATCCATGTGAAATGTAAATTTGTAGTTGTCGTTCTTTTCCATCATTTGACATTGTAGATATCAGAATTAGATTGACATAGTATGTACATTCTATGTATATACACATGTAGTTTTGTGTCCACCCCTTTGCTGAAAATAGACTTGTCCAGAAACTGGAAGTAACCAAACAAGCAAGGTAGTATTTTACTCTGAAAATTTCTGTTTGAGAAAACACATGCAGTCTCCCTGGTCATAATACGTTTAAAATTATAAATCAATAAATTAAGTGACCAAGTTCTAAATTTTGAAAATTTAATTTATAGCTGTTTTTAAACAAAACTGGAGGGTACAAACAAATGCTGATGTATATTCAGACTATAGGAAGAGCTATATGAAGGGAAAGAAATCAGTTTAGGAGCTTATGTAGATTGCCTTCAAAGTATTTATCAAATATTTACCAAAAGAATCCAAAAAAACAGTCTTCATTACAAGATAACAATTTAGTACCGGTAGTAAGTAATATAAAACATTGTTTTGAAATGTGTCACTTTCATTTACTTTGCTCTGTTTTAGCTATGGCTGCTATGACAAAAATGAATTTTTGTATTTACTCATATTTCAAAACTCTTGTGATCTTAAAAATATAGTATACAAAATTTCTCTTTGGAAGCCATCCATGGTGATCATGACCAGTGAACCTACATGCATTTCCCAAACTTTGTTCAAGCTCATATTTATCCAATACTGCATTTACTCCCTATGAGTGATTTAGCCATACATGTAGCCAAATTTGGATTTCTAAGAGATATTACTGTAGGTTATACAGAAAAAAAACATTGCAGGCAATGGCCAACAATGTTATAAGCTTACATTTACACAACAGTATGGAATGAAACACTGAGGAGGATGGCCAAATATGGCTAATTATAGAGCTTTTTAAATTCTAACAGCCATACATGCAGCTGTTTTGAAAAGCTGTTGCTGACACTAGCCAAATTTTGCTAAAAGGTCATTAGTTGTGCACCAGCCTCACTGAGCCTGGCAACAGGAATCCTTAGCCAAATTTTGGCTAAGGATACATTAATCTAAGATTTGGTTTCTGCCTAAAGGTCATACAATACATCATGGAAAGGGACAATATTGCAGTTAGCCAAATTTTGGCTAATCATAGTTACCTAGAGTTTGATCTTTGGCAGCCATACATAGGGGTTATACTAAAAGACACTAGCCAAATTTTGGTTCCTACCTAAGGGTGTGAAGAACAACTTTGTAGGAATTAGCCAAATTTTGGCTAATTTAAAACCTGCCTAGCCCCTCCAATATAGTCAAGCTATTGAATAGTGATAGACCATATATTGATCAAAAGCACTTCCAAGAATATTATTATATGCCTTTTCTACTTTGGGTTAAGAGATTTTAGCCCACAGCAGAGGCCTGATTTGAGTAAATGGAAAAGCTCAAGTGAAATCGGAAGCTGTTTTGTCTTAATTATAGTACGGATAAGTTCGAGAGATTATCCAAAATCAAGCCCTGGAAAACCTATAGATTTAATCTCGATAGAATCTCTGTAAATGCATCAATAAAAGGTATAGTGGAGAATAACAGCGTGAGTAATAAAATTAATGATGCTTAGAACGAATATAGGAAAGATCGCGCATCTTACTCCTGGTCAACAATTCGAATCAGCGGTGGTGTTCATGCTACCATCAATAATATACGAGCAGCGAGTTAAATCGCACATCTAGAAGATCGAAGGCATATTGTCAGAGTGAAATTTATCATACTAGCAGAAAGAGGAAATTGGATTATTCGTGACAAATACGACCCTGTCCTCGCCAATAAAAAAAATGTCATTGTGAGACAAAATTCCAAACCAGGAATATTGACCGGAATTGACAAACTGTATTATGAACGAAAACACAGCGTTGAGAATCTGAAACATATGTCATTTTCATATTTGAACTGTGTCGCTGAGCGAGTAAGAGAACATTTTACAAATGCGATGCGTGCAAATGGTCTAACATATTTAAGACGTATAAAGATACACAAATGGGCTGAATGAGTCACGGATATTGATGCTACGATAAAAGATGAGGCTGAGTTAGAAAAACATTAAAATTCCCAATAACCGTAACAACGATAATATGACAAGTATTATACGAATCGAAATATAAATCAAGAGGAGCTCTAATAAATATCATTGATCATAATGCGCACGGGTGGACTAACGGAGTAACAATATTTCCACGAGATCAAATAGTAAGATACAACATAGAGAATTCTAGGTGAAACATGTTTGATTTTATTTACGAGTTAAGTAAAACCGATCTAGTATTAGTGTGGATATTTCAGAGTTTTGGAGACGAAGAATGTAAATTTGATCAATTTGTAAGACCTAACGGCGAATTATAAAGGACGGAATCTCTTCATGGCGCAATGAGAAAACTCGCGGAAAAATTGTCAAGAGATAATACTGAGCAATTGCTAACAAATTGTTTTACAGTCCCGTCAGTTTCAGCCCATTTCGCCAGAGAGAGAAATCTGTGGAAACCAGCACGATTTGAATTTTTCTCAGATCTTAAATCTAGTTGTGTCGTAAACGGACACGGCGGATTGTGGAATAACACATATGATTCTAAAAGTGATATTTCGGTTGATATGGCTGCTTGTTTTCCTGGAAGTTTCCTCGGTTATGGAGAGTGTGCTGGGTATTTTAAACGATTTGGACATCACACGCACGAGATGACACGACTTGCGAGTAATGGACCACTACCCGACATTGACCTGACCGGGTTTGCGATATCATTCAAAATCGCTAAAGGACTCCATCATATCTGTTATGTTTGGTTTCGTAGACATTTATCTGAAAAATACTGGGGCACCAATAGTGTTATTACGATATATGATTGATTTAAAATACTGATATCGCTGATTGTCGGTGAAGCAATTATATCATATAAAGCGCAGACTGAGGGTTGGTTACCACAACCTGATGATGATAGTCTCGATACAATTATTAAAAATTATAAGGGAATTTGTCCTGATCTCACCGAGGATTATATTCTTAAACGATCCAATGAGATTTTGACATGCATATGCAAAATCAATCATCAAAACGCTAAAGATCTCGATAGAAGATTAATCGGTATATTCACCCAAGGCAGAGCATATGATCACAAGCGGCATTATACACGTCTAATTGTAGATGACGCTGAATACGATTTTACAATCAACAGGTAGAGATATATTTGTCAGTCGTGCAAAGGCTTACTTGTCTGAAGGAATTAAGTTGGGATCTATTGTTAGTTACATTGATGGCGAATCTCCTTATCATATCCATCTAAGATCATCTATTCTGGTTTATGTTTCAATAAACCAGCTATCGCTAAATAGATTTCCTCGCATCGCAGTCAGAGTCGCCGCCGATACATTTTATATCGATAACATGTATATAGAAGCAGTGGCTCGTTTATCAAATTCTGATACGCGTTGGGGATCACGGAGAATAAAACAGGAAATGTTACATGATTATTCTGAATCCGCGGATGTTACGGTTAAAGATAAGTACCTGAAAAATAATCAAATATCAGAATTATTGAGTGAACCTTCGTTATCCGATCCAATATGTAGATATAGGACCGCTTACTTAAACGTACGAGTCGGTTGTGGAAAAACAACACGAATGATCAGATTATTTCGAACGAAGTCAGACATGATTGTGCTGGCACCTACACACCGACTTCCCAGACAGATAAAACAACAAGGAGTTAATTTTTGCGCACTATCACAGATTCTTTCGGTATAAGGGTGATGCATGGACTCCTGATCGAATGGGAGAGAAAGATATTCCAAAGAACATTATTTGGGATGAGATATGCAGTGTCGCTGGATATATTAAAATGTTTCTTGATTGGCTATAATTGAAAAATGCAGCCGTGATAATGTGTGACGATAATGATCAACCACCGTCATTTGATGGTTTGTCTCCGCATGATTGGTAGAAGAGTTTTGTAGGTTATTACAAAGATATTAATACAGATTACAGTCAGATAAAATCAAGTGCGAAATAGCGAGTAAAATAATTGCAGAAACCTCGTTAAATGGTTTTTGGGAAGCGTGGACCCCAAACGATTTGATAGTGGCAAGTAGAAATATAGTCAGAGACAGACTTCAACAGTGGTTGTTTGAAGCGCATAAAGAAACGTTCCCAACGCTGCCAGTGCCATATTGTTATAGACCAACTGATACACGAAAACAGAATATCAAAGTTTATATTCCTGGGCAAACAGAAAAACAGACTCTCGTATTAAATGACATTGTTATGGTCGATATCAATGTTGTCAAAGATGCACTACGCGCAGATAAATCTCCCTGGATGATAGGATGCACAAAAACGATACACTCATCTCAGGGGTTAACCATTTCTGATACAATTGTTTGGATCATAGATCATCGCATCGAGTGGTCGAATTTAGTTTTTTCTCGCAGTGTCACGAGGTAAAATAATGAATAAATTTTGGAGAGTTATATTAAATTCTAATGACAACACCAGTAACTAAATGTCAGTCATGCTATAAATCAGAAAAGAATCTCACTATTTATAAACAAAGTGAGAAAAAAAGAATAGATGATTTGATAGTGAAGCTGAATGTATAATGATGCTGAAACAACAGCAGAATAATCACTGTGCGAGCTGTAATTGTATAATGCTGTTTGGATAAAAATCCACGACAATTTGCCGCAGACAAAACAAAGCAGTCTTGGTCATACACGCGAAAATGTTATACTGACCTCTCTTGAAAAAAATAGATGCAGAAGTGCTAGTTAAGTGATCGTGGCGGTAATTGTGTATCCTCGGGTATCACTTGTAATTGTTAACGTGTAAATTCACGCTGAGGAGCAGTTGAATCTAATCTATAGATCGCAGGTCAACCCGTGGATCTTGTTATGTTAGATAGTTTGTGTGATGAGACACTCCGGATAGAATCAGTAGCTCTTTTTTGTATCCCTTCGAGCATATTTCACGGTGACCTTACCAAGCATATTTCGTTTTGAAAGATCATTTCGTGCAGTTATATATTTATTGTGATTGCGTTATTAGGTTAAGTTTCATATTGATTGTTCGAGTAATTTCATTATTTAACGCATCTATCACACTAGGTAATCTTGCAACCCATTCTCGAGATCTCTTGCATTGGATAAAGTCTTTCGCGTATTGAAATCCAAATAAATGGTCCGCATGTGTTCGATTAAATTGTTCAACAATTGCCTGATCACGGTGTATTACAGTAAATCCTCGTCTGATGGTGACATTATGTTGCGTCCTCAGTGATGATACTGCACCCTGAAATTCCTGTAATAAATTTGGCCATCGCAAGGGTCCGCGTTGATAAATTCGTTCAAATACAGAAGCAATTTCAGTTGATGGTTTAGTTGATAATGGCTCTGCGTCCTTGTATCTACTCTCAATATCAACCATAGTTAACGCGTACTTGTAATTTCGTCTTTTCACAATATGATGTGGGAGAAATATTATATCCGCATGATGAACTTCATTTAATATCGATGACATCAAATTGAGCAAAGGGAATTTGTTTCGTCGGTGGTGGATAAATCTGCCATATTCCTAAGCAGAAGAGGGGTGAACAGACCATTTTAATTTCAGCCAATCTCTCTCTGGCCAATCTAGTTATTTGCGCAGCTGTTATTTTACCAAAATAACAGTTATTTGTATTTCATCAATTTGCTAAAACAATTATCTCCGCGCGTCCAGTGTATCATCGAAGAAAAAGTCTCCCGCTGCGATTTAATTAACAAAAGAACGATTGGAAGCAATTAAGAAATTTCTCCCAGTGAGAGATTATTTTAGAAATAATTTACAAGCTCGTCAAGAAGCTCGAGTTGATTTTGCCCCTGATACCGAACAATTATTTAAGCCGGTAACTACAGCTACTGATAAAATTGCGTTAGCTACTGAGAAGGCTGGGTTAGTTACTGAGAAGGCTGTAATACCAGTACTTGAACAAAATAGTCAAAAGATTTAAGCTAACAAAAATATATATAAAACCTCTTCTAGCAGATACAATCGCCGCACAACCTCAACCTCAACTTAAACTTGAACCTCAACTAGAGGGGGTTGTTGTTGATATTCCAGTGGTAAAAGTATCCAAAATATACCCACCGGAAGAAATATTTACTAAAATGCAATGGATACAATTAAGAAAATTTCTACTCTGGACGAGTTAGCTCATTTTGCGTATAAAACATTTGTACGTGGTGGGTATATTTGAATTCCGGATATGAAAACCGGTAAAAGATTCAGAGTCTTGGCGTAAAAAAGTATATTTAGCAAAATATGGCGACAATAAAATTTCAAAGGATGATCCTAATTTTATTGCATTTTTTAAAAAATTAGAAGATATTATAAAGGGTCTGCCGTCGTATGAGGCTTCACAACTACCTGAGGAAATAAAAACTTTTAGAATGGTAGCTCCTCCAACATAAGGTACAACCGGTGTAACTAAAATATGCGGTAAAGGATTTTCTCAGAATATAACTCCATCTAAAATCCACAGTAGTGGTTTTGTTCCTTGTCCGAAAAGTATTATCGATGATATATCACGATTGGAAGTTCTCATCTGGGGAAAACGAGCTGGAAATAATTCCCATGAGATAATTAATGAAGCCGCTGATATTTGCCGACGACTATTTCAAGGTGGTATCATGGATATTGGTATATATCACGAATTCATTGATGAATTAGTTGATGACTATCATAGTGATTAATATTTGTTGTCACCCGATTAGATGAATAGCATTTAAATAAAATGATCATATATCGCAGCCATAATATGCCAACTACTGTTCACTGAGTACACTCGCGGTTGCCTGTATATAAAGTATACTACGGAGATAGACTCGGTGATATTAGCAGAAGATTATTTACTAGAATTTCTCCGAAAATCGCACCTATCGCCAAAGAATTATCAATGAAAGCAATTGGTGTTATTCGCGATAAGGGTATCAGCACAGTTGCTGATCTCGCCGGCAGTGCATTTAATACCGCCAGAGAGAAGCTTATGTCATTGGTTCGAAGAAAACACCGGTAAAAGTACCGTCTACTGAACTAATGCCACCGCGGGTAAGTAAAATATTAAACGATATAGTAAATCCAAAACTAACTCCGCTGGTACAATCATCAATGATGAATGAGGATAGTGAATGTCAAAGAAATATTGTTGCAAATTTGATAGCTGGTTCCGGTTTTGCAAGATCATGATTTAGATCGACAGTTATATAATAGAATGTTCAAATCGATTTCAGATGAAGCATTTGATATGGATGTGCTTGTATAAAAAAATCGATTCCATTCGCGATTATCAATTTTTCTCATATAATGCGATAAATCTTAATTCTAGATCACGAATTGAACTTTCGATTTGATGATACCTCTAAATACTTCTTACCTTGTGAAGGTTTCATGTTGGTGGAAGGTCAACTAGTACAAGCTGATAATAATACACCCTACCCCAATCTGTCAACTACCCCAGTCGGCTTTGTCAACAATGGTATAATGGTGTTGTTTAGTGGCGCACAATATATGATTAATTCTAACAAGACTGAATCTATTGATAATGATATTGATGTCGAACTACAATATTGGGGCTAGCGAGATACTCCGACGATTATATACGATCTGCCGGTCAATCAATGATGTTCGCAAAAGATATTACTGATAACGCTGACAAATATCAATTTGTTGTAAGACGACCAAAAACTAATGCTGGAGCTGCTGCTGTTGATGTCGAAAGTATGATAATTAGTAATAATCGTAACTATAATCTAGGATTTGCAACTCGTAAATCGATGTCAAACTACGAAAGAAGATTTTCATGCGTGATACCGTTATCTCATATATTTAGATTTTGTAGAGATGTTAGAAGTGTTATTTTTGGAGCTAGTCATACTGTAGTTCTTATGAGAAAATCAAATGACAAGCATGAAATTTGTCAAGGAGCTGCTGTTAGCAATGGTAGAGTAAATCTATCAAATCTCACATTATGGATGCCAATAATGACTCCATCTCTCGCGACTACTAACTTTTATGGATCAGGATAGTAAATCATTGATGTTATGGTTGGATGTTACAGCGGCTACGACGACGGATTCCATCACCGGTACAGTTACTTGGCAAGTCGCGCTAACAAAAAATATCTCTGCTCCTAGATACATTTTCATCGCGCTACAAAACGAAAACAGAGCAGAAGGAGTTGATAAAGAACGGCGTTGTCATATGATATTTGATAAATTGAAAGTCAACGAAGTATCATTGCGAGTAAGCAATCAACAAGAGCCCGCCGAAAATATTCTGGTCGGTTATCATAATAACCAAATAGCCCGCGTGTAACATCGTTTGTGGTCTTATATGGGACGCGATCAAACTATTGATACCGGGTAAGATATCACAGTTGTAGTTTCAAAATTTGTATCCTATCTATTACTTTTCATTGCAACATCTTGATCTATTTAGGCATTCTGTTTTCGACGTAAAAGTTTAAGCTCGTATAAAACTTCCTATTATCTCAGCGCTGGATGTAGATCCACCTGTACGTGGTTCATATAGATCAATCACTGTTATTCTTAGTGATAATTCGATGACACTTGAAGGTGGTGGTGGAAAGATGAGAGTTGTTGATGCACCAATGGAAAATATATAATATTTTAAAAAACATGTAATGGAATCCAAAAACATGCAACAATTAGATCAATATATTACTTAAATAAAAATGTCATATAATCACATTAATGTCACATTGATTCCTGGTCAATCAAAGAAACTACAGTCGAAAAATTCTAATATGTGTGGCGCAAAGATAACTTTGAAACGTGAACAGGTAGCTATTGGAGGACCAATTAAACTATCATTGTCGAAAACTCAGCTTAATCGTTTCAACAAGGCGTTAAAATCAAACACTGGAGTTCAGCTGGAATTTTCACCCGCCGCGATTACCAATATAATAAAATCCGGTGGAATGTTTCCTTTTCTCACCACATTTCTAGCGCTGCTTGCCTCCACGGCCCCCGCTGTTGGTAAAGCTGCTGCGTTAGGTGCTGTTGGTACCGCTGCTGGCATGGAATTGAAAAAAGCAGCAGGCCAAGGATACAAAAAACGGGAAAAGTATTCTGATTACCAGGCAGCCAATACACCCGATACGGAGCAGGGTTGAGACTCCCGGACAGTACTTGATCATAACTTCGATGTCAAATTTTGATTTAATTGCCGCAGTAAAACAATCCCCGATAAAACATTTCAGAGGTATTTTCATGAAAGATCAATTGCCAACTCTGCTGTCAAATCCAGAAACATGTATAATTAATCTCGATGATAACACTGGACCTGGAACTCATTGGGTCCAGTATGCGATACATCCAAAATCAATTATTTATTTCAACTCGTATGGGCTAGCCCCACCGAGATAATTTTTCGAATACGTCAACGGGGAAAAAATTCCTGTTTTGTATTCAACGTTACCCATGCGGACATTAACCGACCATCCGATATGTGACCAAGAAGTCATGAACGTGTTAACACAAAATCTCAAAGTCTTCCAAACCGCCTCATAAAACCGTGCATGAATATACGAGTGATCGCTTTTTAAAGAGATCATAAATGTATAATGGTCCAATACATGTCCAATACAGGTATCTCACATACAACAATGCCCCCGACGGAACAGGTAGACCCATATCACCGGGCAACATCGATATAACAACGGTGATCGCGATACATATTATTTGTGATGTCGTCATCGGTAGTTATAGCGCTGTTACATCATCGTCAAATCGGGCCGATCAAGAATGTATCTTATAACAATTTTCCCCCGCAAGTATCATCGGGGAGTTTTATCATACTAAACCCGATCAATCCTGTGTACTTGGCATGTAATACTCCTTGGTTAACAAGAATAAATTTCAAATTGGTCGATCAAGATTTTAACCTGAACAACTAATACTAAGCATAGCAAATAATGATTTACTCGGTAAAATAAAACGTTGTACGGTGATATAGAAATGAATAAAGCGTTTACAGACGGTTGCAAGGATACATCGATCCTTACTCAACGTTTTAATGCTACAAAGGCTACTCCAAGATTTTAATTTTACAAAAGTGCCTCTGAGACGTTATATTTTCTAACGACGATATCTTTGAGATTTTTGTTGAAGATTTTAGACTTACTGAATTTTCAATTTTGATTTTTATTTCTTCAAAATTAGTTTTACTGAAATCTGAAATATTTAAATACTTTCTTTAAAATTCTTTCGCGTTGGATTCTATGAGAGATTCTTCATTGAAAATATTTCCAACCGCGTTAAGAATTTTTCCTATCATCGCAGATAAAGCATTGAAATTTTCTTCCCAGAAATCTGAAGGATTTTTGGGTTTATTTTTTTTTATAATTTTATTTCGTTACCTGCAGATAATTTTTATAACACGATACTCTGATTTATACGTTGGAAAAATGAATCGTCTCGCTGAAGTTATATTCGCATATTCGCGGTCGACATATTCACTAGTGAATATTTTACTCTCCTGAAGATGTTGTACATGGTCGAGTTCGATTTTCAGTTCGACGATATTTTCATTGTTCATTATGACTATATAATTATTTCTATAAATATTTGGAAATTTCAATTGAAAATCTTTCAGATTTCAAAAGCGTAGTCGTTTATCCTACACGTTGCCATTTCAATGGCGGGTTTGATATCATCACTGATCTTTTTAAGTATTTTATACAACAAGAGAATTTTATACACGAATTCATATTTGATAATTGCAAATTCACACTGCATTAAAAGTTTTTGTGTATTTTCCATTCGTGATATAACGATGAAACCGTACACTGGTATATATGTTCGTTAGCCTCTTCTAACAATATTTCATTCTCGCAACATTCTAGTTGGTATTCAATATCGGAGATTTTATCTGGGGATTTTTCATTGATAAATTCAGATAATTGTTGGGCTTGTATCGACTTTTTCTCGGCAGCTTCCCAGGAATATTTTACCCAAAATTACATTTTTTTTCAATTTCTGCGGAGACATCATTTTGAAGTCCAATAATTTCGAGTAGTTCAGCGATCGCTGATATCATTCCTTCGTTCATATATAATATACAAAATATTTTTTTTACCTAAATTGTAATTTTCGTATAATTTAAAAATTATGTCAATCCAAATGACAGTCTTGTTGAATTGTTTCTAGTATAATATCAAATGTATACCTATTGCTGCTTGGCTTATATCTATGAAATGTATATGAAAATATTTTCCCGAGGAGATAATTGATGCAAATTCAACAATTGTATTGTCCATAAAAGTGGTGACAGGCCATCGATGTTGTGATTTTCGATTAATTGATACGCGAGACAAGATTTACCAATAGTAATTAATATATATCCCTTATTACTAATACTACTGATTTTTATTTTTCGTTGTCGATGTCGGACGATTTCATCTCGTGAAGCTTCGTAATTAACGTATATTGGATGTGCACGTATTCGTTGTCATTCATATTTTATAATACAGTTATTTATCTAAATTGTTATTTCTGTTAACGTAATCAATAGGAGTTTGTATCTGAGACGTTTAATTGTGATGATCGTAGTACCATTTGAGCGTCCTGTAGTTTTCTACTCCGCAGCCAACACATAATTTTTTTTATCGTACTCCAATACTGCAGCTGATGCATGGTTGGGGTCATAAGCTCCCTCGACGGATATTTATCGCGTGATACCCACAGAACTCTTTTCTACAAAATTTACCGCTACGAGTAGTTGCTCCAATTGGTAGCCAATTGCAATTGTTCATTATATATTTATATAAATATTTTATTTAAATATATTTATCTGAATAGCAAGAATTATAAAAATGTTCAAGATTTCTGATATAAATCCTCCTCGGCGACGAGGAAGATTTGATCTCGATCGAGAAACAAAATTTCTTACATGGTTATCAAAGATTAAAAAAAAGTATGAGACATCCTCCTCCTCCTGCTACTGGTTACACAGCAGTTGCTGTTATTCTCAGTGATACATAAAAGCTACTCGAAGGTGTTGGTGGACGAATGAAGGTAGTTGATGCACCAGTGGAAAATATGTAATATTTTCAAAAACATGTAATGTAGCAATTAGATCAATCTATTATTAATAAAATTTCATACAGTGTTGTTAGTATTACGTTAACTCTTGGTCAAATTAAAAAAATAAATCGGAATCAGTTAAAAAATGTAGAACCACAATATCGCTGAAGCACAATCAGATGTCTGGCGGTCAGAATAAACTATCATTGACAACTCATCAGATAATACACTTCAGTTATACCATCAAAGACAAAAGGGGTAATCAGATAACTCTCTGCGGCCGCAATTAAGAACACGATAAATCAGGTGGTGTATTCCCACTTATTGCTGCGATTCCAGCATTAATTGCAGATGGTAAAGCCGCAGCGTTAGGAGCTGCTGCAGCTCTTGGTGCAAACGCAGTACACAGCACTGCTCACGCATATGAACCGAAAAAGGGGCGGGGATACAAAACAAAGGAAAAGGGTCTAAGACTACCAGGAACAGCGGAAACGGCCTGAGACTAGGAACATTTTACTAACAATAATCCCCATGTCAAATTTTGATTTACTCCATGCTGCTAAAAACTAGAGATAAAAAACTTTAGAGGTGTTTTTATGCGAGATCAATAACCACAACAACCAAACAGCGTTGAAACAGGTTTTTTTAATCTCGATAATAGCACCGGACCTGGAACTCGTGCACATGTTTATTTCGATTCATATGAGTTAGCGCCGCCTAAAGAATTTACGTGTTATATAAACCACTTAAAAAATCCTATCTGGTATTCTACGCTACCAACACAGAAAATGAATTACCCACCAATATACGACACAGAAGTATTGAATGTCTTCAACGCTATTTCATTATCGGGACAACCACCACATAAAACCGTGTACGAATATATGAGTAATCGCTTTTTAGAGAGAAATTATGTAAAATAACATGATTGATATTTGGGGGAGATCTTTACCCATGTTGTTTGTGTTTGTATTTAGAATCAGTAATAATTGCTCATTAGACTTGATTATGACTTTCTGAAAATGTATCCCATTCGCTTTGTTAATGTTGCGTTTTTATGACTACGCATACAATATATAGGTAGGGAGCGTACGACATCCATGTCATATGCTGACATTTTCCTTTGATTGTCTCATTGTATCGATGTTCACAGTCCTTACCGTATTTGCCATTGCTAAATCGTACAATATATTCTATGTCGTCGTTTGGTAACTCAAAGTCAGCGACTTATATGTTTGTATGAAGACTTCATACAACAACATTTCGCAATTTTTGTCATATTCTTCACTAAGATTATCTCTTCCTATTGAAACGAGGTCAATATCTATTACAGGGTGCCCCAAATATATGTTTGAAAAATTGTTCGAACTATTTGCCGCTTCTGAAAATTCGATATGATGTATTTATTCCATCTATATACGATTTGATCTTTACTGTCACACTATCACGATACCCTTGTTTGGACAAATTTATTTACCCACAAAAGTACAGAAGTGAATTCAATCATAATATTGTGAGCATCGAACGCTCATGCTTCTGGTGGCATTATGCAATAGTATACTACTTAAACTCTATGAAGTTACATGTTAGTTTTATATTTGTATCACAGCGAGTCATACTTCTGGCATATTTGACAGAGCTACTCTGACATTGCAATCATACATGATCGATGATATATACATATATATATATATATATATATATATATATATATATATATATATATATATATATATATAGATAGATAGATAGATAGATAGATAGATAGATAGATAGATAGATGCATAGGGCGATTCAATATATTTTGTTTTTATTATACAGGTACTAAAAGCATGAGATACAAGATCATCTTGTGGGTAGTAGTTGGGGTGATCGAAAATTGCCTACTGACCAACTTCATTAATGGAAAATATATATTCCCGGGTCCACAAGCACTGCCGTGGGAACACAATGGATGTGGATCACCTTTCGATTGTTTCGGTATTTATATTCCATCTAAATACAGACATATTTGACATACGTTCAGCAGCAGAGAGGGTGAGCAGACCAACTTTGTAGGCGTCAACGAGGCTTCCTTCTCGTTAATATTTACTAGAAAGGTCTATTTGACAAATTGAGGTTTCCAAGTAAATATATAATAGAAAGGTCTATTTGGTAAATTAACGTTTCCTTGTAAGGGTCCATTTGGCAAAAAAAAGACGCCATTGTCGTTAGAATTCACCCTCTCTGCTGCTATGGGTTAACAATGAAAATCATTTAGGATTTCACAAACAGACTAATTTGTAAAACCTCACCTTGTAAATCAATTAGATTATTGGACTGGTCATTGAGTCTGAAATTAATTCTCGTTAACGAATTATTATGACATCGCATATAGACTGGATTAGTTGGGTCCTCAATTATTAGAAATCCTGGAGGAGCTGTTGGTGCAAATGAATATAGAATATATCCCTGTTCAGCTTGATTCGATCGCTCGAGATTTATTCGATAGCTTCCTTCGATAAAATCACATACTAAATTCAATGCAATCACAGAGGATATATTCACATTTTGAGGAGCGATATGTTGCCGCCTCCGTCTGGGTCATTATTATGTTTGAGTATTGTTGTTTGTGGTTGTGGTGCTGTTTTTTTCCATGCGTCATGGATTTTTTGGAAACCTTCATCAATGGCATCATTGAGAGATTTTTGTAGTTCTGAGATATTATATCCGTGTAGTTTGAGCGTGGGAATATCTTCTACGCGTATATTATATACTGTCACAAACTCCGTTCTCGTTTTAGGATTACTGTCACCTAATACCTCTTGAATAATTTGCAAATGAAATGTTTCATGTCATTGATGATTTTGTTTCAGGTTTCTACGACGCTGATAAATTCATCTCGGGTGAGAGTACCGGATTTAAGAGATATTAACAACAGTGAAAAATCAATATTGATCGCTCTCAAATTTTCAGTGATATTATCCTGTCGAGTTGCGTAATATCTCCGATTGCGGTCGTCTATCATTCCGGTGAAAAAATTCCATCTGGTGTAACCGCTATAGCTTTTTACTGGATTATCGGGTTTTATCCTGTCAGTAACATAATCTAATTTTTGTGGTTCAGGTGGTATGTTAACTTGTCGAGGTGGGATTTCAGGCCACCCCAGTATTGTTATGATTGAGCTCTGATAGATATCTTGACATAGCTAGGTGAGTTTATCTCGATCGCAGATGATAGTGTTGGATCATGAACTGTTATAGCGATTTTCGATTCTGCTCCAGTAATGGATTTTATTCTACGCTGAAATTCAGCATTGATTTGTTCGATTTGGTATGACCCAGATGGCAGCGAAACAATTTTCCAGTCTGGAGTCCAGTTTTCGCGATTCTTATTTGCAAATACCAAGGAATTATTCGGTTGTTGACCACCAAATGCTACCGACCTAATATTAGGCCAACTTTGATACACTCGTAGTTTTGCTAGCGCCATTTCCTTCACGGGAATTGTAATAGGGAAATTTACACTGAATTCAGGATTCGTTGATGTTATTGAGATCATGCTGGTTTGTACTGGGTTTGTGTTCTCAACTATTTGTTGAAGTAATTCCTGCGGTGTTGTCATTGTTATTATATTCATGTTGTATTTCTAATTTTGACATCGCGGAATCATAAATACTTACCATCGCTGAGAACTCACTATCTGATATAAATATATCATCTAGCGAGGACGATATCAGCGAGGACAATTGCGAGTACGCGGTTGATACAACATGAAATTTAATTATGTAGTCTTGCAGTTTGCGTTGGCTAAATGATGATATTTATTTTGTTATTATCGAAATTATTCCCGCGATTGTTGTCGCCGCTGATATACAAATTGGAACAGCTATCGGATCAATCATTGTCACCGATGAGAGTATCATTCCGGCTCCGGCGATTCCACCACTCACAGAGTACACGGTAACATCAACTGCGGTGATTCTTCGTCGGTATTTTTTTATTTTGTTTGATACTCCTCAGTGAGTGTTTTGAGTTTAGTTTGAAACTCTCTGACCTGATCAAAGCGATATTGAGATACCGAAGGTACCGTTGATGACGACATTTTATTTCCACTTTCCATTTTGTTGCCGCTGGTTCGCCGAAGAAAGCCATAATTGATTTTAATTCGTCATTGACAGTCCTTATATTGTCCATAGAGATTTTTATTAATAATAAATTCGGTGATGTTGTCGCCGGATCACCAAAAAAACTTTGTATGAATTTTAACTCATCTTTGAGAGTTTTTAATTTCTCTGTAATCGTCGAAACGAGTACGCCGGGTTTGAGTTTACCCTGATCGGAAAATAGCGCAACGGTGTTCACGGTTGCGTCTCGTTGTTTAACTAAAATATCATCCAGGGAAAAATTACTGGTTTTCAATTTACCCTGACGATCTTGAAATACAACTATTTCATTAGGATCAACACTTACTAAGTTCAACGTCTCAGCTATTTCACCTTTGATTATTTTTTTTTTATATCACCGATTTCAACACCATCAGGTCCGGGTTTCTTCAGCGCTGATAATTGTCTCCTCCAAATATCAATCATGTTATTCTATATAATCTCTCTAAACTCTCTTCGTTGACGACTTCGTCGTTACCAGCGACTGCAAGTATATTCATTTACGACAACATGTGGTGGTTTTCCAGATGTTGAAATAGCGTCAAGGACATTTAATACTTCGCTTCCACATATTGGTGGGTCATTCATTTGTTGTGTTGGGAGCGTAGAATACCAACGAGGAGTTTTTAAGCGGTTTATATAACGCATAAATTCCTTCGGCGGTGCTAATCCATATGAATCGAAATAAACAATTGCACGTGGATCAATCGCGTATGCAACCCAGTGGGTTCCGGGTCTGGTGCTGTTATCGAGATTAATGATACCGGTTTCAACGCTGTTTGGTTGTGCCGGTAGCTGATCTTTCATAAAGACACCTCTGAAATTTTATATGGCTAATTTTTAGCAGCATCGAGAAAATCAAAATTGGACATTGGAGTCAAAGACTCTCCAACTAGTAAACTGTTCCTGGGATTCTCAGACCCATTCCACTGTACCATGAATACGGGGTTCCTGGTAGTCTTAGACCCTTTCCCTTTTTTATATCCCTTTCCAGTTGCTTTCTTTAGTGCCATTCCTGCCGCGGTACCAACGGCTCCTAACGCCGTCGCTTTAGCCACCGGTGGGGCCGCTGCTGAAATCAAAGCCGGAATCGCAGCTAACTGCGGAAATATACCACCTGATTTTATCATGTTTTTAATCGCGGCTGCAGAGAGAGTGATCTGAACGCCTTTTTGTTATCTTTGAACGCATCATTGAAGTGTTTTATTTGACGAGTCGTCAGCGACAATTTATTTGCCCCGCCAGTCATCTGATTCGGTTTCAGTGTTATTGTGGTTCCGCATTTTTTAGCTGATTCCGATTGCAATTTCTTGAGTTGACCGGGAGTTAACGTAACACTAATATAACTGTATTTCATTATACAATAACATATTGATCTAATTGTTACATGTTATCCACTGGTGCATCGTCTACTCTCATTCTTCCACCAACACCTTCAAGAAGCATTGATTTGTCGCTGAGAATAACAGCAACCGCTCTATAATTAACACCACCAGCAGGGACTAAACGAGCTCTAAAGTGTATATCAACGACGGACTGTCTTGTTAAATCAAGATGTTCCAACGAAAAGTAATAGATGGGATATAAATTTTTAAAATTACTGTGATATTTGCAGACCAGTATCTACATTTTGATCGCGTGCCATATATGTCAACAACCTGTGATACACGCGTGCAATATGATTGTTGTCGTAATCAAGTTGTATATCCTCGGATGGTTCCTGTTGGCCATTTATTCTCAGCGAGACTTCACTAACGCCTAATTTATCAAATATCATATGGCTACGTGTTTGATTGTCTAATCGCGCTCTATTTTGTAGCGCAATAAATATATGACGTGGAGCTAAAACACCTTGTCGCGCCGCCAGGTGCCATGTAAATATACCATTAATATCAGAATCTATAGTATCTGTACTCACTGATAACCAACTCAGCAACGATTTTCCTCCTTGGTCCATAATTGATAGTAATCGCTCCTCCGTGGTAATTGATGGAGTCATTAATCGTATCCACTGTGATAGTTTTGATAAAATAACTTTACCGGCAGCAAGACCAGCTTCATCACCACGCCAGATTACCTCATTATCAGTACCCTTTCGCACGAGTACTACCGTATGCTTTGCTCCATAGATGACATTTCGGACATTTCTACAGAATCCAAATATATGATGTAGTGGAATCGCGCATGAAAATCGTTGACGATCTCCTTGTAGCATTGTTTTGCGTGTTGCATATCCTAAATTGTAATCGGGATAAGCGCTTCCGACAATATCAAACGCATCTCCTGGTCTAGCTCTGTGTTCATAAGAATTAATAATTAATATCCTTAGCGAACATCATAGATGGACCTGCCGATCTTGTATAATCGTCGGAGCATCTCGCTAACCCTATTATTGTTGTGGCAACATCAACATCATTCTCAATAGTTTCAATTTCTTTTCCATCAATGAGATATCTAGCGCTAGTAAATAACGCCATGATACCATTATTGACAAAACCCACTTGGACAAGTGGGTTATCTACGTATGGTATATTAGCTACAACATCTGTTACAAGTTCTCCTTCTACTTCGATAAACGCTTCACACGGTAAGAAGTATTTACTAGTATCTTGAACCTGAAGTTTGATGAATGAAAGATTTGGTTGTATTGCGTGATAGGCATAAAATTGATAATCGTGTACAGAATCATCCTTGAGCACTGGGGCGTCCATATCAAACGCTGTATCAGGTGACCGTTTGAACATTTTATTATATTTATCAGCGTCTAAATTATCGACGTCGACGACCCCGTCGTGGTTTTAAACCACTTCCCGCTATCATATTTGCGGTTATGTTATCTTGGGCGTTAGTCACCAGTGACGCTAGTTTTTGATCCACTGCGTTATTTATTATTTTACTAACCCGCGCAGGCATCTCTGCTGTAGATGGTAGTGGTCCTGGTTTCCTTCGCCGTCGAACTAGCGCCCTTAGTTTATCCTTGGCGGCTGAAAACGCTTTCTAGGCAGCATCTCCAACAGCGCTAATACCCTTATTACGAATAACATCAATAGCTTTCATTGATAATTGTTTTGCTAACGGTGCCACGTTTGGAGCCATTCTTGCAAATAACCCTGCAATTGTATTACCGAGACCATCACTATAATACGCTTTATAAATTGGAAATCGTGAGTTTACTACATAGACGCTGGTTGGTTTATCATGGTTGTAGTGTATGATCATCTTATTTAAATGATATTTATCTAATGCGATGACTTAGTCGCTGTGATAATCAGTAGGATTTTCAACTAACTCATCAATGAAATCTCGATATAAACCATTATATATATATATATATATATATATATATATATATATATATATATATATATATATATATATATATATATATATATATATATATAACACCGCCTTGAAATAACCGTCTACAGATATCAGCTGCTTCATTAATTATTTCCTGTGAGTTATTTCCAGCTCGTTTCCCTCCTATGAAAACTTCTAATCGTGATATATCGCTGAGAATATTACCAGGACATTGAATAAAACCACTACCTGAAATTCCAGTCCCAGAAAATCCCTTCCCGGATGATTTTTTAGTAATACCAATCGCAGCTTTTTCAGAATCAGTTTCTGCCATTATTTGTATTTCATCCGGGTTTTTGTCGTCGTCTGTATAACCCGGTGGTGGTTGTGCGATATCTTTTATCAGGGCTTGAAATGTATCAAAACAAGGATGCTTCTTTTGTGTGATTCTAGTTCCGCCTTGTTTTGCTAAATATACTTTTGTTTCCCAAGTGTCTTTGTCTTTTATAAACTTGTTAAATTCATCATTTATATAATTTTTTTCTTGTTTTAAATTTATTTTTGGCAAATTCAGCTAATTCATTATCGTTAAGGATATTTTTAATTTCAGTTAGCGCATCATTCGTAAATATCTTTTCAGGTGGATATTCTTTTCTTGCAACAGCGCCTTGTTGTATTGCAAGTGATGCTTGAGGTTCAAGCGGTGGTCTACTAGCAAGTTCTTCTTCAAGATCTCGTTCTTGTTGTTCTTGTTGTCTTGCAGTAGTTATTATATCACCAGGAAGTGTTCTTAAAGATTTTTTGTTTGTTTGGATCTTCTTGCTATTTTTCAAGTTCACCAATAAGAGGTTTTTCTTTTCTTTTTTCCCCCCATCTCGGGGATATCCCCCCATAAAGCTCGCTCAGTAGCTGATATTACCCCCTTCGTTGCTGTGGTTATTGGTTTAAACAACTCTTCAGATCCCGCAGCAAAATCCGTTTGTAAATTCTGTATAGCTTGTAGTTTATATGTGACAGAGTCGCGGATTTGTATAAATCTCTTAATTGCATCTAATCTTTCACGAGCCAATCTAGTTTTTAAAGCTTCATTATTATTACTATTATTGAAATAGTAACGCAATTTCCAATTAATGTACGATGTAGTGATTTTGTCATCATCAAATAATTTCTGCGTTTTCAACCGACTCAGATAGACAAGTAACAAAAAAAAAACACTCACTAAATAATTTTTCAGTTAATTTAATTCCTTCTAACGCGCTATACTGTCAAATCGTTAGTTGTATCCAGCGGTTTTTTTCATTTTCTTGAATTAACGCCCGTATATTTCTAATCTTCGAATTAACCTCCTTTTTCAATTCAAAATCTCGGCCCAATTCTTTTCGTATTCCTTCCACAATAGTAAATAATGGGACAAACACACTTACGTCACTACAAAATGCAAGAGAGTCCCGAATAGAATTCTGGATTTTTTTTTTATCAGCGCATATTTCTTTGGCATCATATATTTGTTAGTAATAATACCGCATTCTATATCTTGAAAGTCAGACATAATTTGGTCAGGGTTGAAATTGTCAGATAATTTAATTTCTTGTTTTTTTTCAATTTTGAAATCTCGGATATAATCCTATTCATATCTTCAGAATTCATATATGATAATACATATTTCTAATACAAAAAAAAAACAAAAAAAAATTGGGGGTCTATTTTGACCCATTTTTTTAGACAACACAATGCCATTACTACGGTTTTGGGTAGTTTCTAGGCATACATAAAGGATGGATATATACAATGAATGATGTCAATGAATGATTATACAATTCCATTCGAGTGTTTTGGCAATTGTATAGGGACAGCACAAACATGTTAAGGACAGTACAATGCCATTACCACGGTTTTGGGTAGTTTCTAGGCATACATATAGGATGGATATATACAATGACTGATGTCAATGAATGATTATACAATTCCATTCGAGTGTTTTGGCAATTGTATAGGGACAGCACAATGCCATTGCTACGGTTTTGGGTAGTTTCTAGGCATACATAAAGGATGGATATATACAATGAATGATGTCATTGAATGATTATACAGTTCCATTCTAGTGTTTTGGCAATTGTATAGTGACAGCACAATGCCATTACTACGGTTTTAGTAGTTTCTAGGCATTCATAAAGGATGGGTATATACAATGAATTGGATGGATATATACAATAAATGAATGGATGGATATATACAATGAATGAATGGATGGATATATACAATGAATGAATGGGTGGATATATACAATGAATGAATGGATGGATATATACAATGAATGAATGGATGGATATATACAATGAATGAATGATAAGGGACAGCATAGGGGACAATACGACATATAACAATAAATGAATGGATGGATATATACAATGATAATGAATGATGACACTCCTACATTCAAATTGCAACCATTATACCCCCACAAAGTCACCCTGGGTTGAATGAAAAATCATTCACACCACGACTCGGTGTGGTTGGTATATACGGTTGCAATTTGAATTTCGGAGGTACCCACCATCTGTCGGCCACCGTTAGCAATAATGCCTGTTACGGGTTTCGAACCATAGCCATCAGTATGGCACCGCGACACGTTACCGATTGAGCTAATGGTTCTTATATACAGGTATACGTTTTGAATATAATATATAGCTAAGCTAATACAATCAACCAATAGCGAACAGGTGTGATGACGTCAATGGATCGATCACAAAGCCACGAACGAATCTCTATACCTTTTGTGTATGTGTATGTATGTTTTTTTTTAAGCTGGACTGGATTACTGTCAGTGACTTTATTTTACAGATTTTCCATGAAACAAAACCGAATATTTAAAAGAAAAACATAAAAATATAATTATTTGTAAAACACTACATATTTGATTCGTTTTCTTACAAAATATATTATATTTCCACTGAGCTAACGGTTCTTATAATATACAGGTAAGCTAATATAATCAATAGCAAACAGGTGTGATGTATGACGTCAATGGATCGATCACAAACCAAAACTGACTGAACGAACGAATCCATATACCTTTGTGTATGAAATAAAGCCGAATACTTGAAAGAAACAAATAAAAATACAAGTATTTGTAAAAACACTACATATTTTATTCGTTTTCTTACAAAATTTATTATATTTCCACTGAGCTAACGGTTCTTATAATATACAGGTAAGTTAAATACAGATTAGCGGATAATCACGAACAGATGTGATGTACGTCAAACGCATGTGAATTATAGATGCCACAATCGTATTATTTTTAATCTATATACTTTACTTACTGACAATATTAAAGCAGAGCCGAACGTTTGTAAACAGTGTATATTTGATTCGTTTTCAGATAATTGCACTAACTGTTTTTACAGGTATAATGTGTAAATCAATAACATGTGTTACGCGCGCTAGTAACTGTAGACAACCGATCAATACTAGCTTAGGGTGACTGTACAATATAATGAATGACATGGAATGCATAGGACATGAATTGTTGTATTTACTGACATTATTAAAGCAGAACCGAATATTTGAAAGAAAAAAAAGAATACAATTGTTTGTAAACACTGCGTATTTAATTCGATTCCCCACAAAATAGATTATCGTGGTAATTAAAAATCAATCAATCAGAAATCAGGTGACTCAGCGATTGAGATCCGTAACTCTGTCATAAGCCGTAACACACCCACTCGAGTTATCTCCGCTGGTGTTATATACACATTGTGCAAAATGGAATTCAAGCATATGTGAACTTAATGCTATTCTTAAAACGCTTTGAAAAAGCCGAATTTTGTACTCATTCTGCTACTCTTCGTACTGAGGGCATACAAATATCAAAATATCTACCGGCTTCATTCATAGATTGGAATATAATTTCTTCGTTAGTTGCTGTATTAAAAGATTTACAGGTCTCTTTCCAATTGATTTATAAGAACCAGTTTCTCCTCGTTTGGAATTCTCACTCTGTGTAACAACTTGTAGGTTACTCAAAGAATTATCGGTCTTAATACCATTTAAGTGATCAATAACAATACCATCCTCGATCAATCCATGGAAACATTCGTATATTATTCTATGATTAAGATAAGTTTTCCCTCCAGCGCAAAACCTCAAATAACCCTGATTAGACACATCACCAACTGGCTTTTTCAGTCTACGGTTTCTGACAATGCTATCGCGGGATGCCTCATAGTTTGCAATTACAGGGTGTGGTCGGAATTTTCGGTTCGTTTATATATAATATACTATTGTTTGTCTAATTCATTGTTTGGTTAAATTATTACATTACTTGGAAATCTATCAATGTAGTCTTGGGGTGTTCTTATAATTTTGTCAGAGGTAGAGTCATTGATGAAATTTATAGTTCGCTTATCATAATAACGCTTTAGCTCTCTGTATCTCTTACCACCACAACTGAGACATAATTGTGACATTCCTCTCACACCAACCCCACATCGTAAGCAGGGTAATGGCCCATAACTCCCGTTGCGAACGCTTTGCATATGACACCCACAGAACTCCTTTCTGCATGATTTGTTACATGGGGTTACTGATCCAATCATAAGCCATTTGCAATGATTTATTATATATAAATTCTCTATTTAAATACTTGTTTTAATTATAATATGAAGGAGTTCGAGAGATTATCGAAAATTACGCTTTGGGAAAATACTAAATTCAATCTCGATAGAGTCTCTGATAAACCAGAGTCTAATAAGTGATAGAAACATAAGTAAAATTCGTGATTATTTTAATGAATTCAAGCGCGATGGAGCATCTCATTGTTGGTCGACATTTCGAATTGATGGTACTGTTGATGCTACCATGAACGATATAAAAGCAGCAGTGATAATCTCACATCTTGGGCGAAAAAGGTATTTTTTTAGAATAAAATTCATTATCCGTGCAGACATGGGAGATTGGATTATTCGGGATAAATTTGAACCCATCTTGAAGGATAAAAAAACTGTCACTGTGAGTCAAGATTCCAAACCAGGAATTCTGACTGGAATTGACAAACCGTATTACAGAGGTCTTATCCTGTAACATCAGTTATTTATGGGATATACCCGTTAAATGATAAACCTAGTATTGAAAAACTAGCACCGATGAATTTGTCATTGTTGACTTCGTCAAGAATGAATTGTGTAGCAGAACGAATATTAGAACACTTCACAAATGCATTGCGTGGTAATAAATTGACTGATCTAAGACGCAAAAAAATAACCGAGTGGGGACTAACAGTAAAGGAGCAGGGGGGGGGGGGGCAGCAATTCAAAATGTGGCAGCGATAGAACGAATACCAAAATTCCCAATATCAGTAATGACGATAACAGGCGAGATATTATACGAACTGAAATATAAATCGAGAGGAGCTCCAATCAAAATTATTGATCATAATGAACACGCATGGACATCTGCAGTAACAATATTTCAGCGGGATAGAACAATAAAATATATACCCGTGGAATTTTCCGAAGAGAAATTATTTGATTTTATTCACCAGTTGAGTAAAGACGATCCTGTGTCAGTGTGGTTACTTCACAGTTTTGAAAACTCTGAGGGTAGATTCGATCAATTTGTAAGACCCAATGGAGAATTATACCGCACTGAAGCCCTCCATGAGGCGATGAAAAAACTTGCTAGTAGTTTCTCGAAGAGTTTCGACGACGAACAATTGCTAACAAACTGTTTTACAATTCCGTCGGTTGCAGCTCATTTTGCGAGAAAGAGAAATACATGGAAACCAACGCGAGGTGAGTTTCTCACACACATCAAATCAAGTTGTATAGAATTTAACCACGGTGGATTATGGAATACAAAATACACAGCTGAAACTATTATTTCAGTTGATATAGTCTCGTGCTATCCGGCGAGTTTTCTCGGGTACGGAGAATGCGCTGAATACTTTAAACGATTTGAACATCCAGCACACGAGATGGTCCGTGTTGCTATTAATGGATCACTACCCGATTTTGATTTAACCGGATTCGCTCGTGTTTTATCATTTGAATTGGCTACAGGACTTTATCCGTGCTGTTATGTTTGGATTGGTAGACATATATCTGAAAAACACTGGATGCCAATAGTGCTGTTACGGTATATGAGTGATTGTAGAATGCTGATATCGCTGATTGTCAGTGAAGCGATATCCTATCGAGCTCAGACTGAAGTCTGGTTACCATAATCCAATCTAGATAGTATAATCAGCGAACAACGAAAACAGTTTCCCGATCTTGACGAAGAAAATATCGTGACATGGTCCAAACAGTTATTTGAAGTTAGAAATAAAGACGCAAAAGATCTTGGTAGAAGAATAATCGGTAAATTTACTCAGGGTGGAAAATACGACAATAAACAATATTCTTCACGGTTGATTATAGATAGTGTTGAGTACGATTTTATAATCGCGGATATAACATCTTAGGGTATATATGTCGATCATAAAGACGCTTTCTTGTCCGATGGAACAAAATTTGGTACAATTGTTACTTACGCAGACGGAGAAAATCTTCAGTATACACATTTGAGGGCATCTATGATAGCTTATGCTTCTATCAATTTATTTTCGATGATAAATAGATTTCCTGACACGGCAGTTAGAGTAGCCACGGATTCATTTTATATAAACGCGAAACACAGCGAAGCAGTCGCCGAATTCACAAATTCTGACGAGAGCTGGGGATCATGTAGAATTAAGCGGGAAATACTGCGTGACTATTCCAAATCAGCAGATGTTACGATTAAAGATAAGTATTTGAAAAATAATTAGATATCAGAACTATCTAATGCACCGCTGATATCTGATCCAATATGTAGATATTAAAACAGCTACCTAAACGGCTGTGGCGGGTCAGGAAAGACGACTCGTGCGATTGAGTTATGTCGTAGAAACGCTAGCGTTTCCAAATCAAATATGATTGTACTAACACCAACACACAGACTTGCCAGAAAGATGAAACAACGAGGGGTAAATGCTTGTACTTATCACAGTTTCTTTCGATGGAAAGGCGATGAATGGACTCCTGAATGAATGGGTGAGAAATTCATTCCTGAAGTCATTTTTTGGGATGAGATATGTACAGTGTCATTAGATGTATTACAAAGATTTCTCGATTGGTTATTGTTAGCGATAATGTCCGGCGATCATGGTCAACCACCACCTTTTGTCGGTTTATCCCCACATGATTGGCTAAAGAATTTTGTAGACTATTATGAAGAAATTAATACTGATCATAGAGCACTTGATGAACAATTATGCGAGTTCAAGAAACTAATCAGAAATGCGCGTGAAATAATTTCTGAAAAACCATTAACAGATTTTTGGGAAGCGTTGAGACCAAACGATTTGATAGTAGCAAGTAGATAAAAAGTCAGAGACACACTTCAGATGAAGTTATTTGAATTGCATAAAGAAAACTTTACAACACTTTCAGTACCGTTGTGTTATAGACCTTCAGATACACGAAAACAGAGTATTGAAGTTGATATTCCAGGCTTGACAGAATCAAGAAATCAGAATTTAGTGTTAAATGATATTGTGCTGGTTGATATCAGCGTCGTCGAAGATGTATTGCGTGCTGATAAATCCCCATGGACGCTAGGTTTAGCAGCGACGATACATTCTTCACAGGGATTGGCTATATCAGATACGATTCTTTGGATGGTGGATAATCACATCGAGTGGTCGAATTTAGTTTATCTCGCAGTATCCAAAGTACGAAGAATAAATCAACTTCGAAGAGTTATTTTAGGTGATAACAACACTACAATAAGTGATATTGTCAGCGATGACATGATCAGAAAAAAAACTTTCTGGTTATAAACAGCAGGATAAAAAAAATAATAGAGAATTTGATATTGATGCCGAATTAATTATTACGCTGAAGCAACAACAGAATAACCACTGCGCGAGTTGCAATTGTATAATGCGTTGGTGTTGGTCGGATAAAGATCCTCGACAATTTACCGTAGACAGACAGAATAGCAGCGTAGGTCATACTAGAGATAATGTGATGCTGACTTGTCTTGAGTGCAACAGACGAAGAGGTGCTAGTTAAGACCACGCGGCGGTAATTGAGTATCCTCGGGTATCACTTGTAGTTGTTTGCGAGTAAATTCTCGCTGAGGAGCGGTCAAATCCAACCTATAGATTGCTGGTCTTCCCGTGGATCGTGTTATACTAGATATTTTATGCGCGGTGACACTCCAAATAGGATCAGTAGCTCCTTTTTTACCAGCTTCGAGCTCTCCTGGTTCGTATAAATATCTTACAGTGACATTGCCGAGAATTGGTTGTTTTGAAAAATCTTTTTGTGGTTGTACGGGTATAGACTTCTTTTTAATCGCGTTGTTAGGTTTCATGTTGATTGTTCGAGTAACCTCATTATTTAGAGCGACAATTACAGCTGGTAATCTCTTGACCCATTCACGAGATCGTTTATCCTGAATAAATTCCTTCGTGTATTGATATCCAAATAACAGCTCTGCAAGTGTACGATTAAATCGTTCAACAATTGCCTGATCGCGATGTAGTGCAGTATGTCCTCGTCTGATGGTGACATTATGATGCTTCATTGTTGATAGAACCGCACCCTGAAATTCCTTGCCAGGATCAACTTGTAATAGATTTGGCCAGCGCAGAGGACTCCTTCGATAAATCCTTTCAAATGCAGAAGCCACATCAGTTGATGATTTTGTCGCTAGCGGTTCTGCTTGTTTGTATCGACTCGCAACATCAACTACAGTTAACGCGCATTTGTAACCACCATCATATGGCAGAAATAATATATCAGCCTGATGAACTTCATTAGGAACGGTCACATCAAAATGCGAGTAGTTAAATTGTTTAGGCGGTGGTAGATAAATTTGCCTTATCGCCTGTTTAGATAACCAATCCGCTGCAATGGTATATTTCACCTTCGCGGTGCTAGCGAGTTTACCAATTGCTGCTTTACCCCTCCAGTATCCTTTTGGAGAATAATAAATAGATTCCATGTTGTTATTAATTACAAGCACCGAACATCAATTTACCTTTCATCGCTGATTTCACTAACCATGAAGCCAATTTTTCTTTAAAGGATTTATCAGTGATAGAATTCAACGCGTGAATTAATTTCACATCTGCGAGATGTCTGTGTTGCAGATTGCTGCTTTAATAAGCGACATCATGAGCATGACACGCTTTCTCAATGGCGTTTATTGAATATTAACCGGGTTCGGGTTGGTTTTGATCATCGAGTCTGATATCGAGTCTGGTTCCGGGTCCACAATAACTATACCCTGGAAGGTGTTTTTTCTCCTGGATACTTCGCCCATGGTGTTCCCTGGAGTTTAGTTATCTTGGCTGCAATATCACCTCCTCGTTTTTTTTTAAATCCTTGGAAACAAATCTAAATTTTTTTGTACTACATTGTACACACATACCAGAAAGTGCTGATCTGTTATTTGTTGTTTATGCCAGTACGCTTCGTACATTTCACACACTATAGATCCATAATATATTTATAATAACATGAATGTAATTGATTATTCAGCTATCAGACGAGGGGAACGTATTAAACACTATGCGATGTTACTGAATTCTATTCGCTCGATTATAATCGGACCATCTAGAAGTGGCAAGGCACAATTGTTACTTAATTTGATAACGAGATGGATGAAATGGAAGAAGTTGTATTTAGTAGCCCCGAGTGTAGACGAGCAGAGATGTTACAACGTGTTTAAAGATTTTAACGACAATGCGGTAGAAGAATCCGGCGAAGGTATTATTGAGTTTATAACCGATATCGAAGAAGCACCGAGCATTGATGATATCGATGGAAGTATTAACAATTTGGTCGTATATGATGGTGTGATGTTAGACAATCAAAAGAATCCTGCTAGCATATTTTCCAGAGGCAGACATAAAAACACCGACGTGATATATGTCACTCAACGATACACTCAAATACCAAAAGTGATCAGAGATAACTGTAATTTATTGTGTGTGTTTAACGGAGTTGATACTCATACGCTGCGAAATATTTGGCAAACTTGGTGCTGCGGTGATATGGATCATAATCGATTTAGAAATTTCTTTAGACACGATCAGTCAATCCCACACGGATTTGTGACGATAAATTTAGCAGATCCTCGAACACGATATCGTGTCGGACTTGATAAAATATTCGGTTAAAATCGTTTACTGAATCTCGTAAAAGAATTGTTAACACATAGCAGCAGAGAGGGCGAATTCCAACGACAATGGCGTCTTTTTATTTTGCCAAATGGACCCTTACAAGGAAGCGTTAATTTACCAAATAGACCTTTCTATTATATATTTACTTGGAAACCTCAATTTGTCAAATAGACCTTTCTAGCAAAGATTAACGAGAAGGAAGCCTCGTTGACGCTTACAAAGTTGGTCTGTACACCCTCTCTGCTGCTCGTTCTTTTAATCTTTCTGTCTGTATATGCATTACTGCATGTCTTTGTATGCATGCGAGATTGTGTCTATGTATGTATGTATGTCTGTCTGTCTGTCTGTCTGTCTGTCTGTCTGTCTGTATGTATGTATGTATGTATGTATGTATGTATGTATGTATGTATGTATGTATGTATGTATGTATGTGTGTGTGTGTGTGAGTGTGTGTGTGTGTGTCAGTGTGTGTGTGTGTGTGTGTGTGTGTGTGTGTATAACCTTTAGAAGTATGCATTGCAGTCTTTTCTGTTCGATGTTTGTTGTACGTTCGTTTCTTTATATAGCTGTCATGAAAACTAAGATAAAGTTCTCTCTGAATCTGTTTTTAATTTTCCAGACGGTTTTACTTAAATTGTCTTTGACCTATTGATTGTAAATCATGATCGAGTTAAGTTCTCTGATTTTCAAATTCTCCGGGATAATCTTTTCATCGTTTCTTGTGTTGTTTCCTGTTACTTGTATCTGCAAGACTTATAATTTTGGGAACGTACGTTTCTCCTAACGGACCCTTTTTAATTTTAATATATCGATTTATAGGCAGCTAGATGAAATTAGAACATAAATTTGTTATATGTATTTTTTATTGACTAGTTGGTGATAAACTACATTTCGTTTGTTCTTCATGACTTCTGTCAGTACGAAATATGCTTATTTTCTGCATGTGTCCTCTTTTTCAGTCTTGGCCCTACTTGTTGTCATATTGCTTCGATATCTTCTTGGTCAGAGAAATATTGGACCTACGACGCCAGCCCGAACTAAACCTACGACGCCAGCCCGAACTACACCTACGACACTAGGCTACGGCTCCAGGTGACCTTCATATTGTCTTTTCATTCATTCTTCTCTTATGCTCTTCCATGCGCACACAGTACCCTTTTCCAGCCAGCACAACAATTGTTCTATTGTGTTAGTTTAGAATTCGTATTTTTAAAGGCAAAATGTTCTTCTATCCAACTCTCAACATACGAATTTGCCTACCAACATCAGTTAATAAACTCTAGCTCTTAATAAAAACTTTGACATCTCATATTTTTTTTAATTTCTCCCTTTGATAGAGTTTTGTGTTACAGCAAAAACATACAATAAACGGATCGGAAAGCGACATACCTGGATCGTACATGAAGATAACTTACACAATGAAATAGCGTTATATTTGGAGAAAGAATGGTTTTATTATAGGTTAAGTAAAGATTAAATAGTTCTCCGATGAATCAAGCATCTGGGTCTGTCGGTTTTTGCATCGCTTTGACTGCATGTATTTCCCAACATGAAATCTTGGCTAAGTAAAACGTTCCTTAAAATTCTAAAGTGTACTATTTCATGTTGGATGAAGGCATACTAATTTTTAAGATCTTCGATCAAATCGTTATTCTAAATTAAAATAAGGCAATGAACTATGTTTGAAATAAACTACGTTAGTTTGATATAAATTCCACTTTGCAGAGTGGCCTATTAGTTTAAAAAGATAAACGTTAATGTGTAACCGTGTAATGTTATAGTATTAAATTTAATATTAATTTACAAATTGTACAGGTGTTTGATCCTGTTGACAATGTTCATTGTGTACCTTTCTTCAATACTGTTTTGTTTGATATTTAACATACCAGGTTACTAATTATCGTGGCTTTTGTCTATCATTTTCAATGTGTCTCAAGTGCTTACATAGTTAACAATACACAATATATTACAGATATTAATAATCCATTAATAATTCATTAATGTCATTTCATAACATCAGATGTTATTATTAAGATCATTCATTGCTTAATAGTACTGTTGAATGTTTGTATGTTTTATATGAAAAAAAGAAATAAAACGTGTCTTATGAAGTTACCATGAGTTGCAATTAGTGTTGGAAGCTGTTGTTTTTTTTTTTTTGTTTGCTTGTGGTATATGAAAAGCTTTGCCAAAATTAGAACGTTAAAAGAAACTTCCCTGAACTAATCTCTGTTTAAAAACTAATTCCGGTTTAAAACGATTGGACAAAGCTTATCAACCCAAAGTGAACCCTTACCATTTTTAAACTTCTTCCAACAATATTGACGATGAGCCGTTGTTTGTTGCTGAAATATATCATCACCAAGACATGGTGAGCCTCGAAAATTTTGCTTTTCATTATAAGGCTGGATCACCGCCATTTTGAAAGAAACGTTGAAAACGTTCATTATTTTATCACTACTTTTCAAGGTTTTGTGAATAAATAGTTCCGTCGCCATTTTAAATCTTATATTAAAATTGTATTATAAAGAGCTTAGTGCTTATTGATTTGATATAATACATTTAATTTAATTAGAAACATTAACAAATTTACGTGGCAAGATGACGTGTAATAAGTAATAATTATCTAGCGATAAAGATTTCAGTAATAGAACACAAAAATGACCCTCACATTGTCGAGTTACGGTTAAATTTTGGTCAAATGTAAGGTTTGCGATAAAATAGCCTTTATAGTTTATGATCATAAAATACATCATTATTGGTATTGATGTTATAAAGAGAAATTTAATGATACATTTTGGAGTCGTACAGGCGTGTTAAATGTAAAATAATACAGTAGCACGTTAACGACATTCCAATGCTTTATCGAGTTTGTACACGGTGTTGTATCTTCAAGAATAATGTGTCTATTTTGCACACAAAAGAGCAAGTGAAGTCTATTAAAATCACTTGATGCAGTGAATTCCGGGATGTAAATACCAAATTGACGTTTTTTTATTTATCTGTTTGATTTCTAATAAAGATAAACGTATGTTTAATTACATTAAGTCAATTTTTTCAATAGATTTGTGTTTTAGATTAAAGTGCAATCAGTGTACCTTATTCTTGCTAGCAAGGTCATGTATATGTACAACTTGATAAATTAATCAAACATAAATTTAGAAATACACATACGTTCTAAATAGAAAATAATCAATCAGCATGAAATCTATTATATATTGGTTTTGAATTTCATTTTATCGTTCGGTAATATTCATTGATCACATTAAAAATGTCACAGTAAGACAAAAACTTTGGTTAAATCATTTACTTTGGGAATAATAGATGGCATCAGAAGGCTGATTGGTATAGTACTGGAATTTATCTGATCCGAATTCATCACAGCTAGTATAATACATTAATACAGGTATCACATTAGTTTCAACAAAGGAAAATATTCTCTCACTTTAGAATAACAATACAATGTTTCATATTTTAATTTAGCGTGCATTAAATTAGAACGAATACATTTTAGCGTAATCTGTAACACGGAAATGTTCTGCAACATCTGATTTGGAAATATATATATATATGGAAGGTCATGTATATGTACAACTTGATAAATTAATTGAAAATAAATTTAGAAATACACAAACGTTCTAAATAGGAAATGACTAGTCAGCATGAAATCTATTATATATTGATTATTACTAATTAATATTAATATTATTTGATGACATTAAATATGTCGGAGTAAGACATAAACCTTTGAAAAAATCAGTTACTTTGGGAATAATGGATGGCAGCACCAGGCTGAGTGATGCCTTGCTTCAATTTATCTGCTAGTGTAATCCATATATGCTGGGAGGGATCACATTAGTTTCAACAAAGGAAACTGTTGTTTGAGTTGAGGAAAATAATTCAATGTTCATATTCTCATTTAGCGTGCATTCATTTAGAAGGAATACAGTTAATCTGCAACATAGTAATGTTTTGCAACACATGATTGCAAATATATATATATATATATATATATATATATATATATATATATATATATATATGGGAAGAAATTAACTCTTGTTCATTGTATTTATATATATTTTCAGATAATGAGTAGTAAGGTCGAAAATGTAATTTGAAATATATTTTTTTAGAAATGGATATCATAGTGGAAACGTTATTTTTTTATGCAAGTGAGACTACGCTCACAATACGGCTTCATTAATGCTATTATTCCGGTTAAATAAAGAATATCAAATTATATACTTAGGAATAACATATGCAAATATAAGGTTGAAGTAACACACATACAGACACACACACACTCACATACACACACAAAAATATACAAAAACATATCCACACACACACCTATACATACATTCACATTCTAAGAGGTACAACGGTTATGCGGTCATAAAGAACCACACAATGTTGTTCTTTAAAATAATGGAAATAGCTTCATGAAAATCTCACGAAATTTACCTAAGTAAGAAAAAGTTTACGTTTGAAGCAATTATAAAATCAAAACAAATGGTATTAATTTTGGAATGATTACAAATATATATGTTACCTCCACTACAGTTGATATAATTGGCTTTGAATGGTTACCATGGAAGTAATTGTAGATTTTGAAAACTCTTTACTATTAATTTTGGTTACTTGCTTAAAAGTTCTGAAGAGCAGTTGAATATGGTAAACTGCGATAGGTTTTTTTTTTACTATCTGCTTGTGTTAATCTTTTCTCCAGCATGTACAGCAAACTATTCCTTGTACGCAGAATCGTGTGGGAGATTCTGTTATCGGTACGAGTCATCCGATTGTCAAGATTGGAGTAATGCACTAAACGCCTGTCAAGCGGAAGGAGGTGACCTTTTGGCGCCCTTCGAATGCAATTACGAGTTTTTTAGGGTACAAGCGTCGTAAAATCGAGGAAAATTCATCAGGCTTGTTTAATATACTAGAAAGGATCGTGCAAAAAAAAAATAAAATAATAAGGAGCTATCTTCTGACGATGTGTATGAAAGTTCTTCTGGTACGGTATTGAAAATCCAAAATAGCAACAACAACAAAAAGTGTCGGCAAACAATACTGCGCCTCTGTATGACTTTGGTGTTCGTTTCCAACCGTTGAGTAAGTTGTAAATTGTGCAATGTTAAATAGATATTAGGGACTCTATTAGATTGAGACACGCAACGAACTTTGAACCTATCCTCGTAACTATATGAAAGTTAAAATACAAAAAGAGGAGGACAAAATCGAATATTATTTAAATAGACAAATGGAATTTTTCCTCCCAGAACATTAGCGTGCCTGGACTGTGGTGTATTCTTACTACGTGCACTGATAATCGAAACATTTCATATGCTAGCAATTTTGATTTGAATGACCGTTAGGTTACTCTTTCCCCCAATGTGGCATATTGAGACAATATAATTTTTTAGTAATAGACTAAACGGGTTCGCGACTAGTAAACTAAAATTAAAAAATGCCTTCTACGACATAAATGGAGGAACATATCGCATTGAAAAAGCCTAAGGATAAATAAAACGGCTGAAAATGGCAGACTATGATAAAATAAGCGAAAATAAAAAGTTCTTCTTCTGGTATCAATACGGCTATCATAATAAAAAGAATTGAAAATGCTCATTTGAAATATTTTGTGTGAAAATCATAATTTACTATATATTACAGTAATACGAGTATCATTTCGGTGTCTTGTTTCCTTGAATTAATCCCTATTTTTTGTAAATAAATATGGAAATATGTGTGCAGTTATATTGTTATTCAAACGTAAATTTTGATCAGCCATACATCTTAATTTAGGTAAAATGAATACTGTTATTGAATGAACTACTTAAACGTAAATTCAGCCTATGGATGGTTTCAATAATTTCATCATATGCATTTTTCTAGGCTCATACGCTTGTCCCGTCAATGGTTTTGCTAATTGATGCACAGAAAAAAAAGATAAAATACCCATTTCATTGAAACAGTTCATTCTCCTAATTCGAGAAAGGAAACATTTCAGTACTGTATTACAGTAAAATATAAGAAGAAAAAAAAACAGTCATACATATAATAATAATTGCAATATATATATATATATATATATATATATATATATATATATATATATATATATATATATATATATATATATATATATATATATATATATATATATATATATATATATATATATTATGAAATTAAGCAAAACTATTTAAAGAAATTATACTATTTTATTCAGCGCATTGGTAGAATGACCATTAAGTACAAAGTAATAAACTTATGAATCCAGTACGTTTATGTTATGAGTCTATTCAAGTCACCATGCCCAATCTCTATTGTTGGCATTAAACAAAACTCGAGTAAAGAGATATTATTGATGAGACAATGAGTTTAACTATTAAAGGAAAACAGAGGATTTCCATATTTTTTAATGAAAGCGATGAATATATTTTCTTTGAGAGACTTGGTGAATTCTTTGTCCGACATATTTTACTACATATTTACAGGTTATGAAAAATATTTCATCAGTTGATATGCAGTTAGTGTTATATGGTAGAGAATATACCCATTTTTTATTAGCGCTACTTAAAGAAATACTTGATCTTATGTTTGCACATTTCGAGTACTGGTGTCTGATACAATTTTATGAAGAAAACGTTTTTAAAAATTTATATTTTAGTAATTATTTACAAAAGATTAAACGTTTTACATTCAAATACAGAACATATACTCAATGATTCGTTTTCAGGACGTTGCTATACAAAGGTCGGGTTGGGGGCATCAAGACCAAGTAGTGGGGGCAATGTTTTTGTTACGGTCATAGGAGACCTAATATAAAACGGAGATAACTTTTGGAATCCTGGCCAACCTGATTATAATCGCGGGACAGAGAATTGTTTACAAATGAGGAAAGAGTTTAACATCTGCTTGATTCATGATAATTAGAGCAATGTTGTGAATACGTATAACCAACGTTTCTGTTACAGGAATTTTCGGTAACTTTTACTGGTTGGGGGCTCGACGACCAATTAGAGGGGCCAATTTTCGCACGGTGAGAGTAAACCCTTTTTCAGACAAGGCTAACTTTTGGGGGATCGGTGAACATGAAGGCGGAAATCTAGACTGTCTAGAAATGGCGAAAAATATTGACTGCCTGGCTGCCGCTGAAGAATGTGTCGTACAAAATGGTTATATTTGTCAAAAAAATATAACAAGGAATTGTGGTAAACAGATCTATACATGATTATAAAGAGCAATATGTAGATTAAAACCCAATTCTACATTTGTATATGTGAATGATGAATATGTATATTTATATGTGATTGTGTGAAAATATACTACAGCAAAGTTACAGAAACGTATACATACATATATATATATATATATATATATATATATATATATATATATATATATATATTATATATATATATATATATATATATATATATATATATATATATATATATATATATATATATATATATATATATATATATAATATATATATATTGCTACGAATATCGGATTTGATTTAATTGTTTGTTAGTTTTGAATTTTTTTTTCTATTGGCTTAAATATTTCAATATTGGCTAAACTATTTCACTTTTGTTGAAATTAAAATTCCCCTATTTTTTTAAAAATCAGATGTGAAGTAGACAAACGTTTTTTAAAATGTCATCAAAAGAGTAAATCTTTCTTTTAAATCCTACGTTGGAAAAATTTGAATTTTTCAAAAAGATGTATTGATTCAAATTGCCAGAAAATATGATTTTCCTGTAGTAAAGGGGTCCTTAACGAAAGAAGATATAAAAAGACACTGGTCCAATATTTCGTAGAAAGAGTGCTTTAGATCAAAGTATCAGTCTCTAATCTGAAAGTAAAAGTATTAAAATTAAAATACAAGAACGGATTGTAGTTAACTAAGCTCGATTATCATAAAGCGAAGGAAGAAAAACAACTACAACCTTAGGCAGAAGAAAATGAGAAAGTAAACAAATGCAGTTACACTAAAACAAATGTAACAACAAAAAAGGAAATACATTTATCGTTAGAGACAGCGAAGATAGAGACAGGAACGTTAGAACGAAAAGCAAATGCAATTGGAACAAAGTGAGTGAATATCAATTTAAATTAAACGAAATGGACCTGCCAAGTGGTAAGTAAATTTTTACTTTAAATCCAAATTTGTTTTGATCTTGTACAAAATATTAGGTTAGTGCCCGCTTTCAGAAAAGAGAAGTAGACGAATAGTGTACCCGTTTTAAAAACGTTGCAGAAAACTTGAAATTGCCATGATAACAGTTATGATAATTTGTAACCCTTTGTAATGCAATTTATATTTCCAATTCACTGTCGATTAACCAATACAATGACTACGATGCGGTTAAGGAATGCATTTTAAAGGGTTATGGTTTAGTCCCTGAAGCGTATCAGAAAATGTTCAGAAACTATCAAAAAAGTGAATAAATTCCTATTGAATTTGCTAGAGAGCCAACATCCGTACGTGATGAACACTTTCAAACAGGAATACTTGAACAAATGACTTCAATTTTTGACGAAGCATGAGTTCTTACTGTCCATTAAAAATTACTATGGGGTCTTCCTCCATATTACCAAGAAACAGAGACTATTGAGAACATCTGAAACTCCAAGTATGTCACCAAATTTGCCTTTCCAATTCCAGTAACGGACAGAAAAATAAATTTCGACACTCCTGACTTTAGACAGGCTTTCCCAACATAATGTAAATCCGTTTGGGATGTAATATCTCGCCAAGTTTTTGCATTCAACTTCTCATGACCATCGTTCTCTCTAAGCTGCTCATACATCCCCGCGCAGCTGAATTGTCAATCCAGCCTTAAGGTTTGTTCGTCTCCCTAATATATACACAAAGCAGGGAGCATTGCGCGCACATCTACCATTCGCTTAGAGGGAATGATGCTCATGACAATGATCAACTCTGGTCTAGACAAGTGTGATGCTTGCCTCGATGATTTTATAATTTATAACAACTGGTATGAAGCAAAGACCTGATTGCTTATTAAAGAATTACTGATTTTGTCTGTTTCCAATGACTATTTTAAAGCATTAGTGATATCTTGAACTGAGTATAACATTTTCTTTATAATTTATTTAACAAGTCAGCTTCTTCTGTATAAAACAAAACTAATTACGCCTGATAATCCATCATATCCGTAGTACGTTTCGAGAGGAGATTAATCAAGTATTATACTGGGAAATATACATTAGTGTAAATATTATTATGATGCTGGTGCATGATATCTTCCTCAATTTTCTCATACTTTTCATTGTAATCTTTGAATATATTTTTTAAGATATAGTTGGATGTTCATAGTTTATTTACCATTTTAATACAGCAAATGTGTGAAAGTGTATTTTTCAGTGCAACGATCAAAAAACATTAGGCATCATCTGAGGTCAATATAGGGAATTATATTTCGGCTTCGATGTTGAAAATATACTATCCATAAGTCTAAAATGAGTATGCGCTTTTTATTAAAACATGAATTGTAATGTTTACCATGAAAAGATATTTAAAACACAAATGACCAAACACCAAGTGTAACCCTTTGCAGGTATCAATTTAAAACTTTGGAACTTTATTGCCTCCCCTTCAACATATTAACTTGTATAAGACGTCTTAAAGGCTTGCCTAGAAGTGCAACCATTTGCATGTATCAAATTTATTATTTTTATGACAAGCCAATTGAGCATAACCATACTGCTGGAACATTTGTCTATGTCTACATATTTATCTTTCTTTACATTGGTTGTGGGAGGGGGGGGAGCTACCATTGTCTGTACAAATATATGTTATTATCCAGTCTATTTTAATGTCAATACAATTGTCTTTCTCCAATGACATTGTAATTTTGGTATCTACTGTCATTACTTACCTTCTGCAGGACCGCTGTTGCATTATAGGCCCACCATATTCTAACTACGTGTCGTAAGAGGCGATTAAGTAGAGGCACCCTGTTTGCCGTGCGTTGCATCCCATGTCAGTGGAGGAAAGGGTCACTCTAGTTGAGCAGTGGCCGTTTAATGCAATACACTGCTTTTTATTATAGACGTGTGGTCGAGATTGAACTTGTCTCGACAAATCTGAAGATAATTTCCACGCTACACCGTTATAAATCTACAGATGCTAGCAAACCGCTTGCCGCACTGTCTCTGTGATTAAAGAAACAATTACGGGTCACACGGCACACCAAACGATATTAGAGCATTCAGCTCGGGTTGCCTTCTTATTCAATGTGATAAAAGAGGTCAGACAAAAATATCAAGCAAATTATCAAAAAGGCATGTTAGCCGACATGGACGTACGGATACAAAATGACCGGCACGATCTGGATCCACAAGGGAGTCATCCCTCTTTCATTTCATATGTTCGATACACGAATAGGTTCACAGCAATTAAATGAAAGGCAATTACAACCAATGGTCAACAAGCTTCCAAGTTGCTAACGGTTAAAATTTTAGAAATCAAACACGGTATGACTGCAGTTGTGTCAGTGACGATGACATCAAAATGAACATAACTCACGCTGAACCGAGCAACTATCCATGTTGTTGAGGAAGCAAAGACGTAGGGGTTCTATCTTAGACGGCAAAATTACTTATTTCACACATTAAGAACTTAAAAGCTAAATGCTTGAAATATCTAGATCTATTTCAAGTATTGGTGCATACTAAATGGGCTAATGATAACAACGTCATTGGAAATGTATATAGAACGTTTTTTTGCTCCCAACTGAACACATGTTTGCGTTTTTTATGGATCAGTCTAATATTCATAATTGAACATGCTTGATCATATTTATGAAGGAAAATGACTTGATCTAGGAGCATTTAAGACCTCTCCTTGCTGAACTGAACGATAAATCTTTATTTCATTGAAGAGAAATTATGTCCGCACATCATGATCTGTTAAGTTAAGATCAACCCCACTTAATTCTGCTTTTTCACTCCAAACACACAACCTTATACGAGAAAATACCACAACGACATACCATCCTTCAGCATTACAATGTCATCCATATTTGACATTACCAAATTGACTTTTCTAACAGTCATAGGCCTTCCATCTCCCTGGCTGGTTTAACCAAAATTATTTTTCAAGCTACACAAGGGAAATAAGCCCAAGACAAATCCATCCCTCCACCACCACTCGTATCAAGAACTCCCCACCAAATTTACAGACTATACAAGAAAATATATTGGTAGATAAATAAGGAAAAAGCTGCTGCATCCTTTGTTAGTAAATAACATACAGCACTACTTCGCTAACACAATGGCTCATCTATTTGTTTAGCTAATGTCAAAAGGATAACATTGGCTCTGAATATGAACAACCAACGTAGTTTAAACAGCATCATCCACTCCGTTTGACTATTATTACTTCAGTCACAACACAATAGACAAATATAGCAGCCATTATTAACAAAACATCCAGTTTTAAAATGAGTTGAGTACATCCCTCAATACAGTATACTGTTTGTTATCCTTGGAATGATATGATTGTCAAATATCGTATTCTGATTTTAAACACAATATTAAAGAGTCTTTACGTCGGAAGTGGCATGGATCGTGGAATAATGTAGTGAATAATAAACTTCACGCTATCAAGCCAACCCTAGTAAAATGGACTGCTTCCTACAAATGAATATACCGTCCGTTAATTTTGTTTAATCTATTTGTATTATCATATACCTTACCATCTTACCGTTTTAATTCAACTTTTTGATTTTGATATCGCTGCTCGATATGAAACCTTTTTAAAAAAGTTAAATAATCATACATATAATATTTTGTATAGCGATAACTAGCATACCGGTGTTAGTGCGTCGTAAAATTACAATCGATCAATCAATTTTACTTACTGAGGATCATTGAAAATTTTACATAGCTAGTTAGGATGATAAAGCAATAGATTCCATAAAGTAAAAAAACTATTTATATTTAAAAGCAGATTTTCCACATGTCAGATAGATGTTATCTCCAATATCGTTAGGGTTCGGTTATAGCAATATATCATTAAACTTATGAACCTAATCTTCTTTGGTAAAAAAAAAACACATGGCCGTTACAAATTTAGCCGAGGAATATGGATATATTTCGAAACAATTAAACTAATAATTGAATAAATATTAAAACCAATAACTCCATTTGTATATGGGTGTCACATGTATCCATGTATATATGATTCTTTAACATTATTACTCTCAGTTTCTTAGCTGTTTACCATGGAATTGCCCAATTCCTCAGTGTATGTATGTATGTATGTATGTATGTATGTATGTATGTATGTATGTATGTATGTATGTATGTATGTATGTATGTATGTATCCTGTCTACTGGGGGAATTCATTCTTCCACAATTTGAATTTGCGGATCTGAATGGACTTTACTTATATCCGTACTAGTCATATCTTGTTGTTCCGTTCAATCTTGTTCTGATTAATTACTCTATCATCTTTTGAGTTAAAAATACCAATGTTTCTTAATTTCGTATAAGTCTTTGCATGTGGACATGTAATAAGGTACTAAAAATACAATACGTAATTTTAAGATCCCCGACTAATGTCATCTTCTATATATTTTGCTATGTTCAATCCAATTACGCCATTCAACTTACGAACTAAATCTTCGTCGGTACACATGCCCATGGCCATTGCAAATATGTTCTTGGTAAAATTATGTCTTTTGAATTTGTTTTAATACTAATAACTGAAAGAATATCTAGAAGTTAATAACTACATATCCCACTTTATATCATCAACAATTATTAATATCTATATCTTTTTTAATGGCGCACTACCCTGTTCCATAATTATATTTGTCGCATACAAATTAAATTGCTTATATCTGTAAAAGTCGTTACAGTTGATGTTCAGTATTCTAACCCATTAAATACTACCATCTTTTTGTTAAAAGAGTATGTGCTGTCAACTTCTTTTCCAAATGATTTTTTTAAAAATCTTTTTTCTTGCATAGGGTCATTTATTAATAAATTAATACAACTAAAAAGTTAATTAGAATTATACTATCCTAAAACAAACTCATATCAAAAGTTATAAATCTAGTTTAAGAAAAAAAATTGTTTCGAACATAATAAACGCATATTCAAAATACATAATGTTACTTCTGAATTTGTTTGATATATTAAAACGAAACAGCGAAAGCCATATAAAGACATTTTTCTGATCTTGAAACATATATACCGCTCATTTTGATGAAATTAAGATATAAAGATAAACAATTAATAGACTTCATAATGGATAGCAGTTTTTGTAATAACCTTTGGAAGTGGAATAAACAATTCGAGAAGTGAGCAAGCCATCTAATATTTAATAATTTCACTCAGATATTCAAACTAAATATATGCAACATTTTGATGGTTGAGCAATGATCACATTGCAAAATCATAAACAGTAAAATGAAACCTATAGAAGGCCTGAACTGATAAAATTTAGCTTCCTTTTCAGCACAAAAGAACAAAGCAAACGAACATTAATTACATTTGCCTGACTTTCTGTAAATATGCTACGTTTAGACATTGCTCAGAAACAATTCCATCCCCTTCGTAATATATATCAAGATGATATTTTGGAGAAACTCATAATGGTAATTCTTTATTTGTAGTAACCCATATTTATAACAAATGCCTATCACCAACGTTTATTTTTTTAAGCAGAAATGGCTTTGTATATAGAGTGTCTATCGTTGCTATACTTGAAACTCCACGTTTTATGAATGCACATTAAATGTTAAAATAATTGATTAAGTTTAATAAATTGTTGGCGATTGTCGAAATGAAGAAAATGATCGTGTTCCGGATTCAGAACCAATTTTGTTTCGATACCGAACTCCATGGTGAATATAATCAATGAAATGATGATCCTTTCGAAAGAAGTCACCTTACAAATTGGATATGACAATCTATGCTAATTAAGCGTACATTAAAGGTGCTTAGCTTGGCCTAGAGTCAAAACCAGTAACTGTATTTAACATACATACATACATACATACCTACCTACCTACCTACGCACGTACATACATACATACATACATACATACATACATACATACATACATACATACATACATACATACATACATACATGCATGCATGCATGCATGCATGCATGCATGCATGCATACATACATACATGCATAAGTATATTCGTACGTATGTATTATTTAATACTTTGTTATTTACATGCACAAATACATGTTTCTTAAACAAGAGACTACAAACTAATACCTACCCACATGTACCAGAACTGTATATATATTTAAGTGGTTAATGAAAAGTTTACTGTATTGACTAAAATGATCTTATCGAAAATTTTCTTGTAAATATTGTTACTCTGTATTCACAAATTACTATGTATATTCGTTCCACAGTTCGATTATTGATACTGAATAAAATCAGTCATCTATATCTTCCTTTTGAGAAAAACATAGATAGTTTTCAAAAGTTTACGCGTATGCTGATATATAAATATATCCATCTCTTCTCTACAAACTTCCACAGTTTAGCAAAATAGTTTGCAATATTATATCCAAAATAGTAACAATAAGCTGATGTCTGTCTGTCTGCATGTCTGTATATGTCTATCTGTATGTTTGTATGTATCTATATGTCTGTCTGTCTGTATGTATGTATGTATGTATGTATTTATATATGTATGTATGTATGTATGTATGTATGTATGTATGTATGTATGTATGTATGTATGTATGTATGTATGTATGTATGTATGTATGACATGGCATGGATACTAAACTGTAGTAATTATATTGCACTACAGGTGTTTTCCTCTCAAATGTCACCAGCAATCGCGAATATTATAATACAGCACATGTTCATTTATTCATCACTCTCCATCACAAGATCACGAGGGCGGTACTTTACAGAGAAACCATTGGTCCAATTTAATACTGTCTGCCTTGTATTGGAATGATTTCAGATAGAAATGGCTTTTTGGTTCTCTTCCTATGTGTGCTTTTCTAAGAGCATGAATTGACCAGTCTACTTTTGCTAATCTATACATGACAGATTATGTTTACCACATTGACTCATCAACCTCTAAGGTAATATATTTGCTGGTAAGAAAATATGTGGTACTTTTGTCCTTGTTATATGGATGTTTGCATTTCACCGTAAAAGTCTAGTTCATATTTCAAATAAGGAAGGTTAGGTATTAAATCGGTGGACATTGTAGAGAACACAACTTATATTAGAGAGCACCATTGTAACATCGGGGCATTCTATATTGCAAGATATCACAGACAGGGAAAAAGCAAAACATTTGACAAAATATAAATCCATTTAATCTCTTCATAAAACCGCACAATTCATGCTGTTGAATAATGACCTTTCCATCCAATTATAGGCATGAATACAATTCTAATGTAACGTTGATATGGCACTTTTCTTTTTTTCTGCGATGATCCTGCATTCTTATAAATAATCTGAAAGTTTGCATCATAAGGTCAAGAAATAATGGAAATTTTTACAATCTTATGATAAGTAATAGAATGAGTCTTTTATCAGGTATGTAAATGGAAGAGAATAGTGGGAAATTATACTGTTGTAGTCGCTAATTTTTCTACAGGTAAAGTATGTGAAGTTTACGAACGTTAAATACCATTAATATATAATTTAATTCTTTTCTAGATGATACGTTATGCAGAACATTATGGTTCCACAAAAGATTTATTCACCAGTAACCAACCATATTAAACGATTACAATAAAAGAATAGACAAAAATGCATCAATATTAATAATAGAAAACGTAGTACCATATTGGCATTTGAGAAAGAAACAAAAACCACTAGTATATCACGAGCTCCAGTCCTGGGCCAATTTTGTTCCCCATTAACATTCCGGACTAGGTATTTCTTACAAAAGTTTGCAAACCGAGCTTAAGCTTGGCATCTGAACCCCAGGCGAGTCCACATCGACATTGTCAGGGATTCGCGGGTTGGGGCGTAGTTAAAATTGTCGCAAATATGTCCTCTGTGATGATTGTTGGAAACAAATCCCTTCTCAACCGCGACGCTCAATAGCTTCTTCATTATTGCCTCCTGAGAGAACATATCCTGACCGCGGCTGCAGTTGAGAAATCCGACACAGAATTTTCTTTGCCGCTAATACATGTTCAACAGGATAATCGACATTTCCATAACGGAGTATTTGATTGAGGTTTTACAATCTTTACAGCTCAATGTTAAATAATATAATCATAGAAAATTACTTTTGTTGAAATAATGCAAGTTGAATGACTCAGTTTAATATTGATAATTCGATCTCAATATAAATATTGGTTGATACAATAATCATGAAAATACCTCAGGCATAGTGAACACTAGTTAGTGTGATCAAAGCAAGTAAAACATTCACTATGTAGCAGCCAGTAATAAAAGATTACGTTTAATAACCTGATATAAAATGTATAAAGTGTTTATTTCACACAGACAGACAGACAGACAGACGGACGGACGGACTGACGGATAGATAGATAGATAGATAGATAGATAGATAGATAGATAGATAGATATATAGATAGATAGATACATATATGGACAGCCAGACTATACGGTCAATTAGCAACAATGTCACGGTAATATCTTAAGCTGCAAACGATTTATCAAATTAAACAAATGTTTCACATTATACAATATTGTTACAGTGACGAATAATAATATTAGATTAGATTTAGAAAATTAGGTTGAAAGATATTTTGTAAAGGCTCACAGAAATAAAAATCTTGCTTACCAAAAGAGGAATTCAAGATCGATGGTATGTAAAAGACATAGTAACTTGTTTTTAACGTCCAGTCGTTGCCGCAGACAAATGTCATGTGGCCATTCAGAAGTGTCCTAACATGTCCTTTTCGCAAATGGACAAAATATACAGTCAACACCGCTAAGGAATAATACAAAATGTACGATAGTGAACTCGAAATGTTCATTGAAATATAATAGTTGTTTATTAAATATTAAAAATGGATATCATAGAGGAAACGTTATTTAGTGATGCAAGTGAGAACGTCTATACGCTTACAAAACAAATTCATTCCGGTCAGGTATCGATAAGGCTAGCCGGATAAAATTGATATAAAGTGATCATTTGAAAAATTTTGAGTTTAAGTCTCATTTTTTTTATTACAGTAATACTGGTCGTACGATTCGGTATCTTGTTTCCTTTGATATATCCATATTTATCTTAACTATATGGCACTTTTGGGTGTATTTATAAAGATATTCAAACTTAAACTGATAAGATATATATATCTTAATTGCGGTAAAGTGAATACTCCTATCGAATGAGCTGTTTATAAGTAGCTTCATGCATCTACAGATTCAGTCACTATTTTCATAATCTGCATTTTTCTTGGCTCGTACCTTTTCCCGGCAGCGATTTCGCGAAGTGGTGCCAAGCAAGAACGCAGGAAAAAAAACCAAAATATAAATGTTTACACACGTTCCAGTAAATGTAATTCCCTAATTCCCATTTCGTAGAAACATTTAATTTTCGTGATTAAAAGGAATATAGTTCAGTAATTACAGTAAAGTAAACAAATCAAATTCATACATATAATTATGGTGTTATAGAGGTTATACAAGTTATCTATTTAAAGAAAAAGTTTAAGTACATTATACAATTTTATTTGGTGCATTGGTAGAAAGGCCATTAGGATACTATCAAACTCATAAATTCAATAGTTTCTTTTATTAGTCTATTCATGTCACTATGAACAACACTGACATGAAAAAAACATCGATCAGAGAGTGATTATTGGTGTTAATTTGTGTTGAACTATTGCAAGAAAACTTCGGATTTATATAGTTTTTATATAAAAGCGATGATTATTAATTCTCTTACAAATTTGTTGAAGTATCTGTCCGAACTACTGCATTCTACAGTTGTTACAGATTATCAAATACATTACATCAGATGATATGCAGCTAGTGTTGTAACGTGAAGAAAATACCGATTTTGTAGTAGACTTAGTGATAGAAGTACTTTATCGTATATTGGCTGAGAACACCCGGTGTATGTTAAACGTATTAACGTTTTGCAATGAACATACACGTATACTCAATGTTTCCATTTCAGGAACTTGACGTGTAAATTTTTGGTTGGGGGCTTTAAGAGCAAGCAGTGTGGTCGATTTTCGCACGGCCCAAGGAGACCCAATTTCGAGCAAGGCTCACGTTTGGATTCCAGGCCAACCTGACAAAAATCGAAGAACTTCTGGCTAAGGACAATGTATATAACGAATCACACGGTTTTGTCTGTCAAATATCGATATAATAAGTAACTCTTTGGAAACAGATATAAACATGTTTATTAGCGCATTAGGGAGAGAAATAAACATAAATATTCTGTGACGGCTATTTTTGTATATGTGATGATGAGTATTTAGATGTATGTGAGTTTGTGAGAATATAATAAGCTTACAATATATATATATATATTGAAATATATATATATATATTTCAATTTAATTGTTGGCACGAATATACAAAATCCTTAGTGAAGTTGTCATGTTTTTTTCTAAAAATTCATCAAACGTACAAATCTTGCCCTCAAACCATACCCAGGAACAATCAGACTTTTCTCTAACTGTTGAACTGATTCAACTTGCCAGAAAATATGATCTTTCTTAGGCAATGGTTTACTTAGCCAAACAAGACATTAGAAAATGCTGCTCCTTTATTTGGTAGAAAAAAATGTTTTTGATAAAATTGCTATGGTTTTCATCAGTAAGTCTGATCTAAAAGAAACGACTTAAACTTAAAATACAAGATGGGATTGTGTAGTTAACGAAACTCAAATTTCAGAAGAAAGTGAAAGAATAAAAACAAATGCAAATACTAGCGGAAGAAAAATTAAAATAAACACTAAATGCAGTTACAAGATAAACAAATTTAATTACAAGAGAAACAGATGAAGTTGTACTTAGAGAAAGAGTTGTGACAGAATGAAATATAAACAAATGCAATTGTAATAAAGAGGTGAAATATCAAATTAAATTAAGAGATAAAAGTGGCAAGTGAAAGGCACATTCATACCTCAAATCCAAATTTTGTTGAGCTTGCAAAAAATATTAGGTTAGTGCCCATTTTCAGAGAAAGAGAAGTTATAATTTACGGAGTTTGAAAACGTACTAAATTATTACAATGTGTAATTACTGGTAAGGCTAGTGATATTTTAAATTTCTGTTAGCAAAATGATGGCTATGATGCGAATCAGGGATGCATTGTAAGGAGTTATGCGTTAGTCCCTGAAGCATATCAGCAACAAATTCAGACATTATAAAACGAAATATTTGAGATTTGACATGCCCACCATAATTCAACCTGGCACAACTAAACCTCAAGCTTGTGATAAGCTTGATTATAGCTCTTTGTCTTTTCTTATGTGTACCTTTTGCAAGAAGGAAGGACCTGCTGGTTTTGATTACTACAACGTGAAAAGTGGGCATCAGAATCAAGACAGACCTACTCCAAATGCTAATTGACCCTAATTTATGCCGCCGTTAGACGTTCTGACATGGACGCGTAATCACGAATGCAACCGTTGCCAGTCACACTGGTTACTATTTGTTGATATGCAGCAACACTACGGATTGGTGTACATATACTGGCTGCTGCAATCTCTATTCATGCAACATCATCCAACGGTTGCTGCTGCACCAATCACGCACATATAATACTTGATCACACAAACCGTTGTATTTTATGAGTAATGCATCTTTCCTGACTACTTCGTCCGTTGTAAGTGTTCTTCTATGATTATTTTCTCAGGTCGGTAACAATTAGTTAGTCCTATGGTTATTATATTATAAACGTGATGCTGTCGTTGCAATACACACGTATTACTTTTACTGATACAGCGGTCATACAATTGTATGAAGTCTCTGATGAATATTTAGGTTTATGGTGATTGTACGTATTCGGTGAATAGCACCACAGCCGTGATAATCACAGTACTGTCTACAACGTATACAATCCTTCTCGTCTTCGAAAAAGACTGTTTAACAAACAAGTGTGTTATTAAGTAACATTCGAGACATTTTTGGGAGGGACATGAGAACATTTAAATGTTTACCGATATTTTTCCTGTACGGACTAAAATGATCATATCGAATAGTGTCCTTGACATTCTGTTTCTATATTTCAACCAGTGATTATTTATACTTGTTCCACCGATCGACTGTTTAGTTTTCAGATGTTTACGTATATTCAGATGTATCAATAATGTCTTCTCTTTTCAACAAATGTCCAGAGTATCAAAATAGTTTGCAATATTATAGGCAACGTCTTAACAAGAAACTAATCGACCCCCGTTTCTGAAACTTCATATGTATAAATCGCAAACATTCCCGGAAGTACACAAGGAAGTGCAAATACCATTGATCAAAGGATAAAGTTGAATTACTTATACAATTACATAATAATTGTGTTGGGCGGTTCAATGTATATGTGAGTATATATGTAGCTATGTAGCATTTATCCGGAAGTAGTTGTTATCCAATCGGCAATATCTCTTTATTTCAATTGCATTAGTTTATATTTCATTAATTTATGTAGTTGTATATATTTAAAGTTATATGTCGCAGAATATTGACGTCTTCTTCCTGATATAAACATGGATAGACCATCAGGCGATGAGGCTAAGTGCGCGGTTCTAAGAACCACCGGTTACTACAGCAAGGCATTTCCCCACCACTCTTGCAGAGGTGGACTTGCCGTCATCAAAAAGAACTCCATGATAAATAGTTTGAAACACAACAAAACCTTTTATTTCTGCCACACATTGATTGAACTTGTTTGAACAACACTCACACTGGAACAAAGGTCGGTCCATTTTGTCTTCCTCTACTTCCCTCCACCTGGTAGACAAAAAGCAGACCGAATCTCTATTTTTGGAGCAGTTTCCGAATCTCCATGTCTATGCAATATCGATAGGTGGCAACCTGCTTATTATTGAAACTTGTATCTTTCACTTTTACATCCTGGAAACCTATACACTTCAAAAATTCTAGATTTCATTCATGTTATCAACCGTAAACATTCAGTTGACCAACCCACCAATAAATATGGTCACGTTTCATGCTGGATTGTTCATAGACCTGATGATAATATTCAACGGTCTACCATTGTACACCACGAACGTACATCATATCATCCCTGCATGATATGCCATCTCGACGTTTCAGTCAATAACACTGCATTTTATTTACTACTAAGAGAAACTGGCTGCGTTCATTGACGGAAAAAATGCCACGTGCACCAAATGCAGATTATCAATTAAAAAGTGTTTTGCATGATATAGCAGTGTTAGGGACCAGCTTCGCACTGCTAAAAGAGACAACCGTAAGGCGGATATGCCTTAGCTTTCCACCAGACTCACTATTCATAAACAAATCTATGAAACCGCTAATAAGAACGTCACATAGTCCATTTAGCCAATTTATCCCACTACAGCACCTGCAAAGGACTCTTCGAGATTGCCAACAAACTAATGTCAAGAAAGAAATGTATACCACTTCCATTTGCTTTCTCTCCAGCAGAAATTCAGGACTAGTTTGTACATTTCTTGCGTCACAAGGTACAAAACATTAAATATAAGCTTGATATCACAATATCAATTTACTCGTCATTACCAAACAGTAGCGATACTGACTTCAGCGACAACAGTTAGCAGCATGTAAATCTGTCTCTAAGGATGAAGTACAGACAATCGTGATGAACAGTGCAGTATAAACAGTTGAACTTGATCTAATTCCAACATAACTACTGATTGGGTGCTTAAATCTAATATTAGCATCACTAACTGATGTGTTTAATACATCTCTCTCATCCGGGAAATTCCCATAATTTTGCTGATTACCGCGCAGTTTTTAAGCTCCCGTTCATATCAAACATCTTAGATAAAATAGATTGAATCTCAACTGAGTTCAAACAGTCTTTTCAGTAATGTACAGTCTGCATATAACCATTGCAAAAGTAATGAAACTACTATTCAAATTGTATCTGCAAATGGAATACATTTCAGACCAGTCAGTATAAGTCGTATGTTCTACAGGGGTCTGGTCTTGGACATGCATCCTGCTGCTTTCTATTCGCTCAGCCTCCGTCAAGTGTCATATATATATATATATATATATATATATATATATATATATATATATATATATAGTCACAAGATAGACCGAGTCGGGACTGGATTAGTGAAGACACGGAACACAACTGCGTTAATAAGATGTTTATTTTATAAACGCAATTTTAAAAATCAACTCTGACACCAATATTTTACAAAATATAAGAAAAATCTAATTAAATAAATGTTCCTAACATGGAACTACGAATTTCAGTAACGTAATGACAAAAAAGAAGTATATGAATGAATTTACAAATATGAAAATATATAAAAAGCTCGTATAACGAGATAGATGCAAATGTGAAAAGATAATGCGTCGTCAATATGACGAGACTAAAATGAAGATATTAAATAATTAATACGTCGTCCATATGACGAGACATATGCAACCGTGAACCCTAAATTCTGAAGTTGGTTACTGGTGAATAAATCTTTTGTGGAACCATAATGTTCTGCATAACATATCATCTAGAAAAAAGAATTCAATTATATATTAATGGTATTTAACGTTCGTAGACTTTACATACTTTACCTGTAGCAAAATTAGCGACTACAATAGTATAATTTTCCGCTATTCTCTTTCATTTACATACCTGGAAAAAGACTCTTTCTATTACATATCATACGATTGTAATAATTTCCATTATTTCTTGACCTTATGATGCAAACTTTCAGATTATTTATAGGAATGCAGGATCATCGCAGAAAATGAGACTTAGACTAAGTCAAAGAAAAAATAAAAGTGCCAGCTTGTCACTAAGACCTGAAACCGTATGATATACAAACAACCATGATAAAAAATCTTGTGTGCATATCAACGTTACATTAGAATTGTATTCATGCCTATAATCTGATGGAAAGGTCATTTTTCAAAAGCATTAATTGTACGGTTTTATGAAGAGATTAAATGGATTTATATTTTGTCCAATGTTTTGCTTTTTCCCTGTCTGTGATATCTTGCAATATAGAATGCCCCGATGTTACAATGGTGCTCTCTAATATCAGTTGTGTTCACTACAGTGTCCACCGATTTAATACCTAACCTTCCTTATTTGAAATATGAACTAGACTTTTACGGTGAAATGCAAACATTCATATAACAAGGACAAAAGTACCACATATTTTCTTACCAGCAAATATATTACCTTAGAGGTTGATGAGGCACTGTGGGAAACATAATCTGTCATGTATAGATTAGAAAAAGTAGACTTGCCAATTCATGCTCTTACAAAAGCACACCTAGGAAGAGAACCAAAAAGCCATTTCTATCTGAAATCATTCCAATACAAGACAGACAGTATTAAATTGGACCAATGGTTTCTATGTATAGTGCCACCTTCGTGATCCTGTGATGGAGAACGATGAATAAATGAACATGAGCTGTATTATAATATTCGCGTTTGCGGGTGACATTTCAGAGGAAAAAAACACCTGTAGTGCAATATAATTACTACAGTTTAGTATCCATGCCATGCCATACATACATACATACATACATACATACATACATACATACATACATACATACATACATACATACAGCAGCAGAGGGGGCGAATCGGACAACTTTTATCGGCGTCGATTCGGCAAACAGAGGCTTCCTCGTAAATCGTAAAAAAGTGGCCATTCGGCAAACTAAGACTTCCTCGTAAATGTTTTATAGAAGAGTCCTTTTGGTAAAATAGAATCGAAAAAAAAACCGACGCCAACGTCATTGTCACTCACCCCCTCTGCTGTTATGGGTTAACAACTTTTTTTTTTAGGAAGAAAATCATTTAAGACTTTACAAACAGACGAATTTGTAAAACCTCACCTCGTAAATCAATTAGATTATTGGACTGATCAGTGAGTCTGAAATTAATTCTCGTTAATGAATTATTATGACACCGCATATAGACATAGACTGGATTAATTGGATCCACAATAATTAGAAACCCCGGAGGAGCTGTTGGTGCAAATAAATATAAAATATATCCTTGTTGAGCTTGATATGATCGCTCGAGATTTATTTGATTACTTCCTTCGATAACATCACATACTAAATTCAATGCAATCACTGAGGATATATTCACATTTTGAGGAGCGATATGTCTACCACCGCCGTCTGGGTCATTATTATGTTTGAGGATTGCTGTTTGTTGTTTCCATTTGGCGAGTATCAGAGAAACATTTTCTTGAATAAGATCATTAACAGATTTTTTTAGTTCATTTGCGTTATACCCAGAAAACTTGAAATTGGGTAAATCAGCTTCTGTTATATTGTAGCCGGTTAGGAATTTTTGTTTATCTCCGTTCTTATCGTTAATTATTACTTGAATTATTCGTTTGTTGATATATTTCATATCGGATACAAGCTGATTTAATATCCTAACACATTTTATGATCTAATCACGTGGTTTTGTTATATCAGAGAGATGCTCTTGGAAGCTCCGTCGTAGTCATTCTACTTGTGTTTTATGTAATTGATTAATCTCGCTAAAATAATTAGTGATATAATTTAACGTAAATGCTATGATAACGAATGAATCAAAAATTTTCTCAAAAACAAAATCCCATTGTATGTTATTGTTATCGATAAATATGAATTTATCGGTTAATTTAGCATTTTTTTATATCAGATAAATCATTTCGATATGATGGAGTAATTTCGTAGTATGACATTTCGTCTGTGACATAATTGGATTTTTTGGGTTCGGGTATTTGATAAGATGTCCGAGGTGGGTTTTCAGGCCATCCTAATATTGTTCTTATAGACCTCTGGTAGATATCTACGGCATACCCAGGCGAGTTTATTTCAATGGCAAATGATAATGTTGGTTCATGAACCGATATAGCGATTTTCGATTCTTTTACAGTAATGGATTTTATTCTACTCTGTAATTCATTATTGATTTGTTCGATTTGGTAAGTCTCAGATGGTATCGAAACAACGTTCCAGTCTGGAGTCCCGTCTTCTTTATTCTTACTCGCAAACACCAAGGAATTATGCGGTTGCTGACCGCCAAATGCTACCGACCTAATATTAGGCCAACTGTGATACACTCGTAGTTTGCTAACGCTATCTCCTTCACGGGAATCGGAGTAGGAAGATTCACATTGAATTCAGGATTGGTTGATGTTATTGAGATCATGCTGGTTTTCACCGGGTTTGTGTTCTCCACTATTCGTTGAAGTAGTTCTTGCGGTGTTGTCATTGTTATTATTATTATCCTGCTCTAATTTCGACATCGTGGAATCATACAATTGAACGATTTTCGAAAACTCACTATCTGATATTAATGTATTATCGAGTGACGATGATATCATTGAGGATAATTGCGAGTAAGCGGTTGATGCAACATGGAATTAACTACGTAATCTTGCAGTTTACGCTGGCTGCATGATGATATTTTTTTGTTACTATTGAGATAATTCCTGCGATTGTTGTCGCCACTGATATGCAAATTGGAACAGCTATCGGGGCAATCATTATCACCGAGGAGAGTATAATACCGGCTCCGGTGATTACACCACTCACCGAGTACACGGTAACATCAACTGCAGTGATTCTTCGTCGGTATTTTCTTATTTTCGTTTGGTACTACTCAGTGAGCGCGTTGAGTTTCATTGAAAACTTTCTGTCCTGATCATAGCGGTATTGAGATACCGAAGGTATCGTCGGTGATGAAATAATCGGTGATGACATTTTATTTATTACAACAGATTTCAATTTAGTTATTTACTTAAATCCGCTACGAATTCCACATACCATGTTACTGAAATCCTAGCCGAATAAAAATCCGTGGTTGGTATCGTAAATCGTTCAGTTGTATCCTTATCGAATATTGTTGATATTATATTGTTGACCCCAGATGAACTCGTTGATGAAATATTAAATTGAGACGTTGTCACTAGTGTTAATCGATAAATACCCTTGACGGTTGCAGTGATAATTAATATTTTTTTGTACAACTCCACGCAAATGATCCGTGTTGGGTCGCGTACACTACGTTGTTGGTTTTCGCATGAGGAATTTTTGTTTTTTCAATGATTGCTATCATCCTCAGTAAATCATCTTTGATTTCCTCGATGCAGTTTTTCATCTCATCAATGGATTTTTTAATATCAGGGAGTTTTATGTCAATTTTATCCAACGTGGTTGCAAAAAATTTATCAATGATACTTTTACGAAATATTGTAAACTTTTCAACGTGATCTTCATATCTGGATTGAAGTGTTGAAAACTCGGACATATAAGTTTTTATCTCTGTGAGCTTCGGTGTGGTCACTGGAGGATTACCAAAAAATTCTAACACGGGTTTATCAATATTGTTAATTCTATCCACATTAGTTGAAACAAGTACAGCCGGTTTGAGTTTACCCTGATTGGAAAACAATGCGATAGTATCTTCTACTGCGTTTGTTTAACTAAAATATCATCAAGAGAAATATTACTAGTTTTCAATTTACCCTGACGATCTTGAAATACAACTATTTCATTGGCATCAACATTTGCTAAACTCAACATCTCAGCTATTTCATCTTCGATTATGTTTTTATATCACCGGTTGCAACGCCGTCGGGTTCGGGTTTCTTCAGCGCTGATAAAGATCGTCCCCAAATATTAATCATGTTATTGTAAAACTAATTACTTCTCTGAAATCTCCTCAATTGCCAGCGACTGCTAGCATATTCATTCACGACCCGATGAGGTGGTTTTCCAGATGTTGAAATAGCGTCAAGGACATTTAATTCTTCGTTGCCGCATATTGGTGGGTCATTTATAATCCATATGAATCGAAAAAAACAATCACACGCGGATCAATCGCGTATGCAACCCAGTGGGTTCCGGGTCTAGTGCTGTTATCGAGATTAATGATACCGGTTTCAGCGCTGTTTGGTTGTGCCGGCAACTGATCTGTCATAAAGACTCCTCTGAAGTTTTTAATCGCAAGTTTTTTTTAGCAGCATCAAGTAAATTATAATTTGACATGGGAACCATAGGTTCTCGAGTTAATAAACTGTTCCTGGGATTTTCAGGCCCTTTCCGCTGTACCGTGAATACGGGGTTCCTGGTAGTCTTAGACCTTTCCATTTTTTTTATTTCCCCGTCCGGTAGCTTTCTTTAGTGCCATCCCTGTCGCGGTACCAACGGCTCCTAACGCCGCCGCCTTAGCCACCGCTGTGGCCGCTTCCGCAATCAACGCTGGAATCGCAGCTAACAACGGGAATATACCGCCTGAATTTATCCTGTTTTTGATCGCGGCTGCGGAGAGTGTGATCTGAACACCTTTTTCATCTTTAAAGGCATCATTGAAGCGTTTTATCTGACGAGTTGTCAGCGACAATTTATTCTGACCACCAGACATCTCATTGTGTTTCAGCGATATTGTGGTTCCACATTTTTTTTAGCTGATTACGATTGAAATTTCTTGAGTTGACCGGGGTTAATGTAACACTGATATGACTTTATGACATTATACAATAACAGATTGATCTAATTGTTACATGTTTTCCACTGGTGCATCGTCTACTCTCATCCGTCCACCAACACCTTCGAGTAGCATTGATTTATCGCTGAGAATAACAGCAACCGCTCTGTAATTAGCAACACCACCAGGACGGGCTACACGAGCTCTAAAGTGTATATCAACGACGGATTGTCTTGTTAAATCAAGATGTTCCAGCAAAAAGTAATAGATCGTATTAGGACAATAAATTAAACCACTACCTGAAATTCCAATGGAATCTCTGGAAAATCTTTGATTTAATCCCTTTCCGGTTGATGTTTTAGTGATACCAGTTGCACCTTTTTCAGAATCAGCTTCTGCCATTATCTGTAATTCGCCTGGGATTGAGTCTTCTGTATATACCGGTGGTGGTTCTGTGACACCTTTTATCATAGCCATTCTAATGAGAAATCGACCATTTGACCCGATTCATGCAAGCAAAAAATCAATTTAAAAAAATCCAGTGAAATATTTTCGGTAATTAATATCCATGAAATTTCCTTCCTTATAGAACGCGTTCATTGATAAACCCCAGTATAGGATTTCAAAGCCGTTATTGACTAAAACCGCCTTTACAAATTTTGTTCTAGTTGAGCGCACATACCTGTCCATTGTATACTAGCAACACCTATCCATGGAGTATTGTAAACAAAACATTGAAGTATTTATAGTAAGAATTTTACCTAACACAATCAAACCGTCGGTTACAACTTATACGGCGGGGGTATCCGAAAGGGGATTTTCGATTTTTTGAATTAACATTCTTATATTCTTAATTTTTTAATTAACTGCCCGTTTCATTTCGTATTCCAGCCTCAGTTCTTTACTTATTCTTTCCACGAGAGTAAATAACGGGACAAACTTACTTAAATCGTTTTCATATTTAAAAGTTGCATATATTGCATGTTGAATCTTTTTAATGAATGCGTACGACCTAGGTAGCATGTACTTATTCCTTTGGGTGCCATATTCAATATCTTCAAACTCCGAAATAATTTGATTACAGTTTAATCGATCTGACAATTGAATCCCTTGAAACTTCAAATTTTAAATTTCGGTTATGAACTAATTGATATTTTCAGAATTCATATTATATGATAACTATATATTTCTAATATATTTTTCAAAAAAATTGGGGGTCAATTTTGACCAGTTTTTTGGGTATGAACTCTGTTTATGCTAAGGTGTTTATCATCTTAGCACGCCTAGAGATATTATGCGATTATATATGATGATTTGAACCCCGTTCGTGCTAAGGTGTAATCATACATCTTACCCACGCCTAGAGATATATATGAAAACCCCATTTGGAAACCCCTCCGGTGTATTATTTACATCGGAGGCGCCCAGAGGTTACATATATAAGACAACGCTATCACGAAACATAGTCTCCTGAGAAGATTTCTAACTCGTCAAATAGCGGGTTAGAAATCTAAGAAGATATGCTTAGCGAATGACGTCACAGGAGAATACAACATATAACAATGGATTATAGAATGATTAACAATGGTATATACAATACAACCCCAATCGATTGTACAATGAATGGATTATATACAATGAATGACGTCAATGGCGTGATATTATATACGCAATGAATGAATGAATGGATGATATAGGACAGCACAGGACAATACTACATATAACAATGGATTATATAATGAATGATAATGACACTCTACATTCAAATTGTGAAACCACCATACCTCCCCCCACCTAATCACCCCGGGTTGAATGAAAAAGGTCATTCACACCTTGTGACGCGGTGTGGTTTGGTATGGTGGTTTCACAATTTGAAATTCGGGTGCTCACCACCCCCACCCCCCAATTTTAAACCGGTACCGTCGACAATATGCCTGTTACGGGGTTTGAACCATGGGCGTCGGGACGAAACCGCAACGCGTTACAAATATGCTAACTGTTCCTATCTACAAGTATACGCTTTTGTACAATGAATGGATTATATGCAATTAATGACGTCAATGGCGTGGTATTATATACACAATGAATGAATGAATGTGGATTATATAGGACAGCACAGGACAATAGAACATATAACAATGGATTATAGAATGATATGACAATGAATGAATCTATATACCTTTCACGTACTTAATACTGATTATGGACAACATTGAAGCACAACCGAATACTTGATAAAAAAACCACAAAAAGAATACAGTTGTTTGTAAACACTGCGTATTTGATTCGTTTTATTACAAAAATACAATAATTAATTATCTCGTTTGAGATTCATGACAATTAAAACAAGCCAATGAAATCCATTGAGATCAAATGACACAGCGTTTAAAAAAAAAACCATTGAGGATAACTATTTGCTAAGCCGACATACCCGCACGAGTTATCCCCCGCTGGTGTATATACACATAGTGCAAAATATGATTCATACGTTAACGAATTGAATTTTTTGTCCAGTCTTTTTGAAAAAGCCGAATTTTGTACTCGTTCTGCTACTCTTTGTAGTGAGGGCATACAAATATCAAAATATTTTCCGGCTTCATTCATGGATTGAAATATTTTTTCTTCGTTATTTTCAGTATTAAATGATCTTACAGGTCTCCTTGCAACTGTTTTACAAGTACCAGTTTTTCGTCGTTTGGAATTCTCACTCGGCATAACATCTTGTAGATTATTCAAAGAATTATCAGTCTTAATACCATTTAAGTGATCAGTAACAAAACCATCCTTGATCAATCCGTTATACACTTCATATACGAAACGATGATTATGAATTTCTTCTTCCCAACACTAAACATCAAATATCCCTGATTAATCACAACACTAACTGATTTCTTCAGTCAACGTTTTCTGATAATACCATCACGGGACGCCTCATAATCGCTAATCACGGGATGAGGTTGGGATGTGGTTGAAATTCTTGGTTCATTTATAGCATCATGCAATGATTCATAGGAAAGAAAGTAAGAAAATAATTAGGAGCAATGGTTAATTTTATTCAAACAATGATATATATATATATATATATATATATATATTTGTTTATTTATTTATTTATTTCTATATCGCAGCAATCAATTTCACAGGAACATTTCTGTTTACTCAAATCAGGCCGCTGCTGTGGGCTAAAATCTCTTAACCCAAAGTAGAAAAGGCACATAATGAGACTCTTGGAAGAGCTTTTGATCAAATTATGGTCTATCACTCTTCATTAGCTTGACAGCCTGTTTGGTTGGAGGGGCTAGGCAAGATTTACATTAGTCAAAATGTAGCTAAAGAATCCCATAGCCATTATCAGTGTGGCTGGTGAACAACTAATTTCCTTGAGTTAAAAGTTCGCTGATTTCTTACAAATTTGGTTTTCACACTCATAGATATAAACAAAACCTTGGATAAATGTATGCTTGGCCAAAATTTGGTTATTGTCATCAGCGGTTTATAATACAAGTTGCAAATATGGCTATTAGAACTAAAAATCTTAAAACCTCAGTCTCTCTTACTATAATGTTCACATATGACCTCAAGGCACAAACCAAATGTTTTTGAGAAATAAATATTTAGAAAATATTTGTTTAATAACTGCAAAAACTATTGTCATAAGCTGAAGGTGTGCATTAAAGGAATACAATATATTTTGAAAAAGTGGTTAATCAGCTAATATTTTGGAAAATTGATATGAAAGCTTGGAAGAAAACAAACAATGTGTCTGTATTTCTGAACATGTATTTATACAGTAAACTCACTCTGTATTGCATCCTTTTAAATGCAAGCGGAGTTTGGTAAAAGTAGTCAAAACCTGGTTTAGTGGACACTTGCTTATAAACATTATTGTTTTCTTTCTCAATTTTCTATAAAGTTTGCCTGCAGATTTTGATCCCTGATCAGTGACCACTGTTATTCTCTCATGGATGTTTGTGTACTGTGACCGTGATTATCTAAGAATGTTTATTTCCACATCACTGAACTAATCAATAACACTTGCTAAGACTTACATACAATCTCAACTGCCTGACTTAAACAACTGTCTCTAATTAGATGTATTGCATAAACAGCTCAGATTATTGCAATCTACAAATGTTCTTTGTTTAGCTTATCTGTTAAATTTCCTTCTGCCAATCCATCTACTTATATGTAATTGGCCAACCTTTTTTATTTTCTTTCTTTATCTACTGCCCTCCTCTCACAAATCCCCCCTCACTCGCTCTCACTCCCTCTCTCTCTCTCTCTTTCTGTTGTGTCATGATTTTTTCTTAAATGCTTACACATTACACTTATCAATATATAAGATCATCTTCAAAGAGCAAATGTGACCCTTGTGTTGGATTCTTAATGTTGTATTCAATTTTAAAATGAATATACTTGAACACAGAACTTACTGTGCAACATTCAAATTTAATGAATGGGAGAATACCAAACCATCTGAGTGATTCATATAAGGTTAGTATTTTTATATTAATTCTTAAGGTAAAGTTTGTATTTACCTCCATCCACCACCATTCCCTTATATTAAACGTCTGCCAACCTTACTGTAAACAAATGTGTAATCAGAATACTATCAAGTGAATATATATTTTCTGAGCTCTAATCCAGAGGAAATGAATAGAGAATCAAAATGATAATACCACATTGATATTAAATATCCATATTTTGAATGATAATGCTTAGAATATATTTATGTAATGTAAATATCTTATTTTAAACATCTTTTCATCTATTTTAATAAACATACACCATTCACATCATCCCCCGTTGATCAGCAAGCTATATATTTTACTATTAGCATCTTTCCGTTTTATTTTCAACTATTTAGTTTTTGATATCGCTGGTTGATATGAAAACTTTAACTCTTCTAACTTTTATTTATATAACAGATCCAATAGCGCTAAATAGCCTAAACGTGCTGGTGCACCATTAACATTCAATCAATGAATACACCACATGGCCTTTATATAGCCGTATTATCAATGTGAATTTAGAAGTTTCTGAAATTGTATTATTTCAGGTAGTGCTTTATCAAGTTTTGCCAAAAAATGATGTCATGACATAACTTCTACAACTTTAAAATTCAATACGCTTGACCATTGTGCTTCCTGTAAATACATCTTTGTAAGAAACAAGTTAATATGCTTTGACCTTCAGAAAATCACAAACCTTTGCAGCACATAAATAAAGTACAGCTAAACGGTATAATCTGTTGAACCAACAAATATATGTAAAAAAAATGTAAATGAATGAAGGAAAAGTTTGCAATTGATAGTGTGTCTTTATTTGAATATTGTATAAAAAGGGACAGAAGGCACATGTTGGATGATGGTACTTAGGTCTGATAGAGTAATAAGGAGCATATTATCAAGTATGAACCCTGGTAATCCATTTTATTTTTAATTCTGACCTGCCATCACAAAAGAGAAGTGACCGAAGCTTTAAATATAACAGAAAACACAAACAAAATTTTTGTTTCAAGTTCAAATGTACATATTTATAATTACGTAAAACTTTGTTTCAGTATGATGATAATTTGTAACATATTTAAATCATAACATAACATAGTTTTAACAAGATAAATTCCATATATTAATAGCATAGAAAAATTCATTTTAATGAATGCATGAGGTTCATCTTTAGTGATTTAAAGGCAAGTGGTTAAATGTAAAAATTTCTACACTCTGTAATGGACATGTCTTCTATTACAATTAAAACAAATATTTTATGAGATCTATTGGCTACTTAGATGATGTTTTACTCATTAAAAACCAGTAAGTTGTAGTATAATATGTTTCTATTGTGACTATTAAATGAGGAGAAACTTTTCAAAGAATCAATGGACTATATTATGAGATCAAAGAACCAGATTGATATAAACAGACGGTTAAATATGTTAAGAACAGAATACACGTTTGAATATAAGGGGATAATGGAAGAAAGGATAGATAAATTCTGGGTCTCTCAATTAGGGACAAATAAATATATTAAAGCAGGGATAATAGAATATAAGATTTCGGACCATAAACTAATTTTTGTAGAGATAGGGAAAATAAAAGAAAAAGTAGGGGGACGGGGCAATGGAAGCTAAATAAAAAAATTTAGATAATGAAGGATTTGGGAGGGAAATTAAAAGGGAAATAGAAAAATTTAAAAATCAATTGAACCTAGATATAATTTCGGAATCGGATAAATTAAAAGGGATGTTCAAAAAGCAGCGATTTTTCACTCCAAAATGAGGTTAAAAAAATAAAAATAGAAAGAGGAGCTCTGGAAAATCATTTAAAAACAATAACAATACAGGGCATAAAAAAACACTAGAAGAAAAACTTAAAACCTAAAAAATGAATTAAAGAAGGGAAAGGAAATAAAAGCAGGGAAATTTACACATTTATACAAAAATGAGGAAGAGTTATATAGAATCTTAGAATTACTTAAAATAGGCAAGGAAACAAAGACAGACAAAACTAAAATATTCAATCATATACAAAATTACTACAAGGACTTATATACTTCACAGAACATAGAAGAGGGAGATATAGAAACGTACCTACGAGAGACAAATTGCGAGATTATAACCGCAGAACATAGAATCAAATGCGAGGAATTTATCTAGCAAGACGAGATTATAGAGACTATAGGAAATTTATCAGAAAATAAATCGCCAGGAAGAGATGGGATCTCCGCGCAATTCTATAAAACATTCTGAGGGGAACTGTCGCCCATACTAGAATGGTTATATAATAATACTGCATTAAGGAACCTAGACATGTCTACAACAATGAGGGAGGGGATGATAACACTTACATACAAAGGGAAAGGGGATAGGGAAGAATTAAAAAACTGGAAGCAAATCTCTCTCCTTAATATTGATTATAAAATTATAAGTAAAATACTAGCAGAAAGGGTTAAAATGGGTCTTGACAAAATTATAAATGTAAATCATACTAGTGGCCTGAAAGGGATATACAAAATAACGTACTAAATATTAGAACTATAATATAATACAAAAATATTAATGATAAGAATAGTGCTATGGTACTAATAGACCAGGAAAAAGCCTATGACAGACTTAAACAAAACTATCTATACAAGACACTAGATAAATTTGGTTTTCAAAAACCTTCTGAAATTGGAATAAAATCCTGTATAGGAACATAAACTCATGTGTACAGGTAAACGGAACTAAAACGGAAAAAATTGAAATTTAAAGATAAGTGAGGCAATGATGCCCACTATCTATGCTATTGTAGGTAATAGCAATAGAAATACTTAGTATTTAAATAAATGAAAACCAATATATTAAAGGAATCAAAGTTCCAAATATTAAAGAGGAAGTGAAAATGTTATAACATGCTGACGATTGCACCCACTTTATACAAGATAAATTTCCCTACAATGAATTGATGAAGGAATTTAACAATTTTGGCAAGGTGTCGGGTTCTAAAATTAACCCCGACAGAACAGAAATATTTTTAATAGGAGACTGGAGAGGTAAGCAGCATGGGCCTCCTCCCGCTTTAATTAAAGAGAAAGTAAAAACTCTAGGTGTAAATTTCGGGACAAATGAGAAGAAACAAAACCTCAAAGAAATCAAAGAGAAAATTAATGAAAATATAAAAATCTGGGATCTCACGCCATTATGCCTGCTGGAACGGGCGCAGCAAGTAGCAAAAAACTAGATGTATGTGCACCTAAATTATAAACTAAAACCCTTAGACATAAAACATACAACGCTTATAACCATAGATAACGAAATTATCAAATACTTATGGGGCTTTAAAATGCACTATATCAACAAAAAATACTGTATAGGGAAGAGAAACGGGGCGGCCTATGTCTCCCCCATCCAACACTTATTAAATACACCAACATTCTAAACAGGTTTAAGGGAATTAAACCAGAGCCAAATATAGCTTGGCATGGTCACTATATTTACTATTTAGGGTTCTCAATGTAGCAGAGAACAGACATATTCAGAAAAAAGGAACTACCAGAGGTGTCGAGGAAATTAAGATCTATAAAAGAACTTTTTAATAAATATAGGGATGCTAGGGACTTATGGGAGATTGACACTAAATCAACGTTCCATTGGTTTACAGAACAAACTATAAATAAGGATAAAAACAAAATAGAATAAGAACACATAACTATTAATTTGGATAGAGCCTGGGGAAACTGGGTCAGATTACGATCTTTAAAAATGAAATTCAAATACATGCATGATGCGTGGTTGACAGGAGATTTCACAATGCGACGGCATATGGTCAGAGTATAGCCAAAATGTCCATTGTGTAAAAATGATTCTTTTAAAAAAAGTACATACAATGACAAAATGTGAAAAAACAGACCTGAAAGAGCAGAAATCATTTTAAAAATTAAGGAAACACAGCTGTATAACAGCAAACAAATACTATATATAAATGGAAGTTACACAACACAACTATTAAATAACATAGCAGATTTTATAGTTAGGAATATGAAAGCATGCGGTCAAGTTATATATATAGAGCAGCACATTAGATAGACTGGGAAACATGGTACTCAGGAGGAGAAGTACTACAGGGAGGACACGGGGCGATACCATGGCGCTACCCGAAGTGGTCACGCCCGTGGAAGAGCTAAGAAATACTCACCTATAGAAATTAAGCAGAACAACACAGTTCACACACTAGATAGTCTCCTGACCATTTTGTTTAGCACGTGCTGCTCACCAAAGCATGCTTTCATATTACAGTCACTAGTGACCTTAATTTATGTATACTCTATATAATTCACATGAACTATACAGAAAGCCCGTTTAGAGGGATAATAATTAGTTTCTTTTGGCACGGAATAGAGTAAATACAGTAATACAGGACGAAATCGAGACGGGTGATGTACAAATAAAATAAAAAAACGTATCGATTCCATTTCGATTATTGATTAAATAAGGAAGAATAAAAAGCATGGAACGGGATAATGCAAGCATTAAAACAATAAGGATTGGTAAAAACCCATGCTAAAATTTTAAACTTAGTACACCATGCTTGTACAAAATTCAAAAGGAATAAAAATAATACAAGACTCTCTCTCTCTCTCTCTCTCTCTCTCTCTCTCTCTATATATATATATATATATATATATATATATATATATATAACAAAATAAATAAAGACCGTTTAGGAGTATATAACTGTTATACAACTGGGAAATTTGATCTAGAAAGAGGCTATCCTAACAAGGCACACTGTATATACATATAGCAACATACAAACAGCACAACACAAGTAGCACACACAGGATGTAGGAAACCCCTAGCCAGGGTTAACTTTAAAAATTAAAAGAGATAGGAGACCCAAGATGGGATTTTTAAACCCAACTTGGAGGAAACCATCTCATAGAAAACATTAGTGACTAAAACTCCTCCTATTATTCATATAATCCCGATGGGAAAAATAAGGATAGGTTAAAATTAAAGAAATTTAAAAAAAAAAAAAAAAAAAACACATCAGAGGCACACACTCACAAATAACATACTTTTTCTTAGTTTTTTAGATAGAGGGGGGGGGGGGGCATATGTCTGGTGCCTCCCACTAAAAAAATAATAATATGTTTCTTGAATAATAATCACCCAATCATAATACCATAAGAGAAATCTTTCTACCAGTCAAATCCGGTGTTCCTATTAGTTACAAGGAGGTAGTATGCAGTAAGGTAGCAGGTTTTACTTAAGAGATGAACTAATGAATCTCTTGAGAGTGGTTCAGTAATTCATACATGTGCTTAACTTTGAATGTTTGTTGCAATTACTTCGTTTATCTGTTCATGGTCCTCTTCCGTATAATTTATTTAGTTGTTCATTATCTCTAGTTCAAACTTGGTGGTCAAATACATAGATTTTCTGGATATATTTCATATTTAATGTTGTTTCTAAACCATCAGCAAACTGAAATTTAAAATTCCAGTCTCAAGTGTCCTTAATGGCTTTTTGCAGTAAATGTCATCTTGACCCTCCCGTGGTCCCATGTAGACTGCACCAGCCCAATAATGTTTTGGAGAGATTACCAATAACAAAAATCATACATAACAAAACATTTTCTTCTTTCCCACTGGGACTGAAAAGAATGATTTTTGTAACAAATTAACCTTTAGTACATTATTATGCCTTGTGGAGTAATTTTACTTTAAGAACCCAACTATTTGTATAAAAGAAAAGTCTACTGACTTATGTGTCCACCTTTCTTTCATATTTTGTTGGAACCTGAAATGAATACTCTTTTCCTGATGACAGTGAAGGAGTCAATAGTGTATATGATCAAATCATACAATCAGTATTATTTAAGTTTTGTATTCCTTACCACTAAATAATCATAAAAGAGTACACAAGCTCATGAAAGTAATTGTGTTGCAGAATGACACTACAATTTGAAATTGACGTCAGTCACTTCCCAATCATATTGGTAGCTCCAATTGAACATCCAAAGCAACCAGATTTCCTTACTCGCATTTTAGAAAGGATCTGTCTTAATATATCAAGCATATATAAGTTTATAAGTGTTTCTGAAACGTATATTTGTATTGTTATAAGGCAGTGCATTGCTAATGCGGCTAATTCTCGGACCGAAGCTCAGTGGTTAGAATTCCTGTGACAGACATATGTTCATCAGTTCCATTATTAAAAGGGGTGTTAACCCAAGCTCGAACTTTAACATAAACATCTTTACACCCTCATACCATGTCACTATGTGGTGAGTACACTTTTGCACTCTCTCGGGGTTTAATATGGTAGGAGGGTGTGCATAAATTCGTTGTATGTAGAGAAGACCCCCTCGTATATTTCTGCCAAGTTCAAAACAAAAATGTTTGTGTGTGCCCTCATTAGAAGTAATATAGTATAGCTCACTTGACAAATCTCAATTTCTCTATTCTCACTAACCATATCTCATTTACATCACACTAGAAAAGTATCAATTTGACTATTCTCACTAGAAAAATATCAAATTGATTATTCTCACTACAATAATATCAATTTGACTATTCTCACTAGAAATGTATTACGTGGCTATTCTCACTAGAACAAATCTGTTTCGTTATTCTCACTCAATAAAGTTTTAGCTAGGTCCTCATAACAATAATTTTATGTATGTGGCGTCCTTAAAAACAAATAGTATATGTTGTGTTGTCCTTAAACAACGGCCAATGATGGCCTAAAATATTTAAATTTAAATATATATTTTATATTATTTATACATTGTACTGAACAACAAACTATTGCTGATATCATTTCTGCCATTAACAAATTTAAACATGAGAGTATATAAAATCATATGGGTCCGGAATTTTTTTTCCATTTTGATTCTATTCAGCTTAGAGAAATTCAAGGTGCATCTACAATATTTCAGAGTATAATTAAATGAAATTATCTAACAAGTTATGTTACATTCATTGGCAACTGCTAAATATACTGCCGCTGAAAATGTCTTATTAAATTAGCGACAGAAACATTACGAATATTATTATCTGACGATTACGAAACAAAAAAGACTATTAATACTTGTGTAAGACAAGAAATATTGATTATTTTAGATCGTTAAAACGAAATTGCTCTCAAAAATAAAAGTAATGAAAGCTGCGAATCAAAATAAACATATTTTCTAAATAAATATAGTTTTTGCTAAAGAATGTTTTTCTGCCTTCAAATTGTCAAGAGTTTCATTTTGATATTTTTAAAAGTAAATTATTCAAGAAAAATGTAAACGATTATTATAATAATAACGTAAGCTATGAAAAATGTGAAAGTTTCCATTCTTTAAAGCTTTTGTAGTAATTTTCATCATATATATTATCATCATCATCATCACTCAAGTTATTAAGGCCAGATCAGGGTAGCGTTATCTCATATACCTCCAATTATGATTCAACTCGCTGAGACATATATACAAGAAACTTTAAACTGTTTAAGTAGACTATTGCATATTGAGACCAGAAGCAAGAGTGTTTGATGCACACGTTATTATGAATGAATTCACCTCCGTATTTGTGTGTAAAAAATTTTGTCCAAACAAAACTGTTTTCATCTTGACAGGAAAGATCAAAACGCTGTATAGCAGTAGAACATCATATCGATTTTTCAAATAAATAGTCCGCATATTGTTTCAAACATGTGAACTGATATATTAACACGATATTGACTATATTTCATTAAGCAGAACAAAACTTGGTAGCTGATTTTGAGTTGTCTAAAGAAGACAGACAAGATATTATAAGATCCAGCCATGACATTGACGACAGCAAAGAATGGGAAAATCATTGAAAATTGCCTTCAGCATATGGGATGGATGTCGTGCACACCCTACGTCCAAGATGTATGCGTAGTGATATGAACCCAACATAAACAAAGTGAAGAGGAGACGTTTTCTGAAAGCAATAACAATTATAATGTGTAAATATTACTGATATGAAATACCAACACACACAGAATTTGTTTATCCTCTTCTCATGTGGCATGCTGTCTGCGAATCATGCTTCGCACGATAAAGATTCCAATGGTTAAGAGAACGAAATGTTCTAGGCATTAATAGGAATTGCAGGCAAACCCAAGTATAGCAAAAGAGAGGTTTGCTGCTCTAATGGGAAATGTAGGCGAGCCACAGTTGGTTATGAGGCACCATCCTACCGATGAACCAATGGTTGAAAATTATGTATCATCTTAATCAATCTGAAACAACATGAATAATAAAGATGCAAAGATTTACTGACATACTCACTCTGCTAATATTTTGGCTGAGGAATCTTTGTGAAGCATCACACACATACAATCACACACACACACACACACACACACACACACACACACACACACACATATATGTATATATATTCCTCCATACGTCGGGTAGTCGGAAATTGTAAGTGAGATTGCTAATACCAAAGCAGAAAAACGTATCTTCTCTTAATTACTCAAGCTTTATAGTCCTGGATAACATTATGATGAAATTATTCAAATAGAAAACGCGCTAGGCGATGATATTGAAAACATCTTGAGACGGAAGATGAACATTATTCTCGGTGTATACTTGCTTATGTTTCTTAACTATCGGAGAAACCTAGATTCACCCGATGTTAATATATGGTTTTAGAGTGAGGCTGTTACAAACGAAATTTAGACAATTTAGAAAAAAACATCTTCCAGAGATTCGGGATAACTTATGCAAATAAACCAATACAGTTTTAAGATGCACTTGAGTTCAATGAATCGTATATGCACAGGACTCTGTACTCGACATTACAGTTCACTTACATCAGGATGATCAAAACCGAATAACATTGAAAATCGGTGTGATTCCAGCCAAGCCTAAAGCTCTCATCCGATGTGACTCTCCACTGTTATACGCATTTTTGTATCTATTATTGGTCATAGACGTGGCAAACGTGGTCCGAACTAATATCCAACCAGGGCGGTATAATGATGTGTGTCTAGAATATCATTGTTGGATAATATACTGGAACGAAAGGTACCATGTATGAAACGCACGGGTCGACGCCGCCTTTATGTACTCAACACTAAACTGCGACTGATAATCATGACATTAATTGCAATAGAAATTAAGAATGCCACAGAATAAGAACATACAAGTGGTTTAGGACACAGCTCGCTGTTCTTCCGTGTTAAGCATTTGAAAAATCTCACAAAAACTTTATAATATAAATATTAACGCGCATACGACGCTAACGATACAGTCACCTCATATATCAACTCCAGCCACGTTCAGGAAGGCAGTGTGGTTCTCTCAGGACGCAATAGTGAAAAAAGTATTGAGCTACGTGGTTGATAATATTGAGAAGGTGACCTTTCCTCGGAAATAATCACAAAGGGCATATTTGCGAACATGTTACCTAGGACCAATCCCGCGAATCGCTAAGATAATCTCAGTGTGGATTCATCTGGGTTTCCGACACCACGCTTAAACAAGTTCCAAACATGTGTTCAAATACCTAGTGGGAAATGGTTATTGGAAATATGGGGCTCGTGATATATTAGTATTTTTACCGAAAGCCCATTAAGGTACTACATTTTATTATTAATATTATTGATGCAGAATTTTCCGATTTTGTTGTTGAAATCGTTTAATGTTCTGCTGTACATTCCATCTAGTAAATAATTCATTTAGATTAAAGGTATTAAAGGCTCGAAAATTGCACTTACTTGATCTGAAACAACAACAGCGAATACAAGGATATAATTTCCCACTATTCTCTTCCTTTTTTCTCTCTGGTTACTGGCTCAATCTCTTCTCGAAATATTGTAACAATTATACATTATATATTGACCGTATGATGCATGTTTAGATTATTTATTCGAATTTAAAAACATTGCGTAAACTTCTAGCTTTCCAAATCGCATTGACTAAATAAAAGTACCAGTATGTCACCAAAAACTGAATCTGTATGATATAAACAAGAACTATGATAAACAGGCTTGGTGGCACATCGACGAAGTATTATAAATGTATTATTGCCTGAACTCAATAACAAATATCAATATATAACATCAAGATAGTTACGCTTTAGTAAATAAATTAAATGAATTTATATTGTTTCAAATTTATTTGCTTTTTCGCTGTCTTAAATTTCCTGTATAAGAACCTAATACAATATGGTATATTAAAAATATTTAAACTTTCACTTTGAATTTATTAATAACGACTCCATTGCATAACCATTAACTTATGAAACCATACTGATAAACAGGACACATTAAATGATGATCAACCTTTTGTGAGATGTGACAACCAACCTAACAAATTGTCAATATGTTTGTCTATAAACTCAGTTCGAAAGAGGGCATCTTACAAATGTTGATATTACATAATATATGATAAATGAACGTACATGGAAGCGAGTTTGCGCCAGATAAGGTGCTTAGCATAGCCCGAAGCCAAAACCAGTAACTGTATTATACATACATACATCCATACATCCATGCATACATACATACATACATCCATCCATCCATCCATCCATCCATCCATCCATACATACATACATACATACATACATACATACATACATACATACATACATACATACATACATACATACATACATACATTCATACATACATAATGTTACGTGCTTAGACTCGAATAAACAGTAACATAGAAAGAGTGAAAATAACAAGCTTGTCAAAACTTAATGAACAATTTTTTGAGCACAAATATGTTCCAGAAAAGAAAAATGAACTTGCTGTTTTAAGAATCAATTCCAAAATGAATCCATAAATAATTCAAAATATAATCACTAGAGAAATTGCAAAAGTCCTGGTAATAAAATGTCCAAACAATTCCAAGTTCGAATCATAGTGAAATATTCAACATGCAAGACGATGGCACGTGATGATCCCAGTTGTTTGGTAATAAAAATCTATGAGCACAATTGTTTAAAAGATAAATAACATAATAAATCCTCTTGATGCAAACGAATCGAAATAATTTCGAATACAAGGTAATTTAAAAGAACTCAAAACGACACAACTTAATATTCTAACAGCCCAAGTTCTACTCAATAGTTCGCTCCAAAACATAATTTATATACATGTTTATTTTACGTAAACAAGAAAGGGATAACATGATCTTCTAGAATCTTTTAGAACAAATTTACGTTAAAAATATCACTTACACACCGTATGACCCAACTAAAAATAAAAAGATGTTTATAACAAAGCTCCATAATGTCCTTGGAACCAACCAATCATTTTGAAAGCTTGTTTACAACTCTGAATCCAGGTCAGAAATTAGGTCAACACCTGGTGTTTACCCTTAAGAGAACATATCATCCCATTTTCTAAAAATAATATCTCCCAATGAATGAATCTTAAACTTAGAATGTCAATTTTGAATCTGACAAACAATTAAAATAAAGATAAATGACCCAAATCAAATACACGTAACACCTTCCCCCATAAAATAAAAAGAAAGGTTTATATGATGAAACCTTCTTTTTACCACAAACCAATTTACACCTAAGGTTAAAAGAACTCATATAAATAGCACAGTGTATATGATAAAATATATTGTTATTCACTTGTAAGAGCGTCTGCTATTAAATTATCTTTTCCCTTGATGTGCCGGATGTCAAGATTATATTCCTGCAATAACAAACTCCACCTTAGTAATCTTTGATTTTTATTGTTCATCTTGCTGATGAAAGTAAGGGGGTTGTGGTCACTAAAGGCTATAATCGAAGAAGGAGCTAAATAAACTAAGATAAACTTCAAAATGTTGTGAAGCCCAAGTCAATGCCAAACGTTCCTCCTCGATAGTTGATTAATTTCTCCGGTGCTTTTTTAATTTCTTTGAAAAATAGCACACTAGATGTTCAATACCATTTTTGTCTTCTTGAATTAAAACTGCTCCAACACCAACATCACTTGCATCGACAGATAATTTGAAAGACTGACTGAAATTTGGAGCTGCAAGAACAGGTGCTGTTTCAAGTATGGCTTTTAACTTGTCAACCGCCTCCTGACATTTTCAATCCAAAAAATCTGGTTCTTCTTCTTTAATAAATTTGTCAGGGGTTCTGCAATTATTGAAACATTGGAACCGAAAGTATCCAGCCATACCTAAAAACCGCATCAGTTGCTTTCTATTTTCAGACACAGGGAATTTAGAAATAGCCATAACCTTAGCATCTATTGGTTTAACTTGTCCGTGTCCCACAATATGTCCTAAGAAAGTCACATTAGCACGGTATAATTACTTTTAGATCAAATAACTGTCAAATATGCATCAGTAAGTCTGTCAAAGAATTTTCGAATTCTTGCTAGATGTTATATTTAGGTGTCGTTGTAGACGATCACATCATCTATATAGACATCACGATTTTCTAAGCCAGAGGTGATCATATTCATTAGACCTTGAAATGTACTTGGTGATCCTTTCATCCCGAATGGCATTACTTTATGTTGGTAGAGTCCATCTGGAGTCACAAATACCGAGATTTCCTTTGCTCTTTTGGTTAATAGAATCTGCAAACATCCTTTCAGAAGATCAAATTTTATGAAATATGTGGCATTCCCAATTTTATCAATGCAATTGTCAATTCTTGGTAATGGGAATGAATCTTTTTTTGTCACACTGTTCACCTTTCTATAATCAGTGCACCTACGGAACGTTTTATCTGGTTTTGGAACAAATATGCGTGGTGAACTCCAATTACTTTTACTGGGCTCGATAAAATCATTCTTCAGCAAATATTGAATTTCCATTTTTAAGTATTCCTGTTTGAGTGGATTCATCCTGTATGGATGTTGTTTGACAGGTTTGGAATTTACATTTTCAACGTCATGAAAACGTTTGTTTGTACTTGTAGGAACATCTGAAAATAAGTGCTTATATTCAAATAATAACTGTTTCAATTCATTTCTTTCTTGCGCTTGTAAATGTGAAAGTTTCTGGTCTAGATCTTTCATAATTTCTGAATTACAAAGTTTCGTCATTTCAATATCAGTAGAATCTGATGATATTTCTTCACTAATTGAGACAGGTACAACTAAATTAATTACAGGTTTAACATGGCTATCTCTTTCAATATACTATTTTAGCATGTTTATATGGCACAGTTGTTTTTGTTTGCGCCTCTCAGGAGTATTTATGATGTAATTTAAGTCATTATTTTCCTGGCAACTATGTAGGAACCATAATATTTCGACTGAAGAGGATTTTGTGGCATTGATAAGAGAACAAAGAGTCTATTACCAGGCTGAAATCTCCTTTCCTTCAATGTTTTGTCAAATTTTGATTTCATTTTAGATTGAGCAGATTAAAGATTTGCTCTTGCGACCTCTCAAGTCTTTGACAACGTGTATCTAAAATCGGAAACATAATCAAGAAGATTGATCTCAGTATATTCATCAGAGAAAAGTTTCTCTTTCAATAACTTCAAAGGTCCACGCACAGTGTGTCCCAAATCCAGTTCAAAGCGACCGAAGCCTAAAGATTCTTGAACTGATTCTCTAACAGCAAACGCTAGTAAATTAATGCCATCATCCCAATTTTATTCGTATCAAAATAATATGATCGGATCATATTTTTCAAAGTCTGATGGAATCTTTCTACTGCCCCTTGGCTCTCAGGGTAATAGGATAAGATTTGACTTGCTGAATGCCTAATTCAAGTATAACTTGTTAGAAAATTCCAGACATGAAGTTTTAACCTTGATCAGACTGAACAGATTTGGGAAGTCAATACTGAGCAAGAAATTTTATCAAAGCTTTTACTATTGTTTTAGAGTTTATATTCCTCAACGGAATTGCCTCTGGAAACCTTGTTGACGCACACATAATGGTCAACAGGTATTGGTTACCTAACTTAGTGTTGGGTAAGGGACCTACACAATCTACCATAATTATACTAAATGGTTCGTCAAAGGCAGGAATAGGTTGTAGATGAGCCTTAGGTATCTTCTGATTGGGTATTATTACCTTTTGACAAGTATGACAAGATCTACAGTATTTTTCAACATCACTTTTGATTTCTGGTCAATTGAAGTGAGTAAAAATCTTATGATAAGTTGTATTAATCCCTAAATGACCAGCCAAATGAGTTTCAAAGGCCAGATGAAGTATTTCCTGTCTGTAAGGTTTTGGAACTACTATTTGACAGTTCACAGACCACTCATCACCAGCAGGTACCTCGGGAGATCTCCATTTTCTCATAAGAATTCCATTTTTAATGATATAACAGACAGGATCTTCAGTGGCTTCCGTCTCACTCATGGCTCTTTGAAACAAACAGATCTGAGGATCCTTTTCCTGTTCGACGACATGTGACTGTCGTTTATCACCCAGATAAGAATAAAGAGAATGAGTTGTTAAAAGAGGATCACTATGATCAATACCTTCTGATTGATCCAAACAAGGAGTAAAAGTGACCTCATCAAAAGTCTGACCTATACACGTGTCAGCTAAAGGAATACTGTCTGCATCAAGATCATTCTCAAGAACTTTCTTTGTCATAGCTCTGGTACCTGCACAAGCTAGAAATATATCAGGGAATTCTTTTTCAATTGGATCAACTTTATGATCCAAATCAGGCCTGTCAGTTACAAGTGGACTAACCACTACCATGTCTCCAGCTAACTCGTTGTCTAGCAATAAAAGAATGCCCTCAACGGATAAAGCCGAGACTATTCCGACTGTCACTGGTCCTGATACTATGTCTGATGACACATTTACACAATGGGGAGGAACCTTAGCAAAGCCGCACCCTACTCCATGAAAAAGAACACATTCATTAGAAGAAGACTTCTCAGAAAAAGGCAAAGTACCTGGCAATAAAAGACTCTGAGAAGCTCCTGTGTCCTTTACAATTTTAAAAGGGGTGGTATTAGCTGAATCACCCAAGAGTGATATAGAAACCTTTAAAATGAACGGTTCATAATTCTCCATAATAATATCAGACTGGAATTTATTAGACCCAACAAATGTATTGCTTACATTACATGACCGAGACCTTGACCTCTTAGAAAGAAGAATATTTGGAACAAGTCTTTCTTGATTCTGATGCCTAGTTTTCAATTTGTAGCAATCAGAAATAACGTTTCCTTTTTCTTGCAATAGGTAAACGTCTTATGAGACAAGGATCTAGAATCAAGCTTCTCTGAAGTTTGATGTTTAAAAGTTGTGCAAGTTTGAGTTTTCAAAGTACTGGTATTAGGCTGAAATACTTTGCATGCATACATACATACATACATACATACATACATACATACATACATACATACATACATACATCCGCGTACGTATTTTTAATACGTTAACATTGACATCCACACATACATGTTTTCAAACAAGAAAGTACAATACGTAACCGCGTGTAACAGAAATGTTATAGTCGCTCGACATTTAAGTAGTTACATACAAGTTTAATGTGGTGACTAAATTTGTTATATCTAATTGTTTCCTTGAAATTCTGTTTCTATCTATGAACAAAAGACTATGTTTACTTGTTCCACCGATTGACTGTTTACACTGACTAACATCAGCCTCCTGTAGTTTTCTTTTTAATGCAAATATGAAATAGTGTTCAAATGATTACGTGTATTCAGATATTGCAATATGGTCTTTTTTCTACAATTTACCATACTTTAGCAATGTAGTTTGCAATAGTATATACAAACTAGTAAGAATAAACTGATCGACCCCATTGCTGACACTTCATATGTGTTAATCTGAAGCGATCCCGGAAGTACAGAAGGAAGTGAAAATACCATTGCCAAGGGATTATGCTGAATTACCCATACAACTATATAACAGTTGCATCGGAGACTTCCGTGTATATGTAAGTATGTATGTAACTATGTAGCAATGATCCGGAAGTAGCTGTCATCCAATGCACAATTTCTCTTATGACTACTTTTTTTAAAAAGCTTAACTTATCTTGCACAGATATATGACAATAGAATGGCAGAATAAATTAAAATATTGTGACACAACTATTAATAACTGTCCACCGTTCGAAATATATGCTTGAATGCAGACAATATTAATTTGCTGTTCTCTAATTGTGATGCCCTCGATTGGATAAACACGTTATTTTCATCATCCATATTTGTTGATGTAGCTTCACATACACAGATATGTTCTCATATCAGAGACAGATCAAAAGTACTATCTCTGGAATATATGAAAAAATACACGATAATACAAATCTACATTATTATCATAAATATTGCCATCAGATAACATTATCATACAGAATAGAGAAATCGTATTCTAACGAATTGGATCCCAGATCCATTATTTCACCTAGTGTGAAGCTTTCATTTTACACGAGTGATACCATTTCCAACCATTTCCACTCAAATGTTAATGGGAAATTGTTCTGGCTAATTGAATGTCATGTTACTGAAAAATGTACCCTGATCTCAATGCGTAGAATTATGTATAATATGATCTTCAAACGCAAGCAGCAGAAACGAGCACACAACTCACTAAATCAAGTTAAATGTACCCAATCAACAACAATTAATATCATTGAGTGATTACTCTGAAGTTTGTTTCTGTCAATGTCGGATGATATATGTTAACATTGTGATGCACTTGCACCAGATGTTGAAGTATGAAGTTTTGTTTCTATCAATTTACTGATATCATTCTGTATGTTTCCATCTCGTTTTCATCCATTAAATGTCGGTCTGCAGTATGTGGTTTTTTTTGACACTTTCAACAGTGTATGTATGTATGTATGTATGTATGTATGTATGTATGTATGTATGTATGTATGTATGTATGTTGTATGTATGTATGTATGTTGTATGTATGTTTGTATGTATGTATGTATGTATGTATGTATGTATGTATGTATGTATGTATGTATGTATGTATGTATGTATGTATGTTGTATGTATGTATGTATGTATGTATGTATGTATGTATGTATGTATGTATGTATGTATGCATGCATGCGTGTATGTACGCACGCACGCAAGTACGTATGCTGCATATATGTATGCATGCACGTACGTATGTATGTATGCATGCAAGTATGTATGTAGGTAGGTAGGTATATATGAAGGTAGGTAGGTACCTGTGTAGGCATACCTTTGCTAGGTAGTACATTTTGTATATGGAATCTGCATCTTATTTTAAAGTAGCGGGTGTATATGTACACAGATATAAGCATTGCCACGTTCTTATATTTTACCATTTATATACACGCACACATATAACCATGGTCAGGTATCTTGTATTTTACCATTTGTTTTGGCTTGCAATAAGCTTCTTGAACCACTGAATATTTGTGCAAGAAATATATTTTCTTGTAAAAGCAATGAATGCATTCGCGAGAAGAATGTTCAAAGTCAATCCCGCAAATGCTTACTGATTTTACTCTTTCACTTCGAATGTACACTTAATAACGCACATCGAAGTGTCACTCATGTGGATTTACCCAGAAAAAGAGAGCTTGAGAATTTTGAAAACGAAAATGAAACGCGTTTATGCAATATGATCATGGAATATGTTGACGAAGCCGTTGCTGGAACAAGCAATATGTGGAAGAACAGATCGCATAATTACTTCAGTTATTCTTGTAGAATACAAATCATTCGCTGAGAAAAAGATGATGAGTTGACATGATGTCGATATCCTATGGTGTTATAGATAAGGAATACTTTGATATATTTCAATCTCATATCTTAAAGGTACACAAGATTAGGTATTATTATATTGATCTAATGGCGCTACAGAGGCGAACTGTGTAAAATAGCACTGTTGATAAATAATCAGTTATATATTCTTACAACAAGAACACCTGCCGTTACAGCCATTTTCCAGATATTTTCACATATACAGTACCAAAACCAATACCTGTTGAAGATGAAAATTACGGTAAGGGACTCGACGTCTTTGATTTTGTGTTTACAGTTAGACATTTCCTTACGAACATGTAATGGATTCTGACTGCAGTGATTAGGCTTCAAAGTGCGCGGAATCGGTGTTAAATCGGGCCACCAGTAGTGCTAACATTGATATTAATTGGTTTCAACTTGTAAATTAATATCGTTTCAGTTTTATCCACCTGTAAAAGCAATGAATGCATTCGCGAAAAGCATTTTAAAGCCCAACCCAACAAATATGTGCTGAATTTACACTTTCATTTCGGATGTACACTTTAGAACACCCAACGAAGTGTCACTGATGTCGATTTGCCCGGGTTGCCAAAACCGGAGAGTGCTTCTGATTTTTGAAAAAAAAATGAAATGCTTGTATTTTTCAATATGTTGACAAAACCGATATTCGAACAAGCAATATTTGGGAAAACATCTCGCCTAATGACGTTGATTGTAGATATAAAAATACAAATAATTTGCTGATGGATGATGATTTTACAAGGGGTCGATATGCTTTGGTGTTATGACTAGGGAATACTTTGATAGATTTTTAATTCCATATCTTAAAGGTCCAAGAGTATAGATGGTATTATATTGATGTGAATGGCAATACAAGATGAATTGTGCAGAAAAACAATATTGATAAATAATTAGCTACATATTCTTGCAACAAGAACACCTGCCGTTACAGACACGCGTTTTTAAGATATTTTTTATTCGGGCCACCAGTAATGCTAACATTTATATTAGTTAGTTTCCACGTGTCAATGAAAATCGTTTATGTTTTATTCACTGATTTGATTAGCACCAATATGGTGTTAAGCACCGAATTGTACAGTCACCCGAAGATTAAATATGCATCATAGATTTTCTCTATTTGTATAACCACTCTATCAAAAAAGAGTATATAAGTGTTTATTGCAACTAATCATCGACAGCATCGCGCTATTAATAGAAGGACTATGGCGTATACTAAATGTTACCTACCCGATAAAATAATCAAGAATGAGCTACTACAACTAAAGAAGAAATAGGGAAGAATGCGTCACTCATGAAATAGAAACTCGTTGAGTGATCGTGTAAGGTATATGCAGAATCAGAGCACCAACAACCGTTTGGGATGTTGCATGAATAAGGACTGTGACAACTAGTAAACATACATCTATCAGAAATACATTTGGATGCAAAACAAAATAGTAACAATTGTGACTGGCGACGATTGCATTAGCAAATACGTACATATTGAGAACATCTTACCGCGGCACAAAATAGCCTCAATATGATTAATAAGTTGTATTCGTTAGCATCACAAATATAATAGCATGGCTGCGATCGACGTCTTGTTGGTGGAAATGAAAACCACCGGCGACTCAGAGCGCAAATACGATTATGGGAAAAACCAAAACAGGTAATGGATTTGCAAGAGGTTAACATCTGAAAACTTTTATCCAGGTTTTACAGTTCGCTTAAAGTTCAGAATTTGAAGACATTTCCGTAACTCGTATACATGTATATCGAGTGACTGACAATATAACTCTTATAATAGCAATTTTGTTGGTAATTGATCACGGTCAGAGCTTTTCCATAGTATTACTTTGGCGCCTGTTGGAAACTGTTATGAATTAAACTGTGAGGGTGTCATTATATACATTGTACTGTGTGGACAATGTCTTGATGTGTGGAGGTTTGTATATCTACATCAGTAAACATACACATAAAAAACAATATTGCAACACACGGATATGTCTGTTCATGCTATCCTAGTGGAAGTGTTACAAGACTAAATAAAAGAACAAAATAGCGTATTTTGCTGATAGAACGAATCATAAACTAAGACATGAAAAAGAAAAAAGTGGTTATCTGCAGGCAGTACGCCATTGCCACAGAGATGAATGGCGTTGCAGAATTGTACATATTTATTCGAATATTGGCTTTACGTTTGGACTATTACTTCAAGAGCCATCAACAGTGTATAAAACAAAATTTGGATTTTACAATGTAGGATAACATCATGTCGATATTAACGTAACAATAAAGGTTATCATCCGAGAAAATTCCAGAAATGATCTTGACCAGGATGAAAAGTGAAACCATTTATAATGCCTGACGAAATAATTAAATAAATGGAACCATTAAATTAATTTAGCATATTTATCAAAACAAACAAATAATATATGCATCAAGTATTCAAATTGTTATACGTATGTTTGGATATTATACACACATTGAAGTCAAACGGTGTAGTAATGATGCATTAGGAATAAATTCAATGAAGCTATAAACGTCGGATCGTGATTTCTGATTCAGTCCGTGGTTATTCAGGAAATGTTCATCATGCAAGCCCCTATATTCATTTATTTATCCATATGACCATTCATCCATCCATCCATTGAGACACATGCACCAACATATATATATATATATATATATATATATATATATATATATATATATATATATATATATATATATATATATATATATATATATATATATATATATATATATATATATATATATAATGGTTCCCACAAATCCTGGTTATATAAATATTTGACAAATAATGGCATTTCTGTCATCACAATCTTTGTCGTTCATCAGGTAGAAGAAGCATCTCCTCATTTCTATAAATAATATAATATATTTATATTATATTACAAATATGGTACCATTCAGAGTACGAGAAATACTATAAACCTCTTCATAAATGTTTCTCTCGCGAACGGAGCACGTTTTCTTAAATGGTTGCTTCTTTATTGCGGTTTGTTTTTCTTTGAATGATGCGTGTAAAATCCTACTGAAAGCGTTGATGCTAATGTGTTTTCAGAAACAGCAGTCACTAGCTGCAAAACATAATTCAAAACCTAATGACATAGAATACACATTGAATCCTAATTTTACTTACAATTTAATGAACATAGCTGGCCTCAATATTGGATTGCATTCAGCTGCTAGATTGTCAAGTGGAGGAAGAAGGGCAGTAGAGTCAAGTTGAAACGGATTAGATCAGCCCTTTCGATTTGGAGGACGAAGTTAAAAGTCTTTTGTAAATTATACAAGCACAATATTACAGCTGATGGGAATACAGTGTCGCAAGTATTAATTTTTGAAGATATTTATTCTGATTGAATTCGCATCTTTTGTCAGCTGTGAATCAGCTTGTATATGCGAAACGTAATATAGTAGACCAGTGTCTAATTTGTGCTTAAAATGCTGGAACATTCAAGTTTTTTAGTCTTGATCAGATTTTTATAGATTTGGGAAGATCAACACATCTTATTATTTATAAAGTGTATATTATGGTTTTAGTTTTAATATTCCTAAAAGTAACTGTCCCTGGAAATCTTCATGGCGCACTTACAATGGTATGCATGTACTGCTTGCCTCACTGGGCACAATATAAAGGAGAAGAGGAACAAACTATTATTTCACAAAATGCTTCGTCACAAATGTTTTGTCTGGTTGGGATTTCGCACCATTTAAAATGTACATGAACTTCAATATTTACAAACATGAGAACTAAATCGTCTGCATACTGTTCTTGTTTTATGAATAGGTGATATCTGTCATTAAACGGCCAATCAATATTATCCTGGGTGAGGGGCTTGTTTATCTGCCTAATCATTTCTCTCCCAATGAATGAATCTTAAACTTAAAATGTCAATTTTGAATCTGACAAACAAACAATGAAAATAAAGATAAATGACCCAAATCAAAAACACGTAACACCTTCCCCCATAAAATAAAAAGAAAGGTTTATATGATGAAAGCTTCTTTTTACCACAAACCAATTAACACCTAAGGTTAAAAGAACTCATATAAATGGCACAATGTATATGATAAAATATATTGTTATTCACTTGTAAGAGCGTCTGCTATTAAATTATCTTTTCCCTTGATGTGCCGGATGTCAAGATTATATTCCTGCAATAACAAACTCTACCTTTGTAATCTTTGATTTTTATTGTTCATCTTGCTGATGAAAGTAAGGGAAATGTGGTCACTAAAGGCTATAATCGAAGAAGGAGCTAAACTAAGATAAACTTCAAAATGTTGTGAAGCCAAAGTCAATGCCATACGTTCCTTCTCGATAGTTGATTAATTTCTCCGGTGCTTTTTTAATTTCTTTGAAAAATAGCACACTCGATGTTCAATACCATTTTTGCCTTCTTGAATTAAAACTGCTCCAACACCAACATCACTTGCATCGACAGATAATTTGAAAGACTGACTGAAATTTGGAGCTGCAAGAACAGGTGCTGTTTCAAGTATGGCTTTTAACTTGTCAACCGCCTCCTGACATTTTCAATCCAAAAAATCTGGTTCTTCTTCTTTAATAAATTTGTCAGGGGTTCTGCAATTATTGAAACATTGGAACAAAATTTCCGATTGTATCCAGCCATACCAAAAATCCGCATCAGTTGCTTTCTATTTTCAGGCACAGGGAATTTAGAAATAGCCATAACCTTAGCATCTATTGGTTTAACTTGTCCGTGTCCCACAATATGTCCTAAGAAAGTCACATTAGCACGGTATAACTCCCTTTTAGATCAAATAACTGTCAAATATGCATCAGTAAGTCTGTCAAAGAATTTTCGAATTCTTGCTTGATGTTCTATCCAGGTGTCGTTGTAGATGATCACTTCATCTATATAGACATCACGATTTTCTAAGCCAGAGGTGATCATATTCATTAGACCTTGAAATGTACTTGGTGATCCTTTCATCCCGAATGGCATTACTTTATGTTGGTAGAGTCCATCTGGAGTCACAAATACCGAGATTTCCTTTGCTCTTTTGGTTAATAGAATCTGCAAACATCCTTTCAGAAGATCAAATTTTGTGAAATATGTGGCATTCCCAATTTTATCAATACAATTGTCAATTCTTGGTAATGGGAATGAATCTTTTTTTGTCACACTGTTCACCTTCCTATAATCAGTGCACCTACGGAACGTTTTATCTGGTTTTGGAACAAATATGCGTGGTGAACTCCAATTACTTTTACTGGGCTCGATAAAATCATTCTTCAGCAAATATTGAATTTCCATTTTTAAGTATTCCTGTTTGAGTGGATTCATCCTGTATGGATGTTGTTTGACAGGTTTGGAATTTACATTTTCAACGTCATGAAAACGTTTGTTTGTACTTGTAGGAACATCTGAAAATAAGTGCTTATATTCAAATAATAACTGTTTCAATTCATTTCTTTCTTGCGCTTGTAAATGTGAAAGTTTCTGGTCTAGATCTTTCATAATTTCTGAATTACAAAGTTTCGTCATTTCAATATCAGTAGAATCTGATGATATTTCTTCACTAATTGAGACAGGTACAACTAAATTAATTACAGGTTTAACATGGCTATCTCTTTCAATATACTATTTTAGCATGTTTATATGGCACAGTTGTTTTTGTTTGCGCCTCCCAGGAGTATTTATGATGTAATTTTTCTGGCAACTATGTAGGAACCATAATATTTCGACTGAAGAGGATTTTGTGGCACTGATAAGAGAGCAAAGAGTCTATTACCAGGCTGAAAACTCCTTTCCTTCAATGTTTTGTCAAATTTGGATTTCATTTTAGATTGAGCAGATTAAAGATTTGCTCTTGCGACCTCTCAAGCCTTTGACAACGTGTATCTAAAATCAGAAACATAATCAAGAAGATTGATCTCAGTATATTCATCAGAGAAAAGTTTCTCTTTCAATAACTTCAATGGTCCACGCACAGTGTGTCCCAAATCCAGTTCAAAGGGACCGAAGCCTAAAGATTCTTGAACTGATTCTCTAACAGCAAACGCTACATCCCAATCTTTATTCGTATCAAAATAATATGATCGGATCATATTTTTCAAAGTCTGATGGAATCTTTCTACTGCCCCTTGGCTCTCAGGGTATTAGGATAAGATTTGACTTGCTGAATGCCTAATTCAAGCATAACTTGTAAGAAAATTCCAGACATGAAGTTTTAACCTTGATCAGACTGAACAGATTTGGGAAGTCAATACTGAGCAAGAAATTTTATCAAAGCTTTTACTATTGTTTTAGAGTTTATATTCCTCAACGGAATTGCCTCTGGAAACCTTGTTGACGCACACATAATGGTCAACAGGTATTGGTTACCTAACTTAGTGTTGGGTAAGGGACCTACACAATCTACCATAATTATACTAAATGGTTCGTCAAAGGCAGGAATAGGTTGTAGATGAGCCTTAGGTATCTTCTGATCGGGTATTATTACCTTTTGACAAGTATGACAAGATTTACAGTATTTGGCAACATCACTTTTGATTTCTGGCCAATTGAAGTGAGTAAAAATCTTATGATAAGTTGTATTAATCCCTAAATGACCAGCCAAATGAGTTTCAAAGGCCAGATGAAGTATTTCCTGTCTGTAAGGTTTTGGAACTACTATTTGACAGTTCACAGACCACTCATCACCAGCAGGTACCTCGGGAGATCTCCATTTTCTCATAAGAATTCCATTTTTAATGATATAACAGACAGGATCTTCAGTGGCTTCCGTCTCACTCATGGCTCTTTGAAACAAACAGATCTGAGGATCCTTTTCCTGTTCGACGACATGTGACTGTCGTTTATCACCCAGATAAGAATAAAGAGAATGAGTTGTTAAAAGAGGATCACTATGATCAATACCTTCTGATTGATCCAAACAAGGAGTAAAAGTGACCTCATCAAAAGTCTGACCTATACACGTGTCAGCTAAAGGAATACTGTCTGCATCAAGATCATTCTCAAGAGCTTTCTTTGTCATAGCTCTGGTACCTGCACAAGCTAGAAATATATCAGGAAATTCTTTTTCAATTGGATCAACTTTCCGATCCAAATCAGGCTTGTCAGTTACAAGTGGACTAACCACTACCATGTCTCCAGCTAACTCGTTGTCTAGCAATAAAAGAATGCCCTCAACGGATAAAGCCGAGACTATTCCGACTGTCACTGGTCCTGATACTATGTCTGATGACACATTTACACAATGGAGAGGAACATTAGCAAAGCCGCACTCTACTCCCTGAAAAAGAACACTTTCATTAGAAGAAGACTTCTCAGAAAAAGGAAAGGACCTGGCAATAAAAGACTCTGATAAACTCCTGTGTCCTTTACAATTTTAAAAGGGGTGGTATTAGCTGAATCACCCAAGAGTGATATAGAAACCTTCGTTATGAATGGTTCATAATTCTCCATAATAATATCAGACTGGAATTTATTAGACCCAACAAATGTATTGCTTTCAATACATGACTGAGACCTTGACCTCTTAGAAAGAAGAATATTTGGAACAAGTCTTTCTTGATTCTGATGCCTAGTTTTCAATTTGTAGCAATCAGAAATAACGTGTCCTTTTTCTTGCAATAGGTACACGTCTTATGAGACAAGGATCTAGAATCAAGCTTCTCTGAAGTTTGATTTTTAAAAGTTGTGCTAGTTTGAGTTTTAAAAGTACTGGTATTAGGCTGAAATACTTTTTCTGCCAGAAGACTGTTGAGCAGAAGTCTTGTTAACAAAATTAACTTTATGTGTCTAAGAATATTCGTCAGCAGCTCGAGCAGCATATTCCAAGGTTTCAATCCTATACTCATTGAGATAAGACTTAAAGTCACTATGGAAACAGTTTTTGAGCTCTTCAATTAATATAATTTGCTTGATATTTTGATAATCTTGTTCGACTTTCTTGGCTAAGCACCATCTATTAAACAACTGCTTTTTTGCTCTAGGAAATTCGACATGCGTTTGTCCTGCTTCTTTTCTGTAATATCTGAATTTTTGCCGATAAGCTTCAGGGACTAACTCATAACCCCTTAGAATGCATTCTTTAACCACATCATAGTCACGACTTTGGTGAAGAGACAGTGAAATGTAAATCTCACTAGCCTTACCAGTGAGTACACATTGCAATAACTGAGTCCGATGCTCCTTTGGACACTTTAAATTTTCCGCAACTTTTTCAAAACGAATTAAGTATTTGTCTACTTCTCTTTCTCTGAAAAGGACCACTAATCTAATATTCCTTGCTAAATCAAAACTTAAATTTGGATTTGAAGTATGAAGGTGTTGTTCACTTGCCAACTCTATTTCTTTCATTTTACATTGATATTCCTTTCTTACGTCTTTCTCTCTCTATCTCTCTCTCTCTCTCTCTCTCTCTCTCTCTCTCTCTCTCTCTCTCTCTCTCTTCTCTCTCTCTCTCTCTCTCAATTTGTTTCTGTTGTAACCGAATGTGCATCTTCTATTTTTATAATTCAAATTGTCTTTCTTTCTCCTCTTTGTCATATTGTAATTGTTTTTCTTTCTCCCTTTCCTGTCTCTCTCTCCTCTGTTTCATATTAAAATTTTATGTCTTTCTCCTCTTTGTCATATTGTAATTGTATTTTTTCTCCCTTTCCTAAAATTCCAGCTTCTTCAACTCTAGTTCCATCTTAAATTTTAATTCTAATTTCTTTCTTTTAATGTCAGACACTGATGCAGACTTACTGACCGAAATCAAAGCATTTTTTTTTCCAAAACATTCTTTTCTACTAAATATTGGACTAAACTTTTTTTGATATCTTGTTTCGTTAAAAACGGTTTGACTTCAGAAAGATCATATTTTCTGGCAAGTTAAATCAGCTCATCTTTTTAACAAGATCTAATTGCTCCTGAGTAGTATTAGAAAGACATATTTCTACATTAGATGTCATTTTAATACAGGCCTCTGAATCTCACTAAAGATTTTAAAAACATTTCGTATACTAGGAGAATTCAAATTTAAAACAGAAGTTTTTTGAAACAATGTTTAGCCAAATTCCAATTAATCCCCATCACGGACGAGCCCCAAATTTCTGTGTTACGTGCTTTGGCTCGAATAAAAAGTAACATAGAAAGAGTGAAAATAACAAGCTTGCAAAAAACTTAATAAACAATATATTGAGCACAAATATTTTCCCGAAAAGGAAAATAAACTTACGGTTTTAAGAATCGAATCCAAAATTAATCCAAAAATAATTCAAAATATAATCAATTAGAGAAATTGCAAACGTCCTGGTAATAAAATGTCCAAACATTTCCCAGTTCGAATCTTAGTGAAGTATCCAAGATGGAAGAAGATGTCACGTGTTGATGTCAGCTCTTGGTTAATACAATTATATAAGCACAATTCTTTTCTAGATAAATAAAAAAAAATCCTCTTGATCCAAACGCATTGAAATAATTTCCAATACAAGGTAATTTGAAATAACTCAGAACGACACAACTTATTATTCTTATAGCCCACGTTCTACTCAATAGTCCGCTCCAAATCATTATTTATATACCTGTTTTTACGGAAACAAGAAAGGAATCACATGATCTTCTACAATCTTATATCACAAATTTACGTTAAAAAAATCATGTACACACCGTATGACTCAACTCAAAGTAGAAAGATGTTTGTAACAAAGCTCCGTAATGTCCTTGAAACCAACCAATCATTTTAAAAGCTTTTTACAACTCTGAATCCAGGTCAGAAATTAGGTCAACACCTGGTGTTTATTCTTGAGAGTACATGTCATCCCACTTTCAAACAATAATATCTCCCAATGAATGAATCTTAAACTTAAAATGTCAATTTTGAATCTGACAAAAAAACAATTATAATAAAAATAAATGACCCGAATACAATACATGTAACAGTACATACATATTTACATACATACATACATACATACATATATACACACACACACACACACACACACACACACACACACATACATACATACATACATACATACATACATACATACATACATACATACATACATACATACATACATACATACATACATACATACATGCATGCATGCATCCTCGTACGTATTTTTAATACGTTGTTATTTACATCCACATATACATGTTTTTAAACAAGAAAGTACAATACATAGCCGCGTGTAACAGAAATGTTATAGTCGCTCGACATTTAAGTAGTTACATACAAGTTTACTGTGGTGACTAAATTTGTTATATCTAATTGTTTCCTTGAAATTCTTTTTCTATCTATCAACAAAAGACTATGTTTACTTGTTCCACCGATTGACTGTTTACACTGACTAACATCAGCCTCCTGTAGTTTTCTTTTTAATGCAAATATGAAATAGTGTTCAAATGATTACGTGTATTCAGATATTGCAATATGGTCTTTTTTCTACAATTTACCATACTTTAGCAATGTAGTTTGCAATAGTATATACAAACTAGTAAGAATAAACTGATCGACTCTATTGCTGACACTTCATATGTGTTAATCTGAAACGATCCCGGAAGTACAGAAGGAAGTGAAAATACCAATGCCAAGGGATTATGCTGAATTACCCATACAACTATATAACAGTTGTATCGGAGACTTCCGTGTGTATGTAAGTATGTATGTAACTATGTAGCAATGATCCGGAAGTAGCTGTCATCCAATGCACAATTTCTCTTATGACTACTTTTTTTCAAAAGCTTAACTTATCTTGCACCGATATATGACAATAGAATGGCATAATAAATTAAAATATCGTGACACAACTATTAATAACTGTCCACCGTTCGAAATATATGCTTGAATGTATACAATATTAATTTGCTGTTCTCTAATTGTGATGCCCTCGATTGCATAAACACGTTATTTTCATCCTCCATATTTGTTGATGTAGCTTCACATACACAGATATGTATTCATATCAGAGACAGATCAAAAGTACTATCTCTGGAATATATGAGAAAATACACGATAATACAAATCTAAATTATTTTTATAAGTATTGTCATCAGACAACATTATCATACAGAATAGAGAAATCGTATTCTACCAAATTGGATCCCAAATCCATTATTTTACCTAATGTGAAGCCTTCATTTTACACGAGTGGTACCATTTCCAACCATTTCCACTCTAACAAATGTTAATGGGAAATTGTTCTGGCTAATTGAATGTCATGTTACTGAAAAATTTACTCTGATCTCATTGCGTAGAATTATGTATAATATGATCTTCAAATGCATGCAGCAGAAACGAGCACACAACGAACTAAATCAAGTTAAACGCTAAATGTACCCAATCAACAACAATTAATATCATTGAGTGATTACTCTAAAGTTTGTTTCTGTCAATGTCGGATGATATATGTTAACATTGCGATGCACTTGCACCAGATGTTGGAGTATGAACTTTTGTTCTATCAATTTACTGATATCACCTGGTTTTCATCCTTTAAATGTCGGTCTGCAGTATGTGTTTTTTCTGACACTTTCAACAGTGTATGTATGTATGTATGTATGTATGTATGTATGGATGTTTGTATGGATGGATGGATGGATGCATGCATGCATGCATGCATGCATGCATGTAATGTATGTATGTATGTATGTATGTATGTCTGTATGTCTGTATGTATGTATGTATGTATGTATGCATGCATGCATGTACGCACGCACGCAAGTACGTATGCTGCATATATGTATGCATGCACGTACGTATGTATGCATGCAAGTATGGATGTAGGTAGGTAGGTATATATGAAGGTAGGTTGGTACCTGTGTAGGCATACGTTTGCTAGGTAGTACGTTTTGTATATGGAATCTGGCAATGGCGTACTGCCTGCAGATAACCACTCTTTTCTTTTTCATGTCTTAGTTTATGATTCGTTCTATCAGCAAAATACGCTATTTTGTTCTTTTATTTCCTCTTGTAACACTTCCACTAGAATAGCATGAACAGACATACCCGTGTGTTGCAATATTGTTTTTTATGTGTATGTTTACTGATGTAGATATACAAACCTCCACACATCAAGACATTGTCCACACAGTACAATGTATATAATGACACCCTCACATTTTAATTCATAACAGTTTCCAACAGGCGCCAAAGTAATACTATGGAAAAGCTCTGACCGTGATCAATTACCAACAAAATTGCTATTATAAGAGTTATATTGTCAGTCACTCGATATACATGTATACGAGTTACGGAAATGTCTTCAAATTCTGAACTTTAAGCGAACTGTAAAACCTGGATAAAAGTTTTCAGATGTTAACCTCTAGCAAATCCATTACCTGTTTTGGTTTTTCCCATAATCGTATTTGCGCTCTGAGTCGCCGGTGGTTTTCATTTCCACCAACAAGACGTCGATCGCAGCCATGCTATTATATTTGTGATGCTAACGAATACAACTTATTAATCATATTGACGCTATTTTGTGCCGCGATAAAATGTTCTCAATATGTACGTATTTGCTAATGCAATCGTCGCCAGTCCCAATTGTTACTATTTTGTTTTATATCCAAACTTATTTCTGATATATCTATGTTTACTAGTTGTCACAGTCCTTATTCATGCAACATCCACCAACGGTTGTTGGTGCTCTGATTCTGCATATACCTTACACGATCACTCAACGAGTTTCTATTTCATGAGTGGCGCATTCTTCCCTATTTCTTCTTTAGTTGTAGTAGCTCATTCTTGATTATTTTTGTCGGATCGGTAACATTTAGTATACACCATAGTCCTTCTATTAATAGCGCGACACTGTCGATGATTACTCTTTTTTTATACAGTGGTCATACAAATAGAGAAAATCTATGATGCATATTTAATCTTCGGGTGACTGTACAATTCGGTGCTTAACACCATAGTGGTGCTAATCAAATGAGTGAATAAAACATAGACGATTTTCATTGACACGTGGAAACTAACTAATATAAATGTTAGCATTACTGGTAGCCGGATTAAAAAATATCTTAAAAACGCGTGTCTGTGACGGCAGGTATTCATGTTGCAAGAATATGTAGCTAATTATTTATCAATATTGTTTTTCTCTACAATTCATCTTGTATTGCCATTCACATCAATATAATACCATCTATACTCTTGGACCTTTAAGATATGAGATTAAAAATATATCAATGTATTCCCTATCCATAACACCAAAGCATATCGATCCCTTGTCAAATCATCATCCATCAGCAAATTATTTTTATTTTTATATCTACAATCGACGTCATTATGCGATATGTTTTCCCAAATATTGCTTGTTCGAATATCGGTTTTGTCAACATATTGAATAATACACGCATTTCATTTTTTTTTTCAAAAATCAGAAGCTCTCTCCTGTTTTGGCAACCGTGGCAAATCCACATCAATGACACTTCGTTGGGCGTTCTCATGTGTACATCCGAAATGAAAGTGTAAATTCAGCACATAATTGTTGGGTTGGGCTTTAAAATGCTTTTCGCGAATGCATTCATTGCTTTTACAGGTGGATAAAACTGAAACGATATTTATTTACAAGTTGAAACTAATTAATATCAATGTTAGCACTACTGGTGGCCGGATTTAACACCGATTCCGCGCACTTTGAAGCCTAATCACTGCAGTCAGAATCCATTACATGTTTGTAAGGAAATGTCTAACTGTAAACACAAAATCAAAGACGTCGAGTCCCTTACCGTATTTTTCATCTTCATCAGGTATTGGGTTTTGGTACTGTATATGTGAAAATATCTGGAAAATGGCTGTAACGGCAGGTGTTCTTGTTGTAAGAGTATATAACTGATTATTTATCAACAGTGATATTTTACACAGTTCGCCTCTGTAGCACCATTAGATCAATATAATAATACCTAATCTTGTGTACCTTTAAGATATGAGATTGAAATATATCAAAGTATTCCTTATCTATAACACCATAGGATATCGACATCATGTCAACTCATCATCTTTTTCTCAGCGAATGATTTGTATTCTACAAGAATAACTGAAGTAATTATGCGATCTGTTCTTCCACATATTGCTTGTTCCAGCAACGGCTTCGTCAACATATTCCATGATCATATTGCATAAACGCGTTTCATTTTCGTTTTCAAAATTCTCAAGCTCTCTTTTTTTCTGGGCAAATCCACACGAGTGACACTTCGATGTGTGTTATTAAGTGTACATTCGAAGTGAAAGAGTAAAATCAGTAAGCATGTGCGGGATTGACTTTGAACATTCTTTTCGCGAATGCATTCATTGCTTTTACAAGAAAATATATTTTTTGCACAAATATTCAGTGGTTCAAGAAGCTTCTTGCAAGCCAAAACAAATGGTAAAATACAAGATACCTGACCATGGTTATATGTGTGCCTGTATATAAATGGTAAAATATAAGAACGTGGCAATGCTTATATGTGTGTACATATACACCCGCTAATTTAAAATAAGATGCAGATTCCATATACAAAACGTACTACCTAGCAAACGTATCCCTACACAGGTACCTACCTACCTTTAAATATACCTACCTACATACATACTTGAATGCATACATACATCCGTACGTGCATGCATACATATATGCAGCATATGTACTTGCGTGCGTGCGTACATGCATGCATGCATGCATACATACATACATACATACATACATACATACATACATACATACATACATACATACATAACATGCATGCATGCATGCATGCATGCATGCATCCATCCATCCATCCACCCACCCACCCACCCACGTACGCACACACGCACGCACACACACACACACACACACACATACATTCATGCATGCATGCATGCATCCATCCATCCATCCATCCATCCATCCATCCATACATACATACAAACATACATACATACACTGTTGAAAGTGTCAGAAAAAAACACATACTGGAGACCGACATTGGTGCAAGTGCATCGCAATGTTAACATATATCATCCGACATTGACAGAAACAAACTTTAGAGTAATCACTCAATGATATTAATTGTTGTTGATTGGGTACATTTAGCGTCTAACTTGATTTAGTTCGTTGTGTGCTCGTTTCTGCTGCATGCATTTGAAGATCATATTATACATAATTCTACGCAATGAGATCAGAGTACAATTTTCAGTAACATGACATTGAATTAGCCAGAACAATTTCCCATTAACATTTGTTAGAGTGGAAATGGTTGGAAATGGTACCACTCGTGTAAAATGAAGGCTTCACATTAGGTAAAATAATGGATCTGGGATCCAATTTGGTAGAATACGATTTCTCTATTCTGTATGATAATGTTGTCTGATGACAATACTTATAAAAATAATTTAGATTTGTATTATCGTGTATATTCATCTCTTATATTCCAGAGATAGTACTTTTGATCTGTCTCTGAGATAAATACATATCTATGTATGTGAAGCTACATCAACAAACATGGAGGATGAAAATAACGTGTTTATCCAATCGAGGGCATCACAATTAGAGAACAGCAAATTAATATTGTATGCATTCAAGCATATAATTCGAGCGGTGGACAGTTATCAATAGTTGTGTCACGATATTTTAATTTATTATGCCATTCTATTGTCATATATCGGTGCAAGATAAGTTAAGCTTTTGAAAAAAAGTAGTCATAAGAGAAATTGTGCATTGGATGACAGCTACTTCCGGATCATTGCTACATAGTTACATACATACTTACATAAACACGGAAGTCTCCGATGCCACTGTTATATAGTTGTATGGGTAATTCAGCATAATCCCTTGGCAATGGTATTTTCACTTCCTTCTGTACTTCCGGGATCGTTTCAGATTAACACATATGAAGTGTCAGCAATGGGGTCGATCAGTTTATTCTTACTAGTTTGTATATACTATTGCAAACTACATTGCTAAAGTATGGTAAATTGTGGAAAAAAGACCATATTGCAATATCTGAATACACGTAATCATTTGAACACTATTTCATATTTGCATTAAAAAGAAAACTACAGGAGGCTGATGTTAGTCAGTGTAAACAGTCAATCGGTGGAACAAGTAAACATAGTCTTTTGTTGATAGATAGAAAGAGAATTTCAAGGAAACAATTAGATATAACAAATTTAGTCACCACAGTAAACTTGTATGTAACTACTTAAATGTCGAGCGACTATAACATTTCTGTTACACGCGGTTATGTATTGTACTTTCTTGTTTAAAAACATGTATATGTGGATGTAAATAACAACGTATTAAAAATACGTACGAGTATGTATGTATGTATGTATGTATGTATGTATGTATGTATGTATGTATGATCATTTGTTTGCATGATCCTACTTGTCGAAGCTGGTGCATCCTTATAGCAATCAGGTTTTCCGTAGTTGGCCTGTTCACCTGCCCGTCCAATTTTTATCCAACAAATATTTGTCTTTCTCAAAAAACATATTGCTTCTTTTCAAAACGTTTGATTACAGCTTTATTTCGGTAAGACTCCAAAAGAGTTTCTTCACTCATTATAAAGAGTGGTTATGGTTTCTGTTTGTTATTCTTCCTATCGTTTTGGTTTATGTACGTTTATATTGATCAAACCTTGCATAATCTTGATTTCCAGACACTCTTTACACCACTGAGAGAAATATGAGCGTCGACTGACATTTTACTAGACTTCAGATATAGCCTGTATTGATTGCAAGAATATTTCTGTATTAGGTATGCAGTTTATATTGAGATGACCTTGATTGAACTTGATCTTCAGCTTCCCATGCTAGCATTTACATATTTACATGCAACATGGGGTTTTTTGTTGTTGTTGGTCTCCTGCTAATACAATGTGTATAACGTATTGACATGTTTCAAACCTTAATACGTCTACACACTACTTGTAAATGTGTCGTTATCATATTAAGTTAATATTAGTTCTTTTTTTTAATAAAATAAACACCAAGCAATTCAACCAGCTGATTAACTGGACCATCTGGAACATGCGCTCCATGGCTGATCTTACAGCATTCTTATGTTTATAAAAAGCTGGTGGTAACAGTACATGCAGCAATTATTGATTCAAGAGAAGCTGGTACTCTCTCTCTCTCTCTCTCTCTCTCTCTCTCTCTCTCTCTCTCTCTCTCTCTCTCTCTCTCTCTCATCGGTGCTAATTATACAAACATGGCAAATATGGTTGCATGTCGAAGGCCCTGATGTCAATGAAGTTAAATATAATTATAATAACCGGTGTTTGGATAACAATTTTAACCAATCAGATTCAAGCAGTACTATTAAATAGAGTACTAAACCTTTATCATGTAGAAAGTCACTATTAATGTTTAAATAGCTGTAAATATATATGCCGCCGACCAAACTTACCAGGCAGGCTATGAGGTGGAACCCTAAAGGCAAGCGGAAAAAGGGCCGACCACGAAATACCTGACGACATGACCTTCAGCTGGACATCACTAAGCTGGGTCACACCTGGAGTCAGCTCGATGAGATTTCACAGGACAGAAGTATATGGCAATCTATCGATGGCCGCCTATACCCCAGAAACGAGGACGGGCAAAATAAATCTTATTCAAAAAATATACTAATACATATCTATAAAGCAGTCTGATAACATGTAAAAGTAGTTTTATGATTTTTCGATAGTTAAGACAACCGGTATCAAACTAATTTGGGTTCAATGCCCGGCTAAATCATACCAATGACTTACAAATATGGTCCTAAGTAGTTACCTAGCATGGCGCTCGGCATTATGTGCTTAGTATTATGACTGATCCACTTGGTGTCAGGTTAATGTGACTGGGTGGGGTATCATGTGACGTGTCTGCGGCATAATGATCCAGTGCTAGACATCACTAAAAACTGCCACACTGCAATTATCGTAGGGATGTGACTGACAAAAGGTTAACGTTACGTAATAAGTCCCAATCACACACACACACACACACACACACACACACACACACCAATTTAATTTCACTTATAACTATTAGTAGGGAACTTTTCGTAACCAGGAGAAACTGAATGCTCCATTTCTCTGAACAACCACACGTCATGCACGCATATATTTATTTGTTTCAATATGTGTTGCTGCACCATTTCATGTATCATTAATATGTCGCATTTACTCAGACACACATCGCTCCCGTGGCCTAGTGGTTAGAGCGTTAGTCTCGGATGCGGGAGGATATGGGTTCAATTACCGGCGAAGGCATTAAAACACATTACAAATGGTACCAGCATCTGCCTCGCTTGGCGCTCAGCAGTAATATGTTACTGTTAAGACTGTTCGGCTGGTCTTAAAATAATGTGACTATGTGTGACATCATGCTACATGTCTGAAGCATGATACCTCAGTGCTAAACATCACTATAAATTGTCGCACTATAGACATCGTAGCAATATGACTGTACAATTGTTAAAGCGACATTACAAAATATAAATCACACACATACACCCTCAGACACAGCGTTAAAATATCTTTCTTGACTTGACTAACATCATTAGTTTGATTTCGTCCCTCTTTGGAACTAGATCGATCTTAAAAATCTTGTTTAAAACAGCACACAATCTACTAATGACATGCAAAGAATATTTAAAAACCAAAGTGACGAGCAATGGCACCAAACTTGGTTAATTCAACGAAATTATAGTATACGGTACACTGCATGTCAAGCGAATTTTCAATAGGCATATGATACACACAATTTACACTGCTATTTGTATTTTCACTGTTATTTATATTCTCCAACAAGGTGTCGTTGACGGATCAATTTTATTTTGTTAGATAAAGTTGACAACAATTCCCATTTAGAGGAGAAGTCATCATTTGCAGGTACTAGACTTCATACGGAATCGCCAGTAAAATGGGACATGGTTGTAAGTATACTAATTTTTTGTCCAACAGTAGAACACACTAGTTTACAAATGCCCACCTCTTTACAATTATATATATATATATATAACTATTATCAGACCAGTATCTCAAAGGATAGTGTTATTGCAGTTCTAAGAAAAATAGGGTTTGCATTATATTTTACTGCTTAAATCCGTGACCAAATGTTATAAACGAGTAGACATTCCGAGATCTAAAGGTTAAAGGTCAATGTTATCAAAGGTATTCTACAATGATAATGGTTAAGAACATTAAATTTAGTTCAAGACCAATACTTCGACCAATGGTCTATTTCATATAAACCTTGCTGTAAAACTATAAATTCAATTAAACAGTACTAGTGTCTACACAGAAGACTATTAAGTATAGGGCGATATTAGAATATGCCATTCACACATTTCGTCCCTCGGGTCTTTACAATGAGAACAAATGTTAGACATGTAGAAACCTGTATTTTAGCTATACTGTCCCAAAGGCACGTGTATCTTACAAAAAAATGTGGTCCTTTGCATAGTTTCACTGGCAGCAAGGCAAAAATACGCCTTGGGGCAATATATATATCCTTCATAACACTGACATATATTGAGGGAGAACATAATAACATGTGATTTCAAGCATCTGTGCCTGGGTTAATATTGTACACTTTTAAATAAGATTCAAGTTGCTAACATTTCTATGAATTATTATCAAATTGTTTTAATTATAGTGTTATAATTTGCCATAACGTGTGATAAAATATATCATGTTCATTAAATTTTTATAATCTGAAAAAACAAGTGCTATTTTGCACTCTCAAAGAAGAAATATGGTCTTGTTATGTCATATTTCGCGTCACCGCTAAACCTAAGTAATAAATATATTGTGTATTTGATGTAATAAAACCCTTTATGATGTACATAATACTGTGTTAAGTAGTCGAGGGTAATGTCCCTTTGCATCTACACGTACACATATAACTATATGTTTATATTAATTGTATAATGCCAATTTCTGAGGAACCATATCATGAATGCAATAATTGAAGATCTTTGTTTCTTTTTTGTTATGAGAAAAGCAGACAGTACAACCTGAAATAACAAAACCTTTAAATATTTATGTCTAAGACTCTTCGTTTTCGCACTGCATAGACGTTTTTCAAAAACTACAATGACAAGATATTAATTTCCAGTTTACGTCATGTATGCAAAATATTAGGTGACACACATAGTTGTACCTCAGATAGAAGGATACATCTCTGTCTTTGTAATATTTCTCTTCAGAAAAAATAAATATTTTTATTATAGATCATTTATGAGATTGAAGACAGAGTCAGCTTAACGTTTTGTACGTATTCTTTACTAAACTATAAATCATTATAAACTGTATATGCTTCATGCATCTCTCTGTTTTCATAAATGACAAACCATGTGCATGATTTCAGAGTCTACAGTGCTGAAGAAGCAGAAGATGTCTTGTTATCATCTTGTGATAAATGCCAGTACAGGAACCTTCAACCTGAAAAGACCTATATTTGTTGTGAAGAAACGTTCCATTCCATTGTCACTGTGATTTCAAATACAGTTTATATTCAGAATTATGTTATGTATCATGTGTTTCAATCGAGATCAACCAATACAATTGAGTTCATGCTATCTTAGTGTTAAAGAGAAAGTAAAAGTAATTTAACATACTGTTATGTTTAATAGCAATGAAAAACTCTGTATTAAATACATTATAATATTTATGAATATTAAAATACATGACATCAGGAACATTGTCAGTGATTTCCTTACAGAATCGACAAGTAATCCTGCATTACTGTATGGTTGGCTGTGTTCAAATGTTTGCACAGGACAGACCGTAAATACTGATGATACTGTTAATTCTTTCGCGCAACCAGTGTCATTATAATGAAATCTTCGCCAGTAACAATTGAAATGACTCTTTCAATCGAGATCAACCAATACAATTAAGTTCATGCTATCTTAGTGTTAAAGAGAAAGTAAAAGTAATTTAACATACTGTTATGAAGAAACGTTTAATAGCAATGAAAAACTCTGTATTTAATACATTATAATATTTATGAATATTAAAATACATGACATCAGGAACATTGTCAGTGATTTGCTTACAGAATCGACTAGTAATCTTGCATTACTGTATGGTTGGCTGTGTTCAAATGTTTGTACATTACAGATCGTAAATGCTGAGGATTAATCCAGTCAACTGATGCATAAACTATATTCTAAAATATAACACCTATTGGACAGGGACAATATCCAGGTAAAACCTTTATTTAATCAGAATGTGAAAGTCTAATATTCGGGTCCGGATAACACAATTATGAGCAAATCCAACAACCATGATCCACCTCAGACGACCCAGAAAACGCAGCTATTTCCGTCACATCTTTTTAAATTGCATAAACTTGAATATTAAGTCATTGTACACTAACGCTGTCATGAATGACCTTGGAAAATTCGGATTCATGAAACAAAAAACGTAAATACTAAATATTTTCTTTGTCTGAAATTATAATGTACAAGATTTTGAAATATGAGTAAAAAAACGTTAACTGGATTAATCAGTTGCTATTTTCAACGCTTTCAAGACCAAACTTAGATATCATAACTCTCTGTGAACATAATATCATTTCCTTACACACAAACGGTACCAGGAACATTTGATTCCGAAATGAAATAATTGTGTCAACATTTATTCTCTTTGAGCATAACGTTGCCTATACATTAATTATTGTGAAACACACTTGGATTATATTCATGGAAACAATCAAACATTCATACGCCCTCCACTAAATAATGTTACTTAAAAATAAATTAACTTTTAAAACCTTGGTTTTTCAAGAATGTGTTTGATGATGTATGATAGCTAATGTTTCCTCGCAAAAATACGTTCCAACAATATATCCCATTACGTTTGAAATAGGCACGGGTTAGCAAATAGGAATCAAAGAAATAAATATTTTTGTCAGAATTATTTCGTCTGATATTTAGGTTTGCGGATAACATTTATACAATATTCGCCTTTTTTCACCCACTTCATTGGTTTTCTTTAGTTTCTACCATATAGTTGTTCAAATCGACCCCTAATTGCATGACAACCTGAGTGTGCGAGAACATACAGTAGATTATAAAAACTGCATAACCATTACCAAGTCCAAATATAATAGCAGAAAAAAGTGATTGAGTGGTATATTATTTTGTACGCTGGCGTTCCATTGCATGTAAACCTCCGGTCTTCGGTTCACATATTCGGATATGGACCATACAAACTTGAAGAAGGTGACAGGCCCGGCCATTATCTTAACGAGATCACAAAGTTTAATAAGTGAAGTTTAATGTTAGAGTGCAATTCTCACACACAACTTTATGCGAATATTGCTAAAATAGTACATTTTAAATTTGTAAATCTGTATGTACGTTTAAAGGAATAATCATGAATTTGTTCGTAATAATAATATGAATATCAATAATATCGGGTCTTTCACCTAACAGAGTGTATTCCTATGTGATATAATAACATGCAATGACACATAATGTCATATCAGTCTAGAATGAACACAACAAATTGACAACTGTACCCATGTCGCACATATATATATATTACCGTCCCTAAATAACTTAACATTTGACCCTTTCCCTAAGAAGAACTATATTGTGATGCTGGAACACAAACAGAGCAGTGACTCCCAAGCAATGTCATAATGGTTCTAATTAGTTTACTTTATGCTTTTACACTTCTTCACAAACGAAGTTACTTAAACGTGTGAATATATAAAAGTATTTACAAAATATTTAACAAACTGGATGCGAAAGAAAATTTCTAGAAAGGAAACAAGTCTAGACAACCAGATCCAAGAAAAGTTCAAACTATTCGTATTTCTCATTTATTAGAAGCGCCTGTCTACGGAAACGATAAATAAAGCTTAAGGCAGAGCAAATAACGAATGATTTTGGTATATACAATTTAAGGTAACAAACTTTGAAAATCCCATGCAAGATTTCCTCCATATTATGCGTAGATCTTTTTCATAATCAAACTCATCCAATATGAGAATAACACTATTTAACAAGTTTGATACTAAACCGATCAGTTGATATTTCTCCAATTGTCTGGTGATATTGGCATATCAGATGCTGAAACGCATCATTAATATAAATTAGTCCTCATCTCGATGGTTGTCATCAGTGGATTTAATGACTATTTACCAAAACTGGATCATAAAGACAGTCGCTAGAATGGTACCAATCTCAATCAGTCACATCCAATCTTTTATCGTAACGATATATGGACTCTGCACATTATCGCATGGGAGATTCTGATCATAAAAGCCTTTAACTGCTATTCAATCAAAGTATACCCAAACATATATCTTTCGGAGTGGTACTAATTCCAGCGAATCAAATATAGAATCATATAATGTATAAGCAAAGATATTGCTATCACATGAACTCATGAACTCATCCAATACAACTTTGCAAGTTTGATCAAAGTAAACAAAATCTGATGCATGACATCCAAATTGTTAATAATGCAAAATACCAGTCGGATGCAAGGTAGTCTCACTAATATGCGCGGATGTCGCTTATTGCAGAAAATAGTCTAAATTATCCATGATTGATTCATAATTGATTATAAGTATATATTCAAGGTTAGATCGAAATGTGCTATCAACTATGATTTTTTTTTATGGGTGCCAGTATCAGCCAGAGAGATGGACGATTCAATAACTTACATGTGTGAATCTCACTCTTTATAGAGCGAATACAAGAGATGTGATGAGATAAGTTCATATTTTCAATTTTATAGAAATTCGACAAAAGAAATCTGGCATCTGAACTGATAACATTGTCAGACAGTCTACCTCATCAATATGTGTGTATTTTGCTCTGTTTCAAAACCCATAAAATATATTGCCTAAAATGCAGATATTTCAAATTGGATCTAAAACATATGGCATCGAGAGGGGCATCATCCTTAGCAAATCATTAAAATGTATGCATCTTGCCCTTATTCAATCCGTCCAAATTCTTAATGATTTAACCAAATATTTCAAACGTGACCAAAACAAGGTCAGAAATATTTCCGAGATGTAGCAAGGTCAACCAACAGAAACAATATCACCCCATTAACATGCGATGCTCCTGCATATGATCTTCTGAAATATCGAAGATACTAATTAATTATTACATTGTTCATCGCAATCGGATTCGTAATAGGAATAGTCAAAGCAAGCAATCCTTTAGTGGCAGACGGACGACTAACTATCATTGACAAAAACGTAAAAATACCATAAGCTTCCCTGGCCCTACGGAGAGCTTAGATAAACGTGAAACTGAATTTAAACTTTTATATAGACATAAAAACTATCTTAATTAAAGTTACTTGTAATTCAGTTCTACTAATGTATTTTGCGACGTTGTTCCATCGCTTGATATTAAAAAACAATGGTTCTCTTCTGCACGGTCCTATGAATTTGTAGGTGCCCATCTTAATACTCTGCCTGGCATATTATATATGTGATGCGGGTGTTATAAGTTGTTGATGAGTATTTTGAATGTGAAGGATTATCATAGCATTGGAGACGATTATGTAAAGTGTTATGGACGATTATGTAAAGTGTTACTTGTTAGAATCAAGATACCTTTGACCCCATCAGAAGGGTGCATTAACATGTTTGTACAATATAATAAAATGTATCACAAAACAAAGAATAAAAATAATCAAGGAGGTAATTTGTATTTCACAAAATTACTGACTGATCATTTCTACGAATATGCAAAGGACAAACGAAGGGACTGATGCTATACCTGCTGAGAAGAATAAACAACAATCTAAGACATGTCCGTTTATCAATTTAGTAGAGAGCATTTAACCTTACTTAATATCTGTAAGAAGCTATAGCATTCAAAATGCGGTAATAAAAGTGTTTTTGCATATTTAAGTTACGTTTTCAGAAGATAAATTTAAGTACAAAACAAACATCTTTATTTCGTCTTTGACATTGGATCGAATATCTGACTGAAATAATATAATATAACTCAACATAAGAAGATTAATGCAATCGATACACAGTACGCTTAACGAAACAATGTTATATTTCTTGTATTTCCCAGCTGTTACTTTTAAACTGGGTTAAATGACACCAATGTGGTCATGCGTGGTTATGTTGTGCTTACACGTCATCCAGAGAAAAAATTTTATCACATTTGAGCTTCATTCAGATTCCAAGTGATACGAATTGTTCACTGAAATGAAACTAAATACATACTCTAGAAAACGTTTTTAAAAAATAAATTGTATGTGTACAAGCCTAAAATGCTGAATGAAAGTGTTAAAAGCAAGCTATGACCTTTGACATTTTTATTTAAACGTGCAGATATGTTCAGAACCAATAATAACTTAGAGAAGTGTAGCAATGCAACCCGTGTCAATGCCTATAATCATAAAACAGGCGCAGTGATGACAAGATGGGGTCATAAAAATTGCATTGGACCAAATAAATATTATATGAAGCCATCTTAGTGAAAACCCGACGCCAGGAAGAGCATCTGTTTAAGAGGAGGAGCAATAACAATATTTGTTTTCTATACGACTATAATGGCTACCATACTGGACCTAAGATGGGTACAAGATTAATTCAGGACAAACTATGGAACATATCAATGTTGATCACAAAACAACGACTTTCTCATTCACATCCTTTACCTCAAAGTATTAATATCAGCAAAATTAAATTCACACATTCAGTACGAAACCTAAGTGCTACTATCGATAGTACTCTCACATTGCACGAACATGTCATACACATAAGCAAATTTGCATTCGTTAGGCTGAGACGCACCAGCACCATTCGCAAAAATATTTCAGTTGATGCCATTAAACCACTTGTGTGTTCATTAGTACTTTCAAGACTGGACTATTGTAACTCAGTTATATCAGGTACGTCTCATGATCTACTCTAGATAGTGCTCTGATCAACTTCTGAATACAACGACCCCAGCACACATCTGTACCCTACACTGGCTATTCATTCGATCTAGAACCAAACATAAAATGTGTTCAATGTGCTACGTTTCACTGACGGACTTAAATCCATCATACGTAACCAGCCTACACACCAGCAAGATACTTACGCTCCTATTCGGACAATCGTACACTCAGTATTTCCACTTTGAAAACGAAGTCGTATGAACAACATTATTTTGCATACCAGGACCCAGCAACATGTAACGAATTACCCAAATAAATTCGACACGAAACCACAGTAATCCAATTCAAGAGTTCTCTTACAATACAGATATTTCAACTCCAAGAACACACTTAAAGATCTAACAATGTTTACTACCTTAAATATTTTCAACTTGTTTTATGTTTCAAAATTCATGGTGTTTGATTCTTGTAATCATGTTATTACATATGGCTTCTCTGTTAAATTTGTCTTATAACGTTTTGAAGTGCTTAGAGCTTCTACAGATTCGGCGCTCTATGGAGTACTCATTATTATTATTATTATTATTATTATTATTATTATTATTATTATTAATTTATAAACAGTTCGAATTGAAAGCAAGTGCTACTATGAACCCAAATGTCCGGTTTACATCCATTGTAAGATGTAACCTCTATCCTGTTATCCAATATGGCTTACAGCATCTTAAACTCAATATTTGCTTGACTAAATCTAACAGGTGATGCAAATGCCGTTTCAAATCAAAACAAACACCAGCTACAATTGGAATGTCTCAAATTGCTTACGAACTGAAAAAATAGTTTGTTTGAGAAATTACATTTTAAGTTCGATGTACATGGATATCCCGTGTATTCCAACTGGTTAATTCTTCTTAATTGCAGGTATAGATCAGCAATTACTGTAATTCTACATAATGTCAGGAAATTATTCTACATAAGTAGTGAACATAATGACAATTATCAACCAAGTATATTAATCTAAGGAATGCTCGTGTTGATGTTTATCACATTATTGTTATAAATTTGCAAAATGAAAGCTACGAAAGGCAAAGGAAACGCGGTACAATTCCGACAGACCATCTACTATTTAGTTACCCTAAAATTATGACAGGCTTCGTCACAGACGGACAAAGTAATGTACAATGGCAAGGAGGATAGAAAAGAACCCCATTCTTCAATAACGTCAACAATGTTTTTGAAAACATCTGAAACTAGCATTCCGATTTCATTGAGTGATTGGAAGATTTGCTGAAAAGTAACTCTTCTAACAAACCCATGTACAAGACATAATTTATGATGTAATTATAGCATAAAAAATACTAGTATACTGTACGAAAAATACAATTAAATGCCTCCGGTTACAAAGAAACAATATAAAAATATAACAGTATTCACAAAAAAAACTCTCATCAGATTTTAACAGAATTTGACGACGTTTGACAAAGGAGACGTTTAGAAGGTTGGATTCAACATTATATTCTATCATGCCGATGACATGGGATCTATATCTGATATTGACCCCAAAGGTCGTTGGCTTTAGCGAGATTGTGGAATATTGAATTGCTTCACCTTAACAAAAAAATTAATAAATAGTTTGGATTAGCTCAGATAGTCTTTGGATTGTTATTTGTTTAACATAAAGAAAGGTTTGATAGATAAAATGGTGGAAAGAGAGTATAAAGTTGCAGACAGTTTGCAAACAACTCTAAGCGTAAAAGTAATGATAGTTGGCACCTAATAGAAGTCAAAATGGTCATTCAGATAGCAATCAAACAATACATGCTAAAATACACGTCCAGTTCCTAAATAATATGTTGAAAAAGTAGCATTAATTCATACTTTCTGGCATCATGATATCTGGTAAAGTTAAATTCATTGGTTCACTTGAATCTAAGTATCCCCCTCATCAAAACATACAAACGTGGGCCATAATATCATTGTTGATCAGCAGTATTAAGACGTCATATGGACTTGATGGAATCGACTTCATACACGCACATTATCACGTACAATTCGTCGAATTAAATAAATGTGAAGAATCTGATATAACATTATTTTGCCAAAAACGTTTTTACTCCAATTACAGCTTTATGAAAATAAAGTACTATTATCTTCTTCTTCTTCTTCTTCTTCTTCTTCTTCTTCTTCTTCTTCTTCTTCTTCTTCTGATAGAAAGAGAGAGAGAGAAAGAGAGAGAGTATTAATGTAAACAGTTGTATCCTCTTATCTATAATTTGAGGATCCATTTCATAGACCCATCACATAGTTGTAAAGGCACCTAAGTAGATGATATTTATGAATATGAAGACGGAATTTATCTTTCCGTGTGAAATATAATCTAGGGTGTTCAAGAAAAACTAGAGGCGAGGGTGACGAGGCGCAAGCAATTAGACGAGCTGTCTGCCCATTTTAAGCATTTCCAGCGCAAATTCTTTCTCCCACGTCGGCCACTGATATTACTAAATATGTATACACGAAACGGAACTTCGCATATACACGAACAAATCAGGGAGAAAAGGCATTTGTTGGTCGTCCTGCTACGTTTAGTCTCGTATTTAGGATTCTCTTTGCTCAAAAGTGGACATTTACCGGATATGTTTCGCAAGCTATACAGACAGACATTATGTTAAACTTTATTTCAAAAAATTGGAGGTGGATGTACGTACAAGTGGGATTTCTGTACAAAATGTGTATGCCTCACGAGCAATTCATGCGACGGGTATAGACTTAAAGCAGTCAACGAGACGAAATAAACTCAAAGGGTCATCGGTGTTAAAGTAAAATCTGCCTAGCCAATATTTACTGTGGCGCATTGTCTGTATTAAGAATAGTTTATTTACTATTCTGGTCATATACTTTATTGTTCATAGAAAGGTCTCATCTAACCAAACCATAAATTTGTTTGTTTTTTATGGTTTAACGCCATTTTTCAGCACAATATAGGCTATACATGGCGGCCAGTATCAATGGTGGAGGAAGAACCCGGACAACCCCCGGAAAGAACCACCGACCCACGAGAAGCTACTGGCAAGCTTTCTCACATAACTACATTTGCCGAATCTTAGACTTGAACACACGCAGACAGAGGTAAGATGGCAGTGGTCCGTAACGGACAGCGCTTTAGACCACTCGGCCACTCGGGGCCCCTAAACCATAAATTTAAATCCCGGATAATACGGAAAGTTTGCTAACTTTTTCTAGAAAAGATAAGTCCCTTATCACAGCAAACATCTTTTTATATTCAATTATTTACTAAACAAGTTTTATCCATAATTCGATTTCACACCCGTTCAAATGTGTGTATCGTTTAGTCATTATTCATTAATGGCTTATATTTAGGGAACTCGTTTCTTTACTAATTAAGTACCTTAAGTATAGGAAATTGTGTCATTGTTCATCATCATCATCATCATCAGTCTCTTGACCTAGTGTGGTCGTTGAGGCACTGTGCTGCTGAACATATGACCAGTTCCCTCCACTTGACTCGATCATGTGCCAATGCCTGTGTCTGTGCAAATGTTTTTCTGGTCCATTCTGTGATGTTGTCACTCCACTTTTTTCTCTGTCTACCTCTCCTTCTACCACCTTGGTCTCTACCCTGTAGTACTGTTGTGGATAGACTGTTGGCTCTAGTGACATGGCCATACTATTTCAGCTTTCTCTTTTTGACAATGGTGAGGATGTCTTCATAATGGCCTACTTTGTTCCTGATGGTGTTGCGCACTTCTTCATTTCTGATGTGGTCCATGTAAGAAATGCCAAGGATGGTTCTCATTTCATGTGCCTGAATTCTTCATTGTAATTCTGCTGTCAGGGTCCAGGCCTCACATGAATACAGAAAGATTGAGATGACTAGTGCTCTCAATTGTCTGATTTTAGTTTTCAGACAGATGTTTTTGTCTCTCCAGATGGGTCTTAGCTTTGACATAGCTGCCGTTGTTTGTGCTGCTTTTGACAAAATTTCTGTTCTTGATATTTGAATTGGCCCACTGTTTCCAGTTCCTGTCCTCTGACTTTAATCTTGGTTGAGATTTGTTTGCCACTGTTTGTCATCAGCTTTGTCTTCTCGGCATTTATCTCCATGTCAAATTCGGAAGATGTTTTATCCAGGTTCTTCACTAAGGTGGCAAGCTCATATTCACTGCGTGCCAGCCCATCAATGTCGTCTGCAAAGCGGAGGTTGGTGATGTTACGCCCTCCAATGCTGACTGTCCCATAATGGTTTTCCAGGGCTTCGCCCATGATGCACTCTAAGTAGATGTTGAAAAGCGTGGGTGACAGGAGACAGCCTTGCCGTATTCCAACTGTAGTCTTGAATCAGTCCCCCACAGAACCTTGAGCAATTACTGCACTGGTAGCCTTGGCGTACAACTGCTTGATGGTGTTGGTCAACGTTTGACCCATGTTGTACTTCATTGTGGCCCACAATGCCTCATGCCACACTCTATCAAAAGCCGTTTTGAAATCTATGAACACATGATAGATGTCTTGTTGATGTTGTGAGTACTTTTCACACAGAACCTTAAGATTGAAAATTTGTTCTGTTTTGCTTCTTCCACTACGGAACCCTGCCTGTTCTTCAGCGATTATTTCTTCTGCTTGTCGGTTCAGTCTGTTCATGATGATCTTCAGCATCACCTTACTAGCATGGCTGATCACACTGATAGTTCTGTAATTTTGGCACAGCTGGAGATTGCCTTTTTGGGGAGTGTTATAATTAGTGACTGGGTCCACTGTGTTGGCCATTCGCCTGTCTGCCAGATCTTGTTGCAGATTTTTGTTAGTAGTTCTATCACTGATTCCCCACCATTCTTGATAAGTTCAGCTGGGATGTTGTCTGCTCCAGCTGCCTTTCCATTCTTCAGTGCTCTTATTGCTGACTCCACCTCTTTTTTGAGAATGGGGAAATCATAATTATTTGTGGAGTTTGGAACTTCAAGCACCTCTGGGTCTCCTGCGGACCCGATGGTTGTAGAGTTCTTTACAATACTCAGTCTATCTTTCTGCAATGTCACTTGCTTCTGTGAGGCATTTTCCAATTTCATCTTGAATGGTACTGACTCTTGGTTGCTTTTTGCTGGTGAGGTCTTTCACAATTTGGAATGCCATTTTGCTGTTATTCTTAATCAGATTATTCTCTATTTCTGTGAACTGTTTTCCAATCCAATTTTCTTTTGCTTTCTTCAATTTTTTCTGACATTTTTGTTTATTTCTCGATATTCCACTGCCCCTGTTGTGTGACGGGTGTTTTTAGGACTCTTCGGGCATCACACAGATTTAGAATCTCTTCTGTAATCCAGGTTTTTTTCTTTGGGCGATGGAGGCCAATGATGTCCTTTGCAACTGTTGTCATGACTGTGTTGAAAGTGTCTGTAATCACTTTAACATCAACATCCATCACAAGGAGTGGAGCAAATTTTCCTCCAATTGCGGCTTGGAATGACTTGCAGATGTTAGGGTCCTTCAGTTGTTCAAGGTTGACTTTGAGCTGATTTTCTTTGGCTTGTTAATTTTCTTCAACCTCACTCGGAAGTTCATAATGACGATGTCCTGATCACTATCAACATCAGCACCTGAAAACGTTCTTGTTTTTTCTCTATTGATGCCAGATCGGTACCGGTTTTGAACTAGTATGTAGTCGATCTGGTTAATATGGGTTTCATTTGGTTCATGCCATGTCCAGCATCGGGAAGCTTTATGTTGACCCAGGGTGTTGGCTAGTACCAAGTTGTTGTAGTCTGCAAACTCGAGCAGACGTCTCCCTCTTTCATTAGTAATCTCGTTGCAAGAAGGTCCACAATGATCATCCCAGGCTTTTGGAGCATCTTTGTTAACTTTGACATTCAAGTCTCCTTGGATAATAAGGATGTCTTTTTTGCTTACCATGTTTAATATACCTTGAAGTTTGCTGTAGAACTCCTTTATTTCTTCATCATCATGATCAGAAGTTGGAGCATAGACTTGGATAATTGGGGTGTAAAGGGGGATGCTTTCAGACGAGCAGCGGGGGGGGGGGGGCGAATCGGACATTTGCTCGAGACATCATTTCCTCTAAATCTAACAAATATCTCGAGATAAATTAATTCGAATCTTTCTTTTTCAACCAAAAAATAGGATTACTTGCTTGAAACATAAGTTTTTCGCAAATCATACTCAAAGACCGTTTTCATCGTTTAGTCAAAATACGGTCTTGTCGTGATGTCATCGCCCACCCCCACCCCCTGCTGCTATGGGTTAATAATGAAAATCACTATGATGAAAGTCCTTTTAGGATTTCACAAACAGACTAATTTGTAAAACCTCACCTTGTAAATCAATCAGATTATTGGACTGGTCAGTGAGTTTGAAATTAATTCTTGTTAATGAATTATTATGACACCGCATATAGACTGGATTATTAACCGGAGACTCAATAATTAGAAATCCTGGAGGAGCTGTTGGTGCAAATGAATAGAGAATATATCCCTGCTGAGTTTGATTTTATCGTTCTAGATTTATTTGATAGCTTCCTTCAATAACATCACATACTAAATTGAGCGCTATCACCGATGATATATTCACATTTTGAAGAGCGATATGCCTGCCACCACCATTTGGGTCATTATTATGTTTGAGGATTTTTATTTCCGGTGATGTTATTTTTTTCCATGCATCATGAATTATTTTAAAACCAGCATCGATGGTGTCACTGAGAAGTTTTTTTAGTTCTGGTACGTTATATCCAGGTAGTTTGAATGTTGGAATATCTTTGACGGGTATTTTATAGTCTGTTGCACATTTTTTTCTCGATATGGGACTATCGTCATCTAATATATCCTGAATAATTTTCAAATTAAATGTTTCCATATCGTCGATAATTTTGTTGCATGTTTCTACGACGCTGATAAATTCATCTCGGGTGAGAGAGCCGGATTTAAGAGATATTAACAACAGTGAAAAACCAATATTCATTGCTGTGAAATTTTCAATAATGCTAGGTTCGTCAATAAAATGATATCCCTCTAAAATATCCCCTTCCTTCTCTCTTTCAGTTAGATGGTATCAGAGACCAAAATAATCTATAGTAATTCTGTGATCTTTATAACTCTTTAATGGATTATCAGATTTTATCCTGTTGGTGATATAATCAGATTTTTGTGGTTCTGGTAAATTAACGGTTTTTCCCCGGGATGGTTATTCAGGCCATCCTAGTACGGTTCTAATAGAACTCTGATAGATATCTACGACATAATTTGGTGAGTTTATTTTAATGGAAGATGATAGTGTTGGCTCATGAACCGTTATAGCTATTTTCGATTCTGCTCCAGTAGTCGATTTTATTCTATGTTGCTATTCAGCATTGATTTGTTCAATTTGGTATGATCCGGTTCGTATGGAAACGACGTTCCAGTCTGGAGTTCCATCGGGTTTATTATTATACGAGAACACCAGTGTGTTATTGGGTTACTGACCGCCAAATGCAACCGATCTAATATTAGGCCAGTTATGATATACTCGTAATTTTGCCAGCGCGATCTCACGCACTGGAATCGGAGAAGGGAAGTTCACACTAAATTCAGGGTTTGTTGATGTTATTGATATCATGCTTGTTCGTATCGGAGTGGTATTCTCCGCGATTCGTTGAAGCAGTTCGAGTGACATTATTGTTAACGCTGTCTTCAATTTCCAATTTCAACATCGCGGAGTTATACAACTGGGTCATCGTGGAAAATTCAATATCGGATATGAACGAATTATCTATCGACAGCGAGATCAACTCGGATAATTTCGAGTATGCGTCAAATACCACCCGGTACCGAGCTGTATAATCGCTGAGTTTTTTCTGAGAACACGATGATAACTTTTTAGTTATCGCGGTGGCGACTGCCGCAATTGTTGTTGCCGCGGAGATAACGATTCGAACTGCAATCGGAGCCATCATGGTCACCGTTGACAAAATAACCCCGGCGCTGGCCATCACACCGGACACCGAGTACACGGTGATGTTGATGATTGCTACGCTGCGTCGGTATTTTTTCATTTCTTCACGATAGCGCTCAGAAAGTGATTTCAAGTTCGCGGAAAATTCTTTCACGGTATCATATCGATATCGATGTGATTGTGATACCTCTGGGACTATTATCGGTTCAATTGATTTCATCGATGTCATTGTTATTTTAAACCCGCTAGTGTTTTCAATTATTCACCATCGTTAAGGGGCCCGGTGGAGGGGGGATTGCGGGCCTATAGGTTATGTTAGCTTTAGCCGGAAAAATCATCTAAAAATTCTAAACACCAAGTTATTTTTGATCTAATGGTGGATCTATCAACCGCGACGACATTAAAGTTTTGTTCGCGACCCTTCATAATTAACGTCGCGGTGCCACCAGAGTAGGTTTTACCGTCCGCGATTATATTAAATTGATGGATAGAGATCCACGTTAGCCTGTATATACCATCCGCCCAGATACCGATGGACAATTTAGTATAAACGTCTCTTGTCCAATCCATGGTTCCATGATCGACCGTATAAACAATATTTTTAACGCATATGTCTGGATGCGGAATCTTTACCTTTTCAGATTTTTCTTTTAGTTTAAGAATATCGTCGTAAACGTCGAGATAGGTTTTTTTGATTTCGGTATATTTCATCATCGTTTAATCGCGGCGTTTAAAAAATGAAATCAAAAGGAGGCTAAATTCCAAACCTTTTTGGGTATTATAATTCCCGTTGAGTTGAGAATATGTCGTCGTGATATTGTAACTTTTAGAGCCCTCAAAGAAATTATTAACCATTTCATTGATGAGTTTTTGTTCGTCAATAGCTTTTTTAACTTCAGCGAGGGTCGGGCCTGTCAGAGATGTGGTTTCAGACACAGGTGTTCTCCCTAAAAATTTATCCACGATGGTATTAAGTGTTGTTCGTCTCACCATAAACATATTAATATCTTTGAGAGTCATTGTAGATGTAGCTGGGACACCAAAGAAACTATTAGCGACGTGGGCATTGTGACTATGCTTGCCAATAAACTCGCTAATTTCAGCGAGAGTCATGCCTGCCACAAGTGGGGTTCCCAAAAACTTAACAACGACGTCGTTAGTGGGTATTTGGACCTTTTCAAAATTTTCTGTTATTTTAGAAATATCATTGCAAATATCGAGATAATTTGCCTTGATTTCATTTTCATTCATCATCCTCCCCGCCTCCTTGTTAAAAAAGAATAAAGATAGAAAGTTTCTAATTTCTTCGAGAGTCATGCCAACCACAAGCGGGGTTCCAAAGAATTTATGTACGACATTCTTGCGAAAATTATTATAACCTCGTATATAATCATCCAGATCTCGGCCGTGGGCGGCAATGGCGTCGGTGATCTTAGACACAAGTGCGCCTGGTTTAAGTCGTCCACCGCTGGAATACAACGCAATAGAGTTTTCAGCGGCGTCGCGTTGCCGTATCAAAATGTCATCCGCGGATATATTACTGCTTTTCAATTTACCCTGGCGATCTTGAAATACAACTATTTCGTTCGGGTCAACACTTGCTAAATTTAACGTCTCAGCGATTTCATCTTCAATTATTTTTTTTACATCCTCGATAGAACCCGCAGATGTTTTCGTGGTTGGTTTCGACATTGACAGAGATCGTCCCCAAATATCAATCATTATTGTAAAGAATCTAGTATTTTCAATTTATTGATTCTCTAAAATTACCTTGTAATTTCCCACTCGTGTATTTATTTACAACCAGATGAGGTGGTTTCTGTGACGATGAAATCTCCGCGAGGACATTTAATACTTCACGGCCGCATATCGGTGAATCATTTAATTGTTGTGTTGGCAGCATGGAATAAAAAATCGGAAACTCTTTGAGTTTCATCGAAGAATTTATATACCGCATAAACTCGCTTGGCGGAGCTAACCCATATGAATCGAAATAGACAATCCCACGTGGATCAATCGCGTATGCAACCCAGTGAGTTCCCGATCCGCTGCTTTTATCAAGATTGATGATACCGGTTTCAACGCTGTTTGGTTTTCTCGGTAATTGATCTCTCATAAAGAAACCTCTGAAGTTTTTTATCGCTAGTTTTTTAGCAGCATCAATTAAATCAAAATTGGACATGGGAAGGAACAATTGGGCTTTCAACTAATAAACCGTTCCTGGTATTATTAGACATGATCCGTTCACGGATCTCCCGCTGTACCATGAATACGGGGTTCCTGGTAGTCTTAGACCCTTTCCCTTTTTTTATATCCCTTCCCAGTTGCCTTTTTCAACGCCATCCCTGCCGCTTTCGCCACCACTGGGGCAGCAGCTGCAATCAATGCTGGTATTGCGGCTAACAATGGAAATATACCACCTGATTTTATCATGTTGGCGACTGCAGCCTTTGAAAATATAATTTGAACCCCTCTCTTATACTTTAGCTCATCATTGAAATGTTTTATTTGACGATCCGTCAGTGATATTTTATGTGTACCGCCGGACATCTGCGCTGGTTTTAATGTTAATGTTGTTCCACATTCTTTAGCGGATTTTGATCGCAATTTCTTGACCTGACCATCAGTCAGCTTGACACTAACAACACAATATGTCATTTTATTGTAAAACACATTTATGCTTTCAATTGATCTAATTGGAAACTTTTCAAGTTTCATTTACATATTTTCCACTGGTGCATCAATAAGTCTCATTCGTTCACCAACACCTTCTAACAACATTGATTTATCACTGAGAACAACAGCAGCCGCTCTATAATTAGCAATAGTACCACGAAGCACATTAGCTCTAAAATGTATATCAACGACGGATTGTCTTGTTAAATTAAGATGTTCCAGCGAAACGTAGTAGATCGGATATAGGTTTTTAAAATCATATTGCGATATTTGCAAACCAGTATCAACATTTTGATCACGGCCCATATCTGACAGCATACGATGGTACACGCGAGCAATATGGTTTTGACCGAAATTAAGTTGTATGTCTTCAGATGGTTCCTGCTGGCCATTTATTCTCAACGAGACCTCAGTAACTCCTAATTGATCAAATATCATATGACTGTGTAATTGTGATTCCACTCTTGTCATATCCTGCAACGCGATAAATATATGACGTGGAGCTGAAACGCCTTGTTGTGATGCCAAATTCCATGTAAATGTACCATTGATATTTGATTGCTTAACATCTGTTGTTGTTGTTAGCCAACTTAGCAATGATTTGCCACCCGCATCCATAAATGATAGTAGTCGCTGTTCTGTGGTAATTGATGGGGTCATTACTGGCATCCACAAGACCAATTTAGTTAAAATGACTTTACCAGCGTCAGCATTTAGATTTGCAGGATCCGCTGACATTCTCCAGATTGCATCATTGTCACTACCCTTTCGCACGAGTACTACTGTATGCTTCGCTCCATAAATAACTTGTCGTACATTTCTGCAGAATCCAAATATATGATGCAACGGAATCGCACATGAAAACGATCTACGCTGTCCTGCCAACATTGATATTCGTGTTGCAGCTCCTAGATTGTACTGGAGATCAGTATTTATAATCATATCCTCGACATCAACAGTAGCAGCTCCAGCATTATTATTTGGTCGTCGTACAATAAATTGAGTGGGTCCAGCAGTGTTTTTATTTTCTTTTGCAAACATCATAGACGGACCTGCTGATCTTGTATAATCGTCAGAATATCTTGCTAACCCAATTATTGTTGTAGCCACATCAACATCACGTTCTATAGACTCAATCTCTTTTCCGTCAATGAGATATCTCGCGGATTCAAATAGCGCCATGATACCATTATTGACTAAGCCGACTTTGGTACCATCTGGATACGGTGCGGGTACAGCAGGAGTATCAGTAAATCGTACAAGTTATCCTTCTACTTCGATAAACGCTTCAGCGGGTAGAAAGTATTTGCTGGTATCATGGACTTGAAGTTCAATTCGCGATCTAATATCTGCTTGTATTGCATGATAGGAATAAAATTGATAATCGCGGACGGAATTGTCCTTGGGTACTGGGGCTTCCATATCTAACGCTGGATCAGCTGTTCTTTTGAACATTATTATTATTATTATTCACATCAGTATTTTCAATTGTGAAATTCTTTGTAATCATCGTCGTTTTTGTTTTCGTTTTAAGCCACTTCCTGCTATCATGTTTGCGATATCATCTTGGTTACTGTTCGCCAGCGGCGCAGCCATGGATGACGGAGTCACCGAAGCAGCCAACGACGCTAATTTTTCTTCCACTGCGCTATTTATTGCTTTGCTGACACTTGCAGGCATCACTGTAGTTGATGGCAGTACAACTGGTTGCTTTTTTCGTCGTCGCACCAATGATGCTATTTTATCTTTCGTGGCAGAAAATGCCTTTCCGGCAAGATTTCCAACAGCGCTGATTCCCTTATCACGAATAATATCAATGGTCTTCATTGATAATTGTTTAGCTAACGGCGCCACCTTGGGAGCTATTCTTGTAAATAACCCCGCGATGGTATTGCCAAAATCATCTCCGTAATATGCTATATAAACAGGCAATCGTGAGTTCACCACGTAGACGCTTACGGGTTTATCATGGTTGTAGTGTATGATCATCTTGTTATAAAACTAGTAGTTTTTCAATTAGTGATCAATCGCTGTAATAACCATGGGCATCTTTGTGATTTTCAACAAATTCAGCAATAAGTTCTCGATTTTACATCAATGTCCATGATACCGCCGGCAAATAATCGTCTACAGATATCAGCTGCTTCATTAATTACTTCCGGTGAGTTATTTCCGGCTCGTTTCCCTCCGATGAGAACCTCTAACCGTGATATATCACTTAGGATGTTACCAGGACAAGTAACTAGACCACTACCTGAAATTACTGGCAATTTCTGAGATTTAGAAAATCCCTCCCCACTACTATAATCAGGTGCTTCCCCCAGTTTTTCTAAATCCGTACTTTGTAAATAACTAAAAGGATCATCATCATCTCGATCAGATGGTCCAGGCGAAAGTCCAAGCGAAGCTTGGAGTGGTAGTTGTTGTTGAGATTCTTCTTGTTTAGCAGGTGAAAAAGATATTTTTTTGCAGGTTGTTGTCGCCGCCGCTGCAGTCTTTGTGGTTTTCTTTGTGATTTTTGTTCTTCATATTTATTATACACTGTACTCACTATTTTGAGATATTCAATATATGACGTATTCTCGCTGTCAACTTTACCTGTTTTAGTTTTAATTTTGTAAAATATATCAGCCCAATGTTGTATACCTCTTACATACTTGTGCTGTTCTGGTTTTAACATTTTTTTCTGTTTTCATACGTCGTAACAACAAGTGCAGGAAACTCTGCATGGTCAGTCTTATCAATTGCTGCTAACCCTTCTTCTTTAAATCGCGTGCGTAATTCATCTACTATTTTATCATTGGTCTTTTTCGGACCAGGTGGGTTTTTTTGTAACAACGCTGATGTCTTTTCAGTTTCCGCTGATATCTTTTCAAGCGTATCAAGTAGCGGCGCCTTCTTTGCTCGTTCTTTTTCAGGAATATCTCCGTATATCGCTGCTTTAGTTAACTTTTTCACATCTTTGGTCGCACTTGTTATCGGAGTAAACAGTTGTTCACTTGACACAGAAAAGTCAGTCTGCGCTTGTTGTCGTTGTTGAAGTTGATCGCGAAGTCTGTCTCGAACCGGTATAAACTTTTTAATTGCTGCTAGCCGCTCTCGGGCTAATCTAGTTGTAAGCGATTCACCTACCATATATTGTTTGTGAACTGAGTTTTCAAATGTGAAACTATCACAATTAAAAGCTGAGTTATTAAATAATGTACCATCAAGCTAACGTATCCATCTCCGACAAGATTAAACTGTACGACGCTATCCGCGAGTGTTTCAGAAATAACATCGCTGGGGGTTTCAAAATTGTAATATCTGAGAACGGCGATGAACGATTTTTGTTAACGACGCGGCAACAACAACAACTACGTGAAAATGGAGGCGTCACGATGATTACTTGCTACCACAACCAGATCATCCATTACGCACATAACTGCATGGACAAGCCCAAACTGATGAGTATTCTTTCAGGAGAAAATCCTATGTGACAAGTGTAACAAGTGTTACAAAACATGCTAAAAAAATTTCAGTAAAAAAATACTGAAAGCCTATTTTTTATAGGAACGCTCACTTGGTTAAGATACTGGTTTTTCCTCGTTTAATATTTTTCTAAGATCACGAACCTTAGAACTAATTTCAGATCGTTTTTTATACTCTTGGCCGAGTTTTTGACGTATTGCTTCAACGGTGCTAAATAGCGTTATAAATGCATTAATGTCGTTACCGTACAAACAAGCATTGATGGACTTTTGAATTCCTTTCACGAGCCTGTACATCTTAGGCAAAACATAACGACCCTTACTAGACTGATACTCAATGTCTTCATATTCCGAAGCAATCCTGTCACAGTCGAGATCTTTAGATAATACTATCCCTCGATTTTCAAATTTGAGATTTCAGCAATTATAGAATTTACATCTTTGATATCCATTATTTATATAATACATTTTACCTCTAATTATTAAAAAAAATAACACTCATTTGGTAATCTCGCTGGCGCCCTATGACGTCAGAGAGATCCAGAGGTTACTTTATTAACTTAATTAAGGACAGCACTACACGCATCTTTGGAACTCCTTGGGTGCCTTCGCATCCACGTAAGCCCAAAGTAACCCGAAACATACATCTCCGGAAGGGAGGCCTAACGTAGCAAACGCCATCTTAGACCGCCCAGAAGATATGCTTGGGGGACATCACAACATGTACTTAATTAAGTTAATTAAGAACAGCACATACATGAAAACCCAATTGGCAATCCCGCTGGCGCCCTATGACGTCAGAAAGACCCAGAGGTTACATATACGACAACACATCTTTGGAACTCCTTGGTTGCCTTCACATCCAAGTAAGCCCAAAGTAACCCAAAACATACATCTCCGGCGGGAGGCCTAACGTGGCAAACGCCATCTTAGACCGCCCAGAAGATATGCTTGGGGGACGGCACTACATGTACTTAATTAAGTTAATTAGGGATGGATATTTACAATGAAACGATGATGTGGGGAAGGCACAATTCCATATAAGGATGGTATATACAATGAAACGATGATGGAATTTGTGATGTAATGATGTAGGACGGCACAATTCCATATATACTTAATTAAGGATGGTATATTCAATGAAACGATGATGGAATTTGTGATGTAATGATGTGGGACGGCACAAGACAGTACAAACATGAAACGACGAGGCAGATTTTCTACGGCCAATCCAACCAATCAAAAGCAACCAACTTAAATTAACCCGGTTGCATGATTGACAAAAGACAACCACACGCCCGGGTTAATGGCGTTGGTTAGTTTTGATTGGTCGAATTGGTTTTCGAAAGCTCCAAGCTTATTAGGAGTCAAAACGTATATAAGGTGAATAATACAGCAGCGTTGATTCACGGGTGTGTTATTTTATTTCCTTGAATTACTTATTAATGCTGTTTCACAACATTTAAATGAGACAAAATATTTAAATAAAACACTAAACAAAATAATACAGTTGTTAGATAACAGCGTGTATTCTCCCTGTTCTAATTCTCCAAACAAAATGCATTATCGATTAAATCACAAAGAGCTGTATACACAGGAATTTTAACCTCGCCCACCTACTTCAATGAATGGAAAACACTAGTGTTTCATGCTCGTTCCGGCTGAGCGAACATAGGTAGCGGGCTGGATTATAAAGAACGTCTGTACTAAAAGTGTATAAATAGCTGAATGTAGATAGTCTAAATAAATACAACTGTTTAAATGATGCGGTTTTAGCAAAGCGACAATAAAAGTTTTTAAAAAATGTTAAAAGTTGATAAAATACAACTCTACCGAAACTATGTATTATACTCCATTACAGTCACGTGTGCGCGCGCCTAGTCAATTATACCTCTCTCTACAGGTGTAGCAGACGACACAAATTCCTTTGACGTCATTATACAAGGGAACTTAGTGAGTAGAGTGTTATGAGTGGCGGCGACTTATCCATAAAGGATTTATCTCCCTTGAATCGTTTCAGATGTATACGAATTTTATTTTATGACCATTTTTTTTTCGACAGTTAATTTAGTTATATTTTCTGCAACAAATCGTATTGAAGACCTACACATATCAAAATATGTACTGGCTTCATTTATTGATTGAAAAAGTTTTTCTTCGTTGGTTTCTGTATCAAATGCCTTGACATGCTTTGCCCTTTTTGCGTGTTTGCCGGTTCAACCTAATTTTGCATTCTCACTTTGAGTAACAACTCGTAAGTTATCCAATTTGTTATTTTAAGGAAATCCATCAACGTGATCAATCACAAATCCGTCTTCGATTAATCCGTAAAATGCTTCATAGATGGCTCTGTGACAGAGATATTTCTTCCTCCCAGCTGTAAACATCAAGTATCCATATTATTTACCCATCCAACCGGTTTTTTAGTCTGCGATGCCTGACAACACCATCGCGGGACGCTTCATAATTAACAAGCACTGGGTGAGGTCTGAAATCTTGGCTCATTTGTATAACAATACTTTTTGTCTAATTTATTATTTGCTTTAATTATAAGTCTATCAATGTAGTCTTGATGGGTTTTTATGATTTTTTTCTTGACAGAGTCAAGGACGTTGTCATCGGTAGGATCAATGACTGCATTTTTTATTCGTTTGTCATAATAGCGTTTTAGTTCCCTGTAACGTTTGCCGCCACAACTGAGACACAACTGCGATTTCCCCCTTACCCCAGCCCCACATCGGAGGGACGGAAGGGGACCAAAGGAACCGTTGCGAACGCTTTGTAAATGATACCCACAGAATTCGCTTCTGTATGATTTGTTACATAGAGTTGTTGATCCAATCTTTAGCCACTTGCAGTGATTCATTATACTATATTTTTCTATTTAAATACTTGTTTTAATTATAACATGGAGGAGTTCGAGAGATTATCAGCAATTAATCCTTTCAAAAACGTTAAATTTAATCTCGATAGAACCCTCAAAGATGTGCCAAAACGGGAAATAACTGATAGAGCCATGATAAATAAAATACGCGATTGTATTAATGAATTCAAGCACGACGGTGCATCTCATAGCTGGTCAACATTTCGAATTGATGGCGCTGTTGATGCCACCATGAACGACAGCAACGCAGCGTTGATGTTATCACAACTTGGCAACAAAAATTACTTTTTTAGAGTGAAATTCATTATCCGTGTAGAATCAGGCGGTTGGATTATACGAGACAAATTTGAACCGATTCTCAAAGACAAGAAAACCGTCGTTGTTAGCCGTGATTCTAAGCCGGGTCTGTTAACTGGAATTGACAAACCATACTATGAACGAGCATATCCTGAAACAGCAGTTGTGTATGGGATATATCCGTTAAATGAAAAACCTGATATAAGAAAACTTAAACCAATGAAACAGTCGTCACCGGCAACCTCGTCGTCAGTGGCTTTGCCACTCAATTGTGTAACAGCACGAATAACAGAACATTTTACAAATGCATCCCGAGGGAACAAACTTACCGATCTATGGCGTAGCAAAATAGCTCAATGTGAGTTAACGGTGAAAAACCGCGGAGCGACTATTAGCGATATAGCGAAATTAGAAACATCACTGAGATTTTAAATAACTGTTACAACGATAACCGGAGAAGTTTTATACGAATCAAAATATAAATCAAAGGGAGCTCCAATCAAAATTATTGATCATAACGAACACGCGTGGACGCCCGCGGTCACAATATTTCCACGAAACAGAACAATAAAGTATATACCCGACGAATTTTACGAGAAGAATTTTCCAGGAACGGTTTTCTCGCTGAAAAGAAACTATTCGATGCTATTGCGCATTTGAGTAAAAACGACCCTGTGTCGGTGTGGTTACTTCGCAGCACTGAAAACGACCCGGATACGTTTGATCAGTTTGTAAGACCAAACGGTGAATTATACCGCACTGAAGCATTTCACAACAAAATGAAAAAAATAGCTAGTGGGTTTTTAACGGCGTGTGGCGAAGGCACCGATGAAATTATCAACGATGAAATCATCAACAACGAACAATTATTGACAAACTGTTTTACAATCCCGTCGGTTGCAGCTCATTTTGCAAGAATCAAAAACGCATGGAAACCAACACGCGTAGAATTCTTGCCAAACATTGAGGCTAGTTGTTTAGAATTTAATCATGGCGGTTTATGGAATCAAAAATATGACTATGATAATATCATTTCAGTTGATATGGTTGCTTGTTATCCAGCGAGTTTTCTTGGTTATGGAGAGTGTACTGAGTATTTTAAACGATTTGGACACCCGTACATGAAATGACTCGTGTTGCAATTAATGGGCCGCTGCCTGATTTTGATTTAACTGGATTCGCTCGTGTAGTATCATTTGAGTTCGCAGCAGGACTTCATCGCTGTTGTTATATTTGGATTGGTAGACACATGTCTGAAAAGAAGTGGCTGCCAATAGCGTTATTACGGTTCATGATTGATACAAAAATGTTAATTTCGCTGACGGTCAGTGAAGCAATTATATCATATCGGAAACAAACCAATGTCTGGTTACCAACACCGGAACGTTTTGATAGTATAATTGAGGAATCCAGAAAACATATTGATGCCGGCGAAGAATATATCATTGAGTGGTCCAAACGGATATATAGTCAACGAAACATCGAAGCAAAAGATCGCGGCAGAAGAATAATCGGAAAATTCACTCAGGGAGGAAAAAAATGCGACTATAGACGATATTGTTCACGGCTGATTATGGATAACACCGAATATGACTTTGTAATCGCGGATGCAGTATCCAAAAACATATATGTGGATCGTAAAGATGCTTTTTTGTCCGATGGAACAAAATTGGGTACAGTTGTTACTTATAGCGACGGTTACAGATCCCCGTATACACATTTGAGGTCGTCGATGCTGGGTTATGCTTGTATTAATTTATTTTCAATGATAAATAGATTTCCTGACACTGCGGTTAGAGTTGCCGTTGATTCATTTTACATTAACAGCAAGTACAGTTGCGCAGTTGCTGAATTCACTAATTCGGATGAAAGCTGGGGATCGTGGAGAATTAAAAACGAAATGCTGCGTGATTATTCCGAATCAGCAGACGTTGAAATTAAAAGTAATCACTTACGCGGTGATAATTTATCAGAACGTTCTAATGCACCATTGATATCAGATCCAATTTGTAGATATAAAACAGTTTATTTAAACGGCTGTGGCGGGTCAGGAAAGACGACTCGCGCGATTGAGTTATTTCGTGGGAAAAATCCTACGGATTTCACAAACATGATTGTGCTAACACCAACACAAAGACTTGCCAGAGAGATGAAACAACGAAACGTTGAAGCTTGTACTTATCACAGCTTTTTTCGATACAAGGGCGATGAATGGACCCTTGAAAGAATGGGGGATAAATTCATCCCTGCGGTTATTATTTGGGATGAGATATGCACGGTTTCGGTAGATGTATTAAAAATGTTTCTTGATTGGTTGCTGCAAAAGAATACAGCGGTAATATTGTGTGGAGATCATGGCCAACCACCACCATTTGTCGGCGCGGGTCCACATGATTGGCTAAAGAATTTTGTTGACTATTATGAAGAAATCGATACTGACTATAGAGCACTTGATGAACAATTACGTACACTTAAGAATTTAATTAGACTGCAACCCGATAAAGTCCAATGCGAAATAATTAGGGAAATAATACCTGAAACTCACATGGAGGAATTTTGGGAAGCATGGAGACCAAACGATTTTGTAGTGGCGATTAGAAAGATAGTCAGAGATACAATTCAGCGGCAATTACTAGTATTTGAGCTACACAAACAAAACTATCCGATGTTACAGGTTTCATTGTGTTACAGACCAGCTGACACCCGCAAGCAAAACATCGAGGTGGAAATACCCGGCGGAGGCAAACAAATACTTGTGCTAAATGATATTGTATGCGTTGATATACAATTTGTTGAACGCGCATTGATCGCTAAATCATCGCCGTGGACACTGGGTTATGTAACGACGATACATTCCTCGCAGGGATTAACCATCACGGATACAATTGTTTGGATAGTCGATAATCGCATTGAGTGGTCAAATTTAGTCTATCTTGCAGTGTCTAGAGTACGGCGAATAAATCAACTTCGAAGAATTGTATTTGATGACGACACCACAATGGATGATATTGATGTTAGCATCATTAATAAAAAAAACTCTCCGGTTACAAACAACAAGACAAAAAAAAAACAACGAGAATTTGACATTGATGCTGAATTTATAATTACGCTGAAGCAACAACAGAATAATCACTGCGCGAATTGCAATTGTATAATGCGTTGGCAGTATTCGGATAAAGATCCTCGCCAATTTACCGTAGACAGAAAAAATAACAGTCTCGGTCATGTCAGAAACAATGTGATGTTGACTCCTTGGATGACCTTGATGGTAGCATTAACAATTTAGTCCCCAGCTAGAATATTTTCCCGAGGCAGGCGCAAAAACACCGACGTGATATATGTCACTCAACGCTACACTCAGATTCCAAAAGTGATCAGAGATAACTGTAATATTCTTGCTGTATTCAACGGCGTTGATACACATACGCTACGAAATATTTGGCAGACATGGTGTTCTGATATGGACTTCAATCAATTTCAAAAATTTCTTTAGTAAAGCCCAGTCAACCCCGCATGGATTTATAACAATAAATTTACATGATCCTCGAACACGATATCGTATCGGACTTGATCAAATATTTGGTTGAAATCGTAAAAACCCATTGCAGCAGGGGGGGGGGGGGGGGGGGCGATGACATCACGACAAGACCGTATTTTGACTAAACGATGAAAAAGGTCTTGGAGTATGATTTGCGAAAAACTTATGTTTCAAGCAAGTAATCCTTTTTTTTTTTTGGTTGAAAAAGAAAGATTCGAATTAATTCTCTCGAGATGTTTGTTAGATTTAGAGCAAATGATGTCTCGAGCAAATGTTCGATTCGCCCCCCCCCCCCCTGCTGCTAGACGAATGGAGATGATTCTGCTAGATATGGGGCGACATTCAAGAACAGATCCCTTGATGGCTTTGGTCATTGTTCTTAATTGTAATCAAATGCACACAAATCTATTACACATATTAATGAAAAGAAAAGTTGTTTCTGTTCAGAAATATTTATATAAAAAGAAACAAAACAATGTATTTAATAGATTCCAGGTGTTTGGTGTGGTTTACGGTCTTTCATTCTTATGTAAAACAAAATCACAATTTGAAACATTTTTATATGATTTGATACAAACAAGTAATTGATATTAGTGGACTAAACCAAAATAATGACAAACAAATCGATGTGCGAGAAATACGGAACAAATTAACAAATATATGGCGTCTGACGAGACGTTAAGCGGTGGTGATGTCGCTGTGACAATCGGAACATTAGCTGCAGCTTCCTGTTTTAAGTATCCCGGTGAGAAGCATCGATTGTGGTCCTGGAACCCAACCTGATATTAGGCTTTATGGAAAGAAAAAATTAACCTAAAACTGGTGGATTTCCAATCATTGCAATTGATCACGCGTGTCATGTGCATGATGTCACATGTAAAAAAAAATCTATCTGGAACAACAATATATCGCCAACGTCAAATTCATCCATAAGCTGCTGTCTATGCAAAGTCAAACTATAAGGGAGTCATTGGCCATATGGTTGTTAAGATCGGCGATAAGAAATACTAAACTAGCGATGTGGCGGGCAATTAATTGTCCGATAATTATATCAATGCAATCGATTTATTATAATCCAAAAGGGTACTGAAAGGCAGAGCGGCGATTAGCAAACTCTCTGATGTAGCAGGTGTTAGGCAGAATGTAGCCGCTAAATGACTGACTCGACAAGCAATATGGCAAATTTATATCTGGTCAGCTAACACGATTAAATACGAAACCACCCTCGACAAAGTTCGTCAGACAGATAATGTATTTGTATCACATGACACTGTTATAACTTGTTCAGCACGTAAAAGCGATCAACAGAGCTGCACACACAAAACCCCATTGACAATTGTCGACCTGAGAGTACATATAAAGAAGACAATATATTATCAACTAACAAAGCAACTGAGGTTGCATCCGGGTTTGAATAAATATATCAACGTTGATCATTATGACACCCGTGGGATTTCTACGGTTGATCTTGGCAAAAGAATTTCTTTCTGCATGATCATCGCCTATTAAATCAAAAACCAAACAACAATCAAATGGAAACGGGATAATTGTAACTGTTCTACCTCTAAGTATATCGTGTTGTATGATTTATAAAGAAATTAATTTAACTCCATTGACAAATGCTGGACAATTTCAACAACAGTCTTTGTTTCATACATTTTTTTATGGTAATCACACCGTGTCATGCTTTCCGTCTATCCATACCGGTTAGTTAGACAAACATGTATTATCTTCGAAATATGACTTATTTCATTCGAGTTAATGCCTGACTCGAAATAAGTAAACATTCATTCTTACACATGTATCTTCATGTCTAGAATTCAATGACAGGGTTAATAAATGGCGAAAGTATTTCATCTTCAGACGTAAACCAGGGATAAAGATAACACAAGCGTGTCTTTATTTCCTGTTAACCTGACATTACTTATTTTGCATACTATAGTTAAAAATAAATGGAGTGAATTTCATAATGATTTATTTTCTCTCATTCGAGATACATAGCCATTGTGAGCTTGTGGTGAGGATTAAGAAAATCATGTTCATTACATATCTATTTGCAAATACTGCACGGAAAGTCTGACATATCGGCAACAACAAATATTTTATTAAATGAAGTATCTAATTTTACTGCAGATGTAAATATTCCCTTTTTTGAGTTGATTTAAATATACATTAAAAAACGATAATCGTAAGTGAATTACGAAGTATTCAAAGTCTTGTATCCTCGCGCAACTAGTTATTTTATATTGATATAGAAAGACATAATATTCTTAATATCTTCATTCTCTGCTATTTATTCACTAATAGTTGCCATGATCATTTTTTTCATAGATAAAACACTGGTCTACAATTTTCCAAAAGAAAGAGTAGATATATAACATAACTTTAGACAACATATCTACAAAATTAATATCAAGGTTCGATAAAAATTACCATTAGGTAAAATGCTAAAATCTGTTTTAAAAGAAAAGGTAAATTATTGGTACTGTTTCACAGATAATTGGATGATAGTTGCAACTGTTGAGGTAGCCATCGGCTACCGATCGACTTTGATAAGTTCAAAACAAGTATGAGAAATAATTCGACAATTTGTTTAACAAAGCTTGTTAACAGCATAATTGCCTATACGTTTGTTGTAACATTCGCTGGGATAGATATTTCTTTATCACCTGATAATACCGTTATGTTAATACTTGCATTCACTTGTTTGTTGCCGTCTGTCTTAACAACGAGTGATCATACTCTTGACATCATGGGTAAAATTAAACAACCGATATCTTTGAAGGAATCCAATCCAGGTGGCCTAATATATCTACCATGCTGTGATCCATCAAGTTAATCGCTGTAACATTTACCACGAAGAAAATGTAATGTTCTGATGTGCGCTCGAATATCCCTACAAAGATATCGGAATATGATCTGGGTTTTATGTTTTGATTATTGAAATACAGATATATACTCACCTCTGATTCATGTCTTACTGATCACCTTAAAATGCAATTGTTATCATTTGTGTTTGATATTTATTCTCAGGTTTGTGGACCTTACTTAAATAATATTTCCCTCAGCCGAATAGTCTTTGAGTAAAGTATGAAAAGCTGAATAATATATACCATCTGAAAGCAGTTTTAAGTGTATATGTATATAACTGTTATCTTCCTGTCTGAGCTGTTCAGAAACAAGAAAGTGTCAGACTGAGCCACATATGTGGTTTATTATTTTAATTAATATCATTCAGATCATATATTACACCATGTCCTGCAAGTAGATAATGCTTCACATACCACTGCTGCTATCCAAAATGTCCAGTCTAATTTGATTTTATCAAATTCAATATGACACTGTGTTTATCATCATTATCTAAATGTAAAGTGTAATTTTTGAAAATTATTTCGTGATATTTATATAACAAAATGATTTTCTGTCATTGCTGCTCAATGTCATGCGGTAAGTCGTATCACCTGACAGATGCAGATAAAAAGGATATTGTTTTACAAATATTTCCGTTACTTTGTCAGGGACAGAGTCAAGAAAATATATATGTACCCTCCTTTCCTCGAGCTTGATGGTACGCGATTATTTCCCTTACAGGATTATAGAGTTCTTTATCTTACAACATTAATAGAGTCATTTATCTTACAACATTAATAAAGTTATATCCCTTACAGGATTATGAAGTTATTTCCCTTACACATTGGAGGCACAGCTGTGTTTTTTTCTCGTACACCAACACCGTACTTTATACAGGGTTTCGGACCTAAGCTCTCCGCTGCACACTTTGCGAACAATATCTGCAAAATTCGTTTCTGCATCATTTATTACACGGAGTTGCAGATCATAAAATCAGCCATTTAAATATTTTTTATTGAAATACTTTGTCTTAATTATAGTACGGATGAGTTCGAGAGGTTATCCAAAATCAAGCCCTGGAAAACCTATAGATTTAATCTCGATAGAATCTCTGTAAATGCATTAATAAAGGTATAGTGGAGAATAACAGCGTGAGTAATAAAATTAACGATGCTTAGAACGAATTTAGGAAAGATCGCGCATCTTACTCCTGGTCAACAATTCGAATCAGCGGTGGTGTTCATGCTACCATCAATACTATACGAGCAGAGAGTTAAATCGCACATCTAGAACATCGAAGGCATATTGTCAGAGTGAAATTTATCATACTAGCAGAAATAGGAAATTGGATTATTCGTGACAAATACGACCCTGTCCTCGCCAATAAAAAGAAAATGTCATTGTGAGACAAAATTCCAAACAAGGAATATTGACCGGAATTGACAAACTGTATTATGAGCGAAAACACATCGTTGAGAATCTGAAACATATGTCATTTTCATATTTGAACTGTGTCGCTGAGCGAGTAACGGAACATTTTACAAATCCGATGCGTGCAAATGGTCTAACAGATTTAAGACGTATAAAGATACACAAATGGGCTGAATGAGTCACGGATATTGGTGCTACGATAAAAGATGAGACTGAGTTAGAAAACATTAAAATTCCCAATAACCGTAACAACGATAATATGACAAGTATTATACGAATCGAAATATAAATCAAGAGGAGCTCCAATAAATATCATTGATCATAATGCTCACGAGTGGACTAACAGAGTAACAATATTTCCACGAGATCGAATAGTAAGATACAACATAGAGATATCTAGGTGAAACATGTTTGATTTTATTTACGAGTATAGTAAAACCAATCTAGTATTAGTGTGGTTATTTCAGAGTTTTCGAGACGAAGAATGTAAATTTGATCAATTTGTAAGACCTAACGGCGAATTATAAAGGACGGAATCTCTTCATGACGCAATGAGAAAACTCGCTGCAAAATTGTCAAGAGATAATACTAAGCAATTGCTAACAAATTGTATTACAGTCCCGTCAGTTTCAGCCCATTTCGCCAGAGAGAGAAATCTGTGGAAACCAACACGATTTGAATTTCTCTCAGATGTTAAAGCTAGTTGTGTCTTATACGGACACGGCGGATTGTGGAATAACATATATGACTCTAAAAGTGTTATTTCGGTTGATATGGTTGCTTGTTATCCAGGAAGTTTCCTCGGTTATGGAGAGTGTGCTGGGTATTTTAAACGATTTGGACATCACACGCACGAGATGACACGAATTGCGATTAATGGACCACTACCCGACTTTGACCTGACCGGGTTTGCGATATCATTCAAAATCGCTAAAGGACTCCATCATATCTGTTATGTTTGGTTTCGTAGACATTTATATGAAAAATACTGGGGCACCAATAGTGTTATTACGATATATGATTGATTTAGAATACTGATATCGCTGATTGTCGGTGAAGCAATTATATCATATAAAGCGCAGACTGAGGGTTGGTTACCACAACCTGATGATGATAGTCTCGATACAATTATTAAAAATTATAAGGAAAATTGTCCTGATCTCACCAAGGACTATATTTTTAAACGATCCAATGAGATTTTGACATGCATATGCAAAATCAATGATAAAAACGCTAAAAATATCCATAGAAGATTAATCGGTAAATTCACCCAAGGCAGAGCATATGATCACAAGCGGCATTATACACGTCTGATGGTAGATGACGCTGAATACGATTTTACAATCAACAGGTAGAGATATATTTGTCAGTCGTGCAAAGGCTTACTTGTCTGAAGGAATTAAGTTGGGATCTATTGTTAGTTAAATTGATGGCGAATCTCCTTATCGTATCCATTTAAGATCATCTATTCTGGCTTATGTTTCAATAAACCAGCTATCGATAAATAGATTTCCTCGCATCGCAGTCAGAGTCACCGACGATACATTTTATATCGATAACATGTATATAGAAGCAGTGGCTCGTTTTACAAATTCTGATACGCGTTGGGGAATGGAGAATAAAACAGGAAATGTTACATGATTATTCTGAATCCGCGGATGTTACGGTTAAAGATAAGTACCTGAAAAAATAATCAAATATCAGAATTATTGAGTGAACTTTCATTATCAGATCCAATATGTAGATATAAGACCGCTTACTTAAACGTACGAGTCGGTTGTGGGAAAACAACACGAATGATCAGATTATTTCGAACGAAGTCAGACATGATTGCGCTGGCACCCATACACCGACTTCCCAGACAGATAAAACAACGAGGAGTTAATTCTTGCACACTATCACAGATTCTTTCGGTATAAGTGTGATGCATGGACTCCTGATCGAATGGGAGAGAAATATATTCCAAAGAACATTATTTGGGATGAGATCTGCACAGTGTCGCTGGATATATTAAAATGTTTCTTATTTGGCTATTATTGAAAAATACAGCCGTGATAATGTGTGACGATAATGGTCAACCACCGTCATTTGATGGTTTGTATCCGCATGATTGGTAGAAGAGTTTTGTAGGTTATTACGAAGATATTAATACAGATTACAGTCAGATAAAATCCAGTGCGAAATAGCGCGTAAAATAATTGCAGAAACCTCGTTAAATGGTTTTTGGGAAGCGTGGACCCCAACCGATTTGATAGTGGCAAGTAGAAATATAGTCAGAGACACACTTCAACAGTGGTTGTTTGAAGCGCATAAAGAAACGTTCCCAACGCTGCCAGTGCCATATTGTTATAGACCAACTGATAAACGAAGACAGAATATTGAAGTTTATATTCCTGTGCAAACAGAAAAACAGCTTCTCCAATTAAATGATATTGTTGTGGTCGATATCAATGTTGTCAAATATGCACTACGCGTAGATAAATCTCCCGGGATGCTAGGATACACAATGACGATAAAATCATCTCAGGGGTTAACCATTTCTGATACAATTGTTTGGATCATAAATCATCGCATCGAGTGGTCGAATTTAGTTTTTTCTCGCAGAGCAGCAGAGAGGGTGAATCCTACAACGTTTTCAGACAAAATTTTGATTGAAATCTTAAAACAAGCCTTCCTACGATCTCATTTTAACCAAAAAAAATGTCTCAGGGACAAACCCTACAACGTTTTTAGACAAAAAATTTATTGAAATCTTAACGAGCCTTTCCTACGAAATCTCATTTTAACTAAAAAAATGAAAATGGATACTTTTACGATTTTTTAATTAATTTTGGTCGCAACTTGTTGTCATCCACCCTCTCTGCTGCTAAAGTTTTCAGTTCTGGGTTAACAAAAAATAATAAATGATTTTAACCGAATATTTGATCCAGTCCTTAGGACGAAAATCATTTAGGATCTCACAAACAGACTAATCGCTAACACCTCTTCTTGTAAATCAATCAGATTATTTGACTGGTCGGTGAGTTTGAAATTAATTCTGGTTAATGAATTATTATGGCATCGCATGTAGACAGGATTAATTGGGTTTTCAATAATTAGGAATCCTGGAGGAGCTGTTGGTGCAAACGAATAAAGAATATATCCTTGCTGAGCTTGATTTGATCGTTCGAGATTAATTTGATAGCTTCCTTCGATAACATCACATACTAAATTGAGCGCAATCACTGAGGATATATTCACGTTGAACGGAGCGATATGCCTGCCGCCACCGTCTGGGTCATTATTGTGTTTGAGGATTTTTATTTCCGATGATGTTGTTTTTCTCCATGTATCATGAATTATTTTAAAACCAACATCGATGGCATCACTGAGAAGTTTTTTTAGTTCTGGTACGTTATATCCTGGTAGTTTAAATTTTGGAATATCCTTGACGGGGATTTTATATTCATCTGCAAATAAATCCTTTGTTTCAGGGCTATTGTCACCTAATATCTCTTGAATAATTTGTGAATTAAATGTTTCCATATCATTGATGATTTTGTTGCATGTTTCTACGACGCTGATAAATTCATCTCGGGTGAGAGAGCCGGATTTAAGAGATATTAACAACAACGAAATATCGTTATTGAACGCTGTGAAATTTTCAGTGATTTTATCCTGTCGAATTAAATATAAATCTTTCTTAACGATGGGATTTTTCAATACATTAAAAACATTAAATTTATTGTAATAGCTATAGCTTTTTATTGGATTATCGGGTTTTATTCTGTCGGTGATATAATCAGTTTTTTGTGGTTCGGGTAAATTAACGGTTTCCTCCAGAGTTTTACTCTGGGGTGGTAATTCAGGCCATCCTAGTACGGTTCTAATAGAACTTTGATAGATATCTACGACGTATCCTTCTGTGCTTATCTCAATTGCGGATGATAGCGTCGGTTCATGAACTGTTATAGCGATTTTTGATTCTTTTCCAGTAATCGATTTTATTCTACGCGCGAATTCATTATTGATTTGTTCGATTTGGTATGATCCGGTTGGTATGGAAACAACGTTCCAGTCTGGGGTTCCGTCGGGTTTATTCTTATTTGCAAACACTAAAGAATTATTGGGTTGTTGACCACCAAATGATTTTGATCTGATATTAGGCCAACTGTGATACACTCGTAGTTTTGCTAGCGCTATCTCCTTCACTGGGACCGGAGAGGGGAAATTCACACTGAATTCTGGATTCGTTGATGTTATTGATATCATGCTTGTTTGTACTGGGTTCGTGTTCTCCACTATTCGTTGAAGTAATTCCTGCGGTGTTGTCATTGTTATTATACTCATGATTTATTTCTAATTTTGGTATCGAGGAATCATAAATACTGACCATCACTGAGAACTCACAATCTGGTAATGTTGATATTATTGAGATCATTTTGTTTTTTGGGTTCGTGTTTTCTGATTCCATCGGTGTTGTCATAGTTATTATACTCATGTTGTCGCTCTAATTTCGATATCGCGGAATCAAAAATACTGACCATCGCTGAGAATTCACTATCTGATATAATCGTATTATCGAGTGACGATGATATCATCAGGGATAATTGCGAGTATGCGGTTGATGCAATATGAAATTGAAGTAAGTAATTCTGCAGTTTACTCTGGCTGCATGATGATATCTTTTTTGCTATCCCGGTTGATATACCCCCGATTGTAGCCACCGCAGAAATGCAAATTGGAACTACGACCGGGGCAATCATTGTAACCGATGCAAGTATTATTCCGGCGCCAGCGAGAACGCTTGACAAAGAGTATATAATAACATCAATTGCGGTGATTCTTCGTCGGTATTTTTTTATTTTTATTTGATACTCCTCAGTGAGGGTTTTGAGTCTATTTTGAAATTCTCTGACCTGATCATAGCGACATTGAGTTGATGAAATCATTGTTATTTTAAAAACACTAGCGTTTTCAATTACGATTTCAATTTAGTTATTTGCTCAGATCTACTACGAATTCCAGATACCATGTTACTAATGCCCTATCCAAACTTTTATCATCGGCTTTTATCGTTAACCGTTCAGTTTTATCCTTGTCGATGATCGTTGAAATCGTATTGTTGACCCCGGATGAACTCGACGATGATATATTAAATTGAATTGGTGCTACCAGCGTTAATCGATAAATACCCTTGATAGTAGCTGTGATGGGTAAAATAGCATGTGGCGATATCCACTCAAATGTTCCAGATTGAAGTGTGTATAAGTTATTGCTGAAGCTATGATGAGGAATTTTTATTTTTTCAAGTCGCGGGAGATTGTTGTTGATCGTAGCGATATATTCAGTGATGTTATCTATAGTTATTTTAACATCTTCAGGTCTAGTATTTCGTTTACCAAAAAATTTATCAACGATGTCAGTGTTTCTGAGGGTGATCAATCGTACTGTGTTAAAAAACTTGTATGAACATCATAATCAGATCGTAGCTTTGCTAAATCATCGATTGCGGTTTTTATCGTTCCAATATTCGGTGCGGACACTGGTGGATCACCAAGAAATTCTTGTAGCGGTTGATTGAATTTAGCAATGGCTTCACCGGTTCTGCTTATTCCTCTTCGTAGTGCGTTAAAAGCAGGTATATGAGCATCATAATCAGCTCGTAGCTTTGCTAAATTGTTGATTGCGGTTTTTATCGTTTCAATATTCGGTGCGGACACTGGTGGATCACCAAGAAATTCTTGTAGCGGTTGATTGAATTTAACGAATTCATCGTTGAGTGATTTTAATGAGTTTGCTGTGTTATCTACTGTTGTTAGTTTCTCTGTGACCGTCGAAACAAGTATGCCTGGTTTGAGTTTACCATCTTGAAACAGTGCAATAGCGTCATCGGCGGCGTCATGTCTTCGTGTTAAAATGTCATTCAATGACACATCACTGGATTTCAATTTACCCTGTTTGTCTTGAAATACAACTATTTCATTAGGATCAACATTTGTTAAGTTCAACGTCTCAGCTATTTCATCTTTGATTAGTTTTTTTACATCCTTGACAGAATCAGGTGGTGCAGTGCCACCGGGTTTGGGTTTCAAAGATCTCCCCCAAATATCAATCATGTTATTGTAAAACTCTTTCTCTCTCTAAAATCGTTTCGATTTCCATCGATTACTAGTGTATTCATTAACGACAACATGTGGTGGTTTTCCGCTTGGGTTACTCAAGGAGTTAGAAATAGCGTCAAGGACATTTAATACTTCGCTGCCACATATTGGTGGGTCATTCATTTGTTGTGTTGGTAGCGTAGAATACCAAGTCTTCATTGGAAGGGTTTTTATATACCGCATAAACTCTTTTGGTGGGGCTAATCCATATGAATCGAAATAAACAATCCCACGTGGATCAATAGCATATGCAACCCAGTGAGTTCCAGGTCCGGTGCTGTTATCTAAATTAATGATTCCGGTTTCAACGCTGTTTGGTTGATGTGGTAATTGATCTTTCATAAAGACACCTCTGAAATTTTTAATCGCTAGTTTTTTAGCAGCATCCATTAAATCTAAATTGGACATGGGAATCTTCGATTCCTCAATTAATAAATCGTTCCTGGTAGTCTTAGACCCTTTCCGCTGTACCACGAATACGGGGTTCCTGGTAGTCTTAGACCCTTTCCCTTTTTTTTATATCCTTTCCCAGTTGCTTTCTTTAGTGCCATTCCTGCTGCAGTACCAACGGCTCCTAACGCTGCCGCTTTAGCCACCGCTGGGGCTGCTGCTGCAATCAATGCTGGAATCGCAGCTAACAACGGAAATATACCGCCTGTTTTAATCATATTTTTGATAGCAGCTGCAGAGAGAGTAATCTGAACACCTTTTTTGGCTGCAAGTGCATCATTGAAATGTTTTATTTGACGAGTTGTCAGCGATAGTTTATTTGCACCACCAGTCATTTGGTTGGGTTTCAACGTGATTGTGGTTCCACATTTTTTAGCTGATTCCGATTGCAATTTTTTTAATTGACCGGGAGTTAACGCAATACTAATAACACTATATGACATTATATATAATTGATTGATTCTAATTCAATGAAAAATCGAGAAAATCAATCAAAGATTTTCTACTGGTGCATCTACCACTCTCATTCTTCCTCCAACACCTTCAAGTAGCATTGATTTATCACTGAGAATGACAGCAACCGCTCTATAATTAGCAATAGCACCACGAGTCACATTAGCTCTAAAGTGTATATCAACAACAGATTGTCTCATCAAATCGAGATGTTCCAGTGAGAAGTAATAGATCGGATACAGATTTTTAAAATCATATTGTGATATTTGCAAACCAGTATCCACATTTTGATCGCGTGCCATAAATGACAACAGACGATGATAAACTCGTGCAATATGATTTTCTGTGTAATTCAGTTGTATATCCTCGGATGGTTCCTGCTGGCCGTTTATTCTCAGTGAGACGTCTTTCACACCTAACTGATCAAATATCATATGGCTGGAGAGTTGATTGCCAACTCGTGTGTTATCCTGTAACGCAATAAATATATGACATGGCGCAGCAACACCTTGTTTTGATGCTAGATTCCACGTGAATAACCCGTTGATATTTGATTGTTTAACATCTGTACTCACGGTTAGCCAACTCAACAACGACTTTCCTCCTTGGTCCATAAATGATAGTAATCGTTCTTCTGCGGTGATTGCTGGAGTCAACACTGGCATCCACAATGATATTTTTGTTAAATTGACTTTACCGGCATCAGCATTGGGATTTGCAGCATCTGCTGGAATCCTCCAAATTGCGTCGTTATCATCACTCTTTCGTACAAGCGATACTGTATGCTTCGCTCCATAAATAACTTTTCTGACGTTTCTACAGAATTCAAATATGTGATGCAGTGGAATCGCGCATGAAAATGATTTACGCGCTCCTTGCAACATTGAGTTTCGTGTTGCAGCTCCAAGATTGAAATTAACGTCGTTGTTTTTAATCATATTCTCGACATCAGCATCACTATTATCACGTTTTTTTGGTCGTCTTACAACAAATGGATTTCCTCCAGCGGTATTCTTACCATCTTTTGCAAACATCATAGAGGGTCCTGCTGATCTTGTATAATCATCAGAATATCTCGCTAACCCGATTATTGTTGTAGCCATATCAACATCGCGATCTATGGACTCAATTTCTTTTCCATCAATGAGATATCTAGCACTCTCAAATAACGCCATTATACCATTATTGACAAAACCGACTTGAGTACCATCTGGATACGGTGCTGGTACAGCAGGAGTATCATCAGCTGTTACAAGTTCTCCTTCTACTTCAATAAACGCTTCCCAGGGCAAAAAGTATTTACTGGTATCATGGACTTGAAGTTCAATTCTTGCTCGACTATTTGGGTCTATTGCATGATAGGCGTAATATTGATAATCGCGTACAGAATCATCCTTGCCAACTGGGGCGTCTATATCAAACGCTGGATCATGTGACTTTTTGAACATTTTATTCTATTTATCAGAGTCTAAATCGCGATTTTCCATTTTCATCGTCGTAGTTTTTTAAAGCCACTTCCTGCTATCATATTTGCAATATTGCTTTGGTCGGGGTTTAAAGCCATCGACGCTAATTTTTCATCTACTGCGTTATTTATAATTCTACTAACACTTGCAGGCATTTCCGCTGTAGACGGTAACGGTTTCTTTTTTCGTCTCACTAATGATGTTATTTTATTCTTCGCAGTTGAAAACGCTTTCCCGGCAAAATCTCCAACGAAATCTCCGATTTTGCTGGTACCCTTATCACGAATAACTTCAATTGCTTTCATTCCTAGTTGTTTAGCCAACGGCATCACTTTTGGAGCCATTCTCGCAAATAACCCTAAAATGGTATTGCCTAAACCATCTCCGTAGTATGCTCTATAAACCGGAAACCGTGAATTAACTACGTAGACGGGGGTTGGTTTATCATGATTGTAGTGTATGATCATTATTTGAAATCAGAAACAATTTTTCAATTGGAAACGCTAGCGTTTTTATAAAATCCCGGTGATTAATCACTGTGATAATCCTCCACTAACTCGCCAATGAAATCTCGATATGTGCTGATATCTATGATACCACCTTGAAATAAACGTCTACAGATATCAGATGCTTCATTAATTATTTCCGGTGAGTTGTTTCCAGCTCGGAATCCTCCTACAAGAACTTCTAATCGTGATATATCACTGAGAACACTACCAGGACATGAAATCCAAGGATTTTCCCTCGAAGAGTTTCCAACGCTAGTGTTTTGCAATCCACTTCCGCTATAACCAGCTGCTTCATCTATTTCGTCTAAATCGGCTTTTTGTAAATAATCAAGAATATCATCATCAGGTGGTAGTTGTTGTTGTTTTTTAGGCGAGTAGACTACTTTCTTTGTAGGTTGCTGTCGCTTTCCTCGCAATTTTCGCGGTTTTTTTTTGTTGTTTAAACTCTTCGTATTTTTCATACACTATATCCACCGCATTTCTATATTGAATATATGATGCACTATTCTTCTTAATTCTACCTGTTTTTTCAGTTTTGATTTTGTAGAATATATCAGCCCAATGATCTAAATTTCTAACAAACTTATGATATTCTGGTTTCAACATATCTTTCCTGTTTTCATAATTCGTAACAACAAGCTCAGGAATTCCTGTTGGATCAGTCTTATTAATTTTTGCTAACTCCGCCTCGTTAAATATCACGCGTAAATCATCTACTATTTCTTTTGATTCCATTTGTTTTGTTTGTTCAGCTTTCGCTGCTATTTTTTCGAGTTCACCGATAACAGATTTTCCCGTCTCCGGAACATCTCCTAGTATAGCACGCTCTATCCCTTTCGTCGCTGTGGTTACTGGTTTAAACAATTCTTCAGACCCCACAGCAAAATCAGTTTGTAAACTCTGTCGTTGTTGCAGTTTATTTCTTACAGAGTCGCGAATTGGTATAAATTTCTTGATTGCATCAAGTCGTTCACGAGCCAATCGGGTCGTTAATGCTTCATTGACCATTATTTGAAATCGCAAACAATTTTTCAATTATAAAACAATTTTCAGTCAATTCAACACTTCGGATGATTTTTAACACCAGTGATGGAATCACCGTAGAAGCGTTTTAACGGCGTTATCATTGATGAGGGAAGTGTGGAAATTGTATATAAAATAATTAATACCACACTTTCCCCACTTTTCTATTGATCAATCTGAACAATCGTATCGAGAGAACCATCCATTAACGGCCTATCGATTTGACATTTTCAATCAAACAATGCTAAAAAAAAATGAAAATCTCTCTGAGGGTCAGTCACAATCAAAATCTCTTTGAAGATCGGTCACGGTCAAAATTGTTCATTTTCTTGAATTAACGCCCGTAGGTTTCTAACTTTAGAATTAACCTCCTTTTTCAATTCGTATTCGTACCCCAATTCTTTTCGTATTCGTTCTACGATGGTATACAACGGAGCGAACACACTTACGTCACTGGAAAATGCGAGAGAGTCCTTAATAGAATTCTGAATTCTTTTGATGAGCGCATACTTCTTTGGTAGCATATACTTGTTAGTGCTAACTCCGTATTCTATATCCTGAAAATCAGACATGATTTGATCAGGATTTAACACATCTGATAGTTCAATATCCCAACTTTTCAATTTTGAAATCTCGGATATCATGCTATTCATGTTTTCAGAATTCATTATTCTATAATAATGATATATTTCTAAATGAAAAATATGACGCATTAGACATAACTAAATTGAATTTTTTGTCCCGTCCTTTTTGAAATAGCCGATCGACAAACCCCCTCTGCAACGAATCGTACTGAGGCTCTACAAATATTGAAATACTTGCCGGCTTCATATATTTATTTAAATATTTTTTCTTCGTTAGTTGTTGTATTCAAAGATTTTACTGGTCTCGCTTTTTTTGAGCAAATGCCATTCTCTGCTCTTTTCAAATTCTCACTTTGTGTGATAGCTTGCAGATTTGATAAAGAATTGTTCCTTGGATTAGAATCCTTGTGATCGATAACAAAACCATTTTTGATCAATCCATTGAAACATTCAAATACGAAACGATGATTGTAATATTTCTTCTTTCCAACAGTAAAGAACAAATACCCCATACCATTATCCCACCCAACTGGGTTCTTCAGTCTACAGTGTCTTACAACACCATCACTGGATGCTTCATAATTTGTACTCACTGGGTGTGGTCTGAATTCCTGGTTCATTAGTATATACTATACTATTTGTCTAATTCATTGACTGATCCATTGCAGTGATTCATTATACATAAACCTTTCATTTAGACACTTGTTTTTAGTATAGCATGAGGGAGTTCAAGAGATTGCCTTCGAAAAATGCTGAATTCAATGCTGATAAGGAGTTTAAGAGATTATTGAAAATCAATCCTAGATTTAATCTCGATAAACCCAACAAACGTCCAATAGACGGAAACATGAAAGAGTTTAAGAGATTATTGAAAATCAATCCTAGATTTAATCTCGATAAACCCAAAAAACGTCCAAGAGACGGAAACATGAAAGAGTTTAAGAGATTATTAAAAATTAGTCCTAGATTTAATCTCGATAAACCAAAAAAAACGTCCAAGAGACGGAAACATGAAAGAGTTTAAGAGATTATTAAAAATTAGTCCTAGATTTAATCTCGATAAACCAAAAAAAAACGTCCAAGAGAGATTACCCTTGGAAAGATGCTCAATTCAATCTCGATATAGTTTCTAATACACCAAAGAATACAATTCTTGATAAAGCCATGATTAGTAAAATCAGAGACTGTTTTAATGAATTCAAGCGTGATGGAGCATCTTATTGTTGGTCAACATTTCGAATTGATGGTGTTGTTGATGCTACCATGAATGATGAAAAAGCAGCAGTGATAATTTCACGTGTTGGGGGAAAAAGACATTTTTTCCGAATCAAATTCATGATCGAAGTCGATGGCAAATGGATTATTAAGGATAAATTTGAACCAATCCTCAAGAATAAAAAAGCTGTCATTGTGAGTAGAGATTCCAAACCAGGGATTCTAACCGGCATTGACAAACCATACTACGAAAGATCTTATCCCGTAACAGCAATGGTTTATGGGATATATCCGTTAAATGATAAACCCGATATCGCAAAACTAGCTCCTATGAAATATTCGTCAGGGCTTAATTGTGTAGCAGAACGAATAATAGAACACTTCACAAATGCATCCCGAGGAAATAAACTAACTGATCTGCGACGTAGGAAAATAACCGAGTGGGAACTGACAGTGAAACAGCATGGTGCAAAGATTTCTGATATAGCTAAATTAGAAACATCATTACGATTCCCAATAACCGTTATGACGATAACCGGAGAGGTTTTATACGAACCGAAATATAACAAAAATGGAGCGCCAATACAGATTATTGATCATAACAAACACGCGTGGACGGCTGCAGTAACAATATTTCCACGAGAACGAACCGTGAAATATATCCCTAAGGAGTTCGTCGGGGATGTTTTCTATGAAGAGAAATTATTCGATGCTATTCATGCGTTGTGTAAGGATGATCCTGTGTCAGTGTGGTTACTTAGAAGTGATGAAGAATTCGATCAATTTGTAAAACCAAATGGTGAATTATATCGCATTGAAGAATTAGATAACAGAATGAGAAAAATCGCTAGTGATTTTTCACCGGAGAATTCCCATGAAAAACTACTCACGGATAGTTTTACTATTCCATCAGTGGTAGCTCACTTCGCAAGAGAAAAAAACTCATGGCGTCCAACACGAAGTGATTTTCTCGAGGATGTTAAATTGAGTTGCGTCAAATTTGGTCATGGAGGACTGTGGAATACGAAATACTCACGTGATGGTATGATTTCAATTGATATATCCGCGTGTTATCCCGGAAGTTTTCTCGGGTATGGGGAATGCGCTGAGTACTTCAAACGATTTGGACACCCCACGCATGAAATGACTCGTGTTGCGATTAATGGACCATTGCCTGATTTTGATTTAACCGGATTCGCTCGTGTGATATCATTTGAATTAGCTACAGGGTTACATCCGTGTAGTTATGTTTGGCTCGGTAGACACCTATCTGAAAAACACTGGATGCCAATAGTGCTATTGAGATATATGATTGATTGTGGTATGCTAATATCGTTGATTGTTTCCGAGGCTATTATATGCTATCGAGCTCAGAAAGAAGTTTGGCTACCACAACCCGATCTAGATAGAATAATCAACGAACTACGAAAACAGTTTCCAGATTTCAGTGAAGAAGAAATCATAAATTGGTCTAAGAAGTTATTTGAAATTAAAAAAGAACAAGCAAAAGATCTCGGAAGAAGAATAATCGGTAAATTTACCCAGGGTGGACGATACGATAACGCAAAATACTCTTCGCGGTTGATCATAGATGTCGCTGAATACGACTTTATTGTAGCGGATTTAATGAAACAGGGAAAACTTGTATCCCGTAAGGATGCTTTTCTATCCAATGGTGAGAAATTAGGTACGGTTGTTACCTACTGTGATGGATATAATTCCCAGTACACACATTTGAGAAGTTCAATGCTAGCCTATGCTTCTATTAATCTATTTTCGATGATAAATAGATTTCCTAATACCGCGGTTAGAGTGGCCACTGATTCGATGTATATACACAATAAGTACAAATCAGCTGTAGCGGCATTCACAGATCCCGAAGAAAATTGGGGGCGTTGGCGATTTAAAAAGGAGATGCTACATGAGTATTGTGAATCCGCAGACGTTGCCATGGATGATAAATATCTTTGTTGTAACCGTATTGAAATTCAATCAGAATTTTCTAATGCACCACCGGTATCTGATCCAGTATGTAGATTTAAGACAGTTTATTTAAACGGTTGTGGTGGGTCAGGAAAGACAACTCGTGCAATTGAATTATTTCGTCGTGGAAACGCTAGCGTTTCTAACATGATTGTGCTAACACCGACTCACAGACTCGCCAGAGAGATGATACAACGAGGGGTAAATGCTTGCACTTATCACAGTTTTTTTCGATGGAAAGGTGACAAATGGACTCCTGAGCGTATGGGTGATAAATTCATTCCTGAAATCATAATTTGGGATGAAATATGCACAGTGTCATTAGATGTATTAAAAACATTTCTTGAGTGGTTGTTAAACAAAAACACAAAAGTCGTCATGTGCGGGGATCACGGCCAACCACCACCATTTGTCGGTGCATCTCCACATGAATGGCTAAAGGGTTTTGTAGACTACTATGAAGAAATCACCACTGATTATAGATCACTTGATGAACGATTACGCGAGTTCAAAGCGCTAATTAGATTACAACCGGATAGAATCCAATGCGAAATAGCGCGTGAAGTGATTTCAGAAACCCCAATGAATGATTTCTGGGAAGCGTGGAGACCAAACGATTTGATCATTGCAAGTAGAAAAATAGTCAGGGATACACTTCAGATGAAGTTATTTGAATTGCATAAAGAAAAATTTGCAACGCTTCCAGTACCCCTTTGTTATAGGCCATCGGATACACGAAAACAGAATATTGAAGTTGATATTCCAGGACAGAGTGAAAAACGAATTCTCGTATTAAATGATATTGTGCTGGTTGATATCAATGTCGTTGAAGATGCATTGCGTGCTAATAAATCCCCGTGGACGCTAGGATACGCAGCAACAATACACTCTTCACAGGGATTGACTATATCGAATACAATTGTTTGGATGGTGGATAATCACATCGAATGGTCAAATTTAGTCTATCTCGCAGTATCCAGAGTACGAAACATAAATCAACTTCGAAGAGTTGTTTTCGATGATAATGACACAACAATAAGTGATATTGATGTTAGCATCATTAATAAAAAAACTCTCCGGTTACAAACAACAGGACAAAAAAAAACGAGAATTTGATATTGATGCTGAACTAATAATCACTTTGAAGAAACAACAGAATAATCACTGCGCGAGTTGCAATTGTATAATGCGTTGGCAGTATTCGGATAAGGATCCTCGCCAATTCACCGTAGACAGAAAAAATTACAATCTCGGTCATGTCAGAAATAATGTGATGTTGACTTGTCTTGAGTGCAATAGACGCAACGGTACTAGTTAAGACCATGCGGTGGCAATTGAGTATCCTCGGGAATCACTTGTAGTTGTTGTCGAGTAAATCCTCGTTGAGGGGCAGTTGAATCCAGTTTATAGACTGGAGGTCTACCCGTAGATCGTGTTATACTAGATATCTTATGCGTAGTGACGCTCCAAATAGGATCAGTAGCCCTTTTTCTACCCCCTTCAAGCTCTCCTGGTTCGTATAAGTACCTCACAATGACACTACTACCAAGAATTGGTTCTTTGAAATCTTTTTGTGGTTGTACGGGTATTGACTTCTTTTTAATCGCGTTGATAGGTTTCATGTTGATTGTTCTAGTAATCTCGTTATTCAGTGCAGTAATCACAGATGGTAATCTTTTAACCCATTCACTGGATCGCTTTTCTTGAATGAATTCTTTTGCGTATTGATATCCAAATAACCGCTCAGCAATCGTCCGATTAAATCGTTCTACAATGGCCTGATCGCGATGTAGCGCAGTATGCCCTCGTCGTATGGTGACATTATGATGTTTCATTGTAGATAACACTGCACCCTGAAATTCCTTGCCAGGATCAACCTGCAATAGATTTGGCCAGTGCAGAGGACCTCGTCGATAAATCCTTTCAAATGCAGAAGCGACTTCAGTGGCCGATTTTGTTTTCAGCGGTTCTGCTTCTTTGTATCGACTCGCAACATCAACTACGGTTAACGCATATTTGTAACCACGATCATGTGGCAGAAATAATATATCAGCCTGATGAACTTCATTAGGAGCGGTCACATCAAAATGCGAGAATTGAATTCGTTTAGGCGGTGGTAGATAAATTTGCCATAGTGCCTGTTTGGATAACCAATTAGCCGCAGTGGTTTTTTTTCACTTTTGCAGCTCTAGCGAGTTTATTAATTGCAGCGTTACCCCTCCAGTATCCCCTCGGAGAATAATAAATTGATTCCATATTATTAATTACCAGTACCTAACATCAATTTACTTTTCATAGCCGATTTTATCAAAAATGAAGACAATTTTTCTTTGAAGGATTTATCAGGAATAGCATTTAACGCATGAATTAATTTCACATCTGCTAGATGCCTGTGTTGCAGATTGCTGCTTTTATAAGCAACATCATGAAGGTGACAGGCCTTATCAATGGCGTTTATTGGTTCTTCACCGGGGTTGGGTTGATTTTGATTATTGAGTCTGATATCAAGTCTGGTTCCCGGTCCACAGTAGCTATATCCTGGAAGGTGCTTTTCTCCGGGGTATTTTGCCCATGGGGTTCCAGGGAGTTTTGCTAATTTGGCTGCGATATCACCTCCTCGTTTTTTTTTAAAGGTTCCTTGGGTTTAGAAACAAATCTAAATTTCTTTGTACTACATTGTACGCATTTACCAGAAAGCGCTGATCGGTTATTTTTTGTTGTAATCGTCGTTAAGTCATCTGTGCCAGTACGCGTTTTACACTTCACACAATATAGATCCATAATTTATGTATAGAAATATGGATATAATTGATTTTTCAGCGACTAAAACAAGAGAACCAATTAAGCATCATGCAGCGCTACCAAACTCTATCCGGATGATTATAATCGGGCCATCTGGATCCGGTAAAACGCAATTGTTGCTCAATTTAATAATGAGATGGATGAAGTGGGATAAGTTGTATTTAATTGCCCCTAGCGTAGATGATCAACGATGTTATGAAGTTCTAAAAGATTTTAACGAGAATGCATCAGAAATTAAGGGTGAGAACGCCATTGATTTTATAACCGATATCGATGGAGCACCGAGTATTGATGATATTGATGGAGATATTAACAATTTAGTCGTATACGACGATATAATGTTGGATAAACAAAAAAATCCTGCTAGAATATTTTCCCGTGGGCGTCACAAAAACACTGACGTGATATATGTCACTCAACGCTACACTCAGGTTCCAAAAGTCATCAGAGATAACTGCAATATTCTTTCTGTATTCAACGGAGTTGATACTCATACTCTTAGAAATATTTGGCAGACATGGTGTTCTGATATGGACTTCAATCAATTTAAAAACTTCTTTAGTCATGCTCAGTCAAAACCACACGGATTCGCAACAATAAATTTACATGATCCTCGGACACGATATCGTATCGGACTTGATCAAATATTCGGTTAAAATCATTTATTATTTTTTGTTAACCCAGAACTGAAAACTTTAGCAGCAGAGAGGGTGGATGACAACAAGTTGCGACCAAAATTAATTAAAAAATCGTAAAAGTCTCCGTTTTCATTTTTTTAGTTAAAATGAGATTTCGTAGGAAAGGCTCGTTAAGATTTCAATAAATTTTTTGTCTAAAAACGTTGTAGGGTTTGTCCCTGAGACATTTTTTTTGGTTAAAATGAGATCGTAGGAAGGCTTGTTTTAAGATTTCAATCAAAATTTTGTCTGAAAACATTGTAGGATTCACCCTCTCTGCTGCTCGCAGTGTCACGAGGTAAAATAATGAATCAACTTCGGAGAGTTATTTTAAATTCTAATGACAACACCAGTAACGAAATGCCAGTCATGCTATAATCAGAAAAGAAACTCGCTATTTATAAACAAAGTGAGAAAAAAATAATAGATGATTTGATATTGAAGCTGAATGTATAATGATTTTGAAACAACAGCAGAATAATCACTTTGCGAGCTGTAATTGTATAATGCTATTTGGATAAAAATCCACGACGATTTACCGCAGACAGAACAAAGCAGTCATGGTCATACACGCGAAAATGTTATACTGACCTCTCTTGAAAGAAATAGATGCAGAAGTGCTAGTTAAGTGATCGTGGCGGTAATTGTGTATCCTCGGGTATCACTTGTAATTGTTCACGTGTAAATTCTCGCTGAGGAGCAGTTGAATCTAATCTATAGATCGCAGGTCAACCCTTGGATCTTCTTATGTTAGATAGTTTATGTGATGAGACACTCCGGATAGAATCAGTAGCTCTTTCTTGTATCCCTTCGAGCTCACCAGGTTCATTTACATATCTCACGGTGACCTTACCAAGCATATTTCGTTTTGAAAGATCATTTCGTGCAGTTATATATTTATTGTGATTGCGTTATTAGGTTTCAGATTGATTGTTCGAGTAATTTCATTATTTAACGCATCTATCACACTAGGTAATCTTGCAACCCATTCACGAGATCTCTTGCATTGGATAAAGTCTTTCGCGTATTGAAATCCAAATAAATGGTCAGCAAGTGTTCAATTAAATCGTTCAACAATTGCCTGATCATGGTGTATTGCAGAATATCCTCGTCTGATGGTGACGTCATGTTGCGTCCTCAGTGATGATACTACACCCTGAAATTCCTTGCCAGGATCAACCTGTAATAAATTTGGCCATCGCAAGGGTCCGCGTTGATAAATTCGTTCAAAAGCAGAAGCAATTTCAGTTGATAGTTTAGTTGATAATGGCTCTGCGTCCTTGTATCTACTCTCAATATCAACCATAGTTAACGCGTACTTGTAAGTCCGTCTTTTCACAATATGATGTGGAAGAAATAATATATCCGCCTGATGAACTTCATTTGGATCGACGACATCAAATTGAGCAAAAGGAATTTGTTTAGTCGGTGGTGGATAAATCTGCCATATTCCTAAGTAGAAGAGGGGTGAACAGACCATTTTAATTTCAGCCAATCTCTCTTTGGTCAATCTAGTTATTTGCACAGCTGTTATTTTACCAAAATAACAGTTATTTGTATTTCATCAATTTGCTGAAAACAATTATCTCCGCGAGTCGAGTGTATCATCGAAGACAAAGTCTCTCGCTGCGATTTAATTAACAAAAGAACGATTGGAAGCAATTAAGAAATTTCTCCTAGTGAGAGATTCTTTTAGAAATAATTTACAAGCTCGTCAAGAAGTCGAGTGTATCATCGAAGACAAAGTCTCCCGCTGCGATTTAATTAACAAAAGAACGATTGGAAGCAATTAAGAAATTTCTCCCAGTGAGAGATTCTTTTAGAAATAATTTACAAGCTCGTCAAGAAGTCGAGTGTATCATCGAAGACAAAGTCTCCCACTGCGATTTAATTAACAAAAGAACGATTGGAAGCAATTAAGAAATTTCTCCCAGTGAGAGATTCTTTTAGAAATAATTTACAAGCTCGTCAAGAAGCTCGAGTTGATTTTGCCGCTGATACCGAACAATTATTTAAGCCGGTAACTACAGCTACTGATAAAGTTGCGTTAGCTACTGAGAAGGCTGGGTTAGCTACTGAGAAGGCTGTAATACCAGTACTTGAACAAAATTGTCAAGAGATTTCAGCTAACAGAAATATATATAAAACCTTTTCCAGCAGATATAATCGCCGCACAACCTCAACCTCAACTTGAACTTGAACCTCAACTATAGGGGGTTGTTATTGATATTCCAGTGGTAAAAGTATCCAAAATATACCCACCGGAATAAATATTTACTAAAATGCAATGGATACAATTAAGAAAATTTCTACTCTGGACGAGTTAGCTCATTTTGCGTAAAAAACATTTCTACGTGGTGGGTATATTTGAATTCCGGATATGAAAAACCGGTAAAAGATTCAGAGTCTTGGCGTAAAAAAGTATATTTAGCAAAATATGGTGGCAATAAAATTTCAAAGGATGATCCTAATTTTATTGCATATATGAAAAAATTAGAAGATATTATAAAGGGTCTGCCGTCGTATGAGGCTTCACAACTACCTGAAGAAATAAAAACTTTTAGAATGGTAGCTCCTCCAACACAAGGTACAACCGGTGTAACTAAATTATGCGGTAAAAAATTTTCTCAGAATATAACTCCATCTAAAATCCACAGTAGTGGTCTTGTTCCTTGTCCGAAAAGTTTTATCGATGATATATCACGATTGGAAGTTCTCATCTGGGGAAAACGAGCTGGAAATAATTCCCGTGAGATAATTAATGAAGCCGACGACTATTTCAAGGTGGTATCATGGACATTGGTATCTATCACGAATTCATTGATGAATTAGTTGATGACTATCATAGTGATTAATATATGTTGTCACCAGATTAGATAAATAGAATTTAAATAAAATGATCATATGTCGCAGTCATAATATGCCAACTACTGTTCACTGAGAACACTCGCGGTTGCCTGTATATAAAGTATACTACGGAGATAGATTCGGTGATATTAGCAGAAGATTATTTACTAGAATTGCTCCGAAAATCGCACCTATCGCCAAAGAGTTTTCAATGAAAGCAATTGGTATTATTCGCGATAATGGTATCAGCACAGTTGGTGATTTCGACGGCAGTGCATTTAATACCGCCAGAGAGAAGCTTATATCGTTGGTTCGAAGAAAACAAAAATTAACACCGGTAAAAGTACCGTCTACTGAACTAATGCCACCGCGGGTAAGTAAAATAGTGAACGATAAAGTAAATCAAAAACTAACTCCGCTGGTGCAATCATCAATGATGAATCAGGATAGTCAATCTCAAAGAAATATTGTTGCAAATTTGATAGCTGGTTCCGGTTTTGCAAGATCATTATTTAGATCGACAGTTATATAATAGAATGTTCAAATCGATTTCAGATGAAGCATTTGATATGGATGCGCCTGTACACAAAAAAAAATTCTATTCGCGATTATCAATTTTTCTCATATAATGCGATAAATCCTAATTCTAGATCACGAATTGAACTTTCGATTTGATGATACCTCTAAATATTTCTTACCGTGTGACGATTTCATGTTGGTGGAAGGTCAATTAGTACAAGCTGATAATAATATACCCTATCCCAATCTGTCAACTACCCCAGTCGGCTTTGTCAACAATGGTATAATGGCGTTGTTTAGTGGCGCACAATATATGATTAATTCTAACAAGATTGAATCTATCGATAATGATATTGATGTCGCAACTACAATATTGGGGCTAGCGAGATACTCCGACGATTATATACGATCTGCCGGTCAATCAATGATGTTCGCGAAGGATATTACTGATAACGCTGATAAATATCAATTTGTTGTAAGACGACCAAAAACTAATGCTGGAGCTGCTGATGTTGATGTCGAAAGTATGATAATTAGTAATAATCGTAACTATAATCTAGGATTTTCAACTCGTAAAACGACAAAAGAAGATTTTCATGCGTGATTCCGTTATATCATATATTTAGATTTTGTAGAGATGTTATAAGGGTTATCTTTGGAGCTAGTCATACTGTAGTTCTTATGAGAAAATCAAATGACAAGAATGCTATTTGTCACGGTGCTGCTGTTAGCAATGGTAGAGTAAATCTATCAAATCTCACATTATGGATGCCGATAATGACTCCATCTCTCGCGACTACTAACTTTTATGGATCAGGATGGTAAATCTTTGATGTTATGGTTGGATGTTACAACGGCTACGACGACAGATTCCATCACCGGTACAGTTACTTGGCAAGTCGCGCTAACAAAAAATATCTCTGCTCCTAGATACATTTTAATCGCGCTTCAAAACAAAAACAAAGTAGAAGGAGTTGATGAAGAACGGCGTTGTCATACGATATTTGATAAATTGAAAGTCAACGAAGTATCATTGCGAGTAAGCAATCAACAAGAGCCCGCCGAAAATATTCTGGTCGGTTATCATAATAACCAAATAGCTCGCGTGTAATATCGTTTGTGGTCTTATATGGGACGCGATCAAAATATTGATACCGGGTTAGATATCACAGTTGGATTTTCAAAATTTGTATCCCATCTATTACTTTTCATTGCAACATCTTGATCTATTTAGGCATTCTGTTGTCGACGTAAAATTTCAAGCTCGTATAAAACTTCCTATTATATCAGTGCCGGATGTAGATCCACCTCTTCGTGGTTCATATAGATCAATCATTGTTATTCTTAGTGAAAATTCGACGACACTTGAAGGCGGTGGTGGAAAGATGAGAGTTGTTGATGCACCAGTGGAAAATATATAATATTTTAAAAAACATTTAATGGAATTCAAAAACATGCAACAATTAGATCAATATATTATTTAAATAAAAATGTCATACAATCACGTTAATGTCACATTGATTCCTGGTCAATCAAAGAAACTACAGTCGAAAAACTCTACTACGTGTGGCGCAAAGATAACTTTGAAACGTGAACAGGCAGCTACCGGAGGACCAATTAAACTATCATTGTCGAAAACTCAGCTTAATCGTTTCAACAAGGCGTTAAAATCAAACACTGGAGTTCAGCTGAAATTTTCACCCGCCGCGATTACCAATATGATAAAATCCGGTGAAATATTTCCTTTTCTCACCGCATTTCTAGCGCTACTTGCCTCCGCGGCCCCCGCTGTTGGCAAAGCTGCTGCGTTAGATGCTGTCGGTACCGCTGCTGGCATGGAATTGAAGAAAGCAACAGGACAAGGATACAAAAAACGGGAAAAGGATTCCGATTACCAGGCAGCCGATACACCCGATACGGAGCAGGGTTGAGACTCCCGGACAGTACTCGATCATAACTTCGATGTCAAATTTTGATTTAATCTCCGCAGTAAAACAATCCCCGATAAAACATTTCAGAGGTATTTTCATGAAAGATCAATTGCTAACTCTGCCGTCAAATCCAGAAACAGGTATAATTAATCTCGATGATAACACTGGACCTGGAACTCATTGGGTCCCGTATGCGATACATCCAAAATGAATTATTTATTTAGACTCGTATGGGCTAGCGCCACCGAGAAAATTTATCGAATACGTTAACGGGGAAAAAATTCCTGTTTTGTATTCAACGTTACCCACGCGGACATTAACCGACCCTACGATATGTGGCCGAAAAGTCATGAACGTGTTAACGGCAATCTCAAAGTCTTTCAAACCGTCTCATAAAACCGTGCATGAATATACCAGTGATCGCTTTTTAAAGGGATCATAAATGTATAATGGTATATACTTGGGAGAGATCAATATCGATATGACCAAATCAGAACACTTCAAGGTAAACTCGAATCGCTCACAGAAAAGAATATCAAGTAAAAATAAGAAACTATCGACGAAGAATTACCGCGGTTGACGTTATCGTGTACTCGATTTCAGGTGTAATCACCGGAACCGGTATAACATTATCTTCGGTGACAATGATCGCTCCGGTAACTTTTCCAATTTGTATATCCATGGCGACAACTCTCGCGGGGGTAATTTCAATAATAACAAACAAATATCGTGTAGTGAACGTAAACTACGCGACCATGTTGTTAAATTCCATACGGTATAACCCGCGTGTTCGCAATTATCCGCGATGATATTGTCAATTGTCAATACCCGATGATGAGTTCTCCGCGATGGTATGCGTCTATGACTCCGCGATGTCCAAATTAGAAAGTCACATAGAAGATAATAAGAAAGTCACAGACAATGACAACGTCACCGCAGGAATTACTTCAACGACGAGCAGAGAATTCCGCCCCGGTGAAAACAATGATATCAACAACATAAACAACTCTTGAGTTCAGTATTGAGTTTTCAACTCCGATTCCAGCAAAAGAAATCACGCTAACTCAAATACGAGTATATTACAGATGGCCCAATATAATCGCGGAGTCATTCGTACGTAAAAAAAAAAATAACAGTTTTGTATTCGCAAACAAAGACAGCCGCGACGGTACTCCCGATTGGCAAACAATATAACTTCCAAAAGGATCTTATGACAGCGAATCATCAACAGTGATATTCAACGTATGATAAAATCTCTCACTGGAACCGAATATAAGATCAATATAAATGTCCATGAAGCATATTTGTCAACCGCCATCGAGATAAACTCACCTGGGTACGTTGTAGATATATATAACAGTTTAATCAGAACCATATTAGGATGGCCTGAAGATCTACCACTGGAAAAAAATACCAATAGGTGAAAGCCACCAGTGGAAAAACCACATAGACAAGTAAAACCACCACCCGAACTTGATAAAGAAATTTTTTCTCAGCATATTATGACGTCGAGATATCAAACCAAAGAAATATTGATTTTAGTAATTCTGTTTATTTTAGGGATGTAAAGAGAGAAAACTTGGAGTCATGCAAATACAAAAATAATTAATAAACATTTCACAAAAATAAAAAATGATTTAAAAAAATATATAAATATATTAGATTTAAAAATTTCCTTAAAATAAACTAAATGAGGCCGAAGATAAATATCTTCAGAGAATTCTACGACGAGTAATCATCAAGTACGTAGAAATATGTAATCAACTTATCGCCAATATGGAATTAGTCAATATCAAATTATTCAAGCGGTGTACGATAAATCTGGCTATGAAACAGAACCTTATAATATCACTAAGGAACAATTTGCAAAAACATATAATATTCGAGTAGAAGTTATTTCAGTATATAAATTACCTGGATATAATGTATGTGAGTTAAAGTAAACTTTAAATGATGTTATTGATAAGGGATGGAGGAGGATATTAGAAGATTTTTACTCCTATCACGGGATTTTTCCTCCCGACAGCGGTGCACCTGTCCAATACAGGTATTTCACATACAACAATGCCCCCGACGGAACAGGTAGACATGTATCACCGGGCAACGTCGATATAACAACGGTGATCGCGATACATATTATTTGTGATGTCGTCATGGGTAGTTATAGCGCTGTTACATCATCGTCAAATCGGGCCGATCAAGAATATATCTTATAACAATTTTCCTCCGCAAGTATCATCGGGGAGTTTGATCATACTAACCCAGATCAATCCTGTGTACTTGGCATGTAATACTCCTGGTTAACAATAATAACTTTCAAATTGGTCGATCAAGAATTTAACCTGAACAACTAATAAAAAGCACAGCAAATAATGATTTACTCGGTAAAATAAAACGTTGTACGGTGATGTAGAAATGAATAAAGCGTTTACAGACAGTTGCAAGGATACATCGAACCTTACTCAACGTTTTAATGCTACAAAGGCAACTCCAAGATTTAAATTTTACAAAAGTGCCTCTGAGACGTTAAATTTTCTAACGACGATATCTTTGAGATTTTCGTTGAAGATTTTAGACTTGCTGAATTTTCAATTTTGATTTTTATTTCTTCAAAATTAGTTTCACTGAAATCTGAAATATTTAAATACTTTCTTTCGAATTCTCTCGCGTTGGATTCTATGAGAGATTCTTCATTGATAATATTTCCAACCGCGTTAAGAATTTTTCCTATAATCGCAGATAAAGCATTGAAATTTTGTTCCCAGAAATCTGAAGGATTTTTGGGTTTATTTTTTTTAATAATTTTATTTCGTTCCCTGCAGTTAATTTTTATTACACGATACTCTGATTTATACGTTGGAAAAATGAATCGTCGCGCTGAAGTTATCTTCGCATATTCGCGGTCGACATATTCACTAGTGAATATTTTACTGTCCTGAAGATGTTGTACACGGTCGAGTTCGATTTTCAGTTCGACGATATTTTCATTGTTCATTATAATTATATAATTATTTCTATAAATATTTGGAAATTTCAATTGAAAATCTTTTAGATTTCAGCAGCGAAGTCGTTTATCCTACACGTTGCCATTTCAATGGCGGGTTTCATATCATCGCTGATCTTTCTAAGTATTTTATACAACAATAGAATTTTATACACGAATTCATCTTTGATAATTGCAAATTCACACTGCATTAAAAGTTTGTGTATATTTTCCATTCGTGATATAACGATAAAACCGTACACTCGTATTGGTGTTCGTTAGCCTCTTCTAACAATATTTCATTCTCGCAACATTCTAGTTGGTATTCTATATCAGAGATTTTATCTGGGGATTTTTCATTGATAAATTCAGATAATTATTGGGCTTGTATCGACTCTTTCTCGGCAGCTCCTCAGGAATATTTTACCCAAAATTACATTTTTTTTTTCTTCAATTTCTACGGAGACATCATTTTGAAGTGTTTTTTACTGACTCCAATAATTTCGAGTTGTTCGGCGATCGCTGATATAATTCCTTCGTTCATATATAATATACAAAATATGTTTTTTACCTGAATTTTAATTTTTGTATAATTTAAAAATTATGCCAATGCAAATAACAGTCTTGTTGAATTGTTTCGAGTATAATGTCAAATGTATACCTATTGCTGCTCGGCTTATATCTATGGAATGTATATGAAAATATTTTCCCGAGGAGTTAATCCATAAAAGCGGTTACAGGCCTTCGTTGTTGTGATTTTCGATAAATTGATATGCGAGACAAGGAGATTTACCAATAGTAATTAATATATATCCCTTATTACTTAAACTACAGATTTTTATTTTTCGTTGTCGATATCGGACGATTTCATCTCGTGAAGCTTCGTAGTTAGCGTATATTTAATGCGCACGTATTCGTTGCGATTCATATTTTATAATACAGTTATTTATCTAAATTGTTATTTCTGTTAACGTAATCAATAGGAGTTTGTATCTGAGACGTTTAATTGTGATGATCGTAGTACCATTTAAGCGCCCTGTAGTTTTTTACTCCACAGCCAACACATAATTTTTTTTATCGCACTCCAATACTGCAGCTGATGCATGGTTGGGGTCCTAAGCTCCCTCGACGGATATTTATCGCGTGATACCCACGGAACTGTTTTCTACAAAATTTACCGCAACGAGTAGTTGCTCCAATTGGTAGCCAATTGCAATTGTTCATTACATATTTATATAAATATTTTATTTAAATATATTTATCTTAATAGCAAGAATGATAAAAATGCTCAAGATTTCTGATATAAATCCTCCTCGGGGACGAGGAAGATTTGATCTCGATCGAGAAACAAAATTTCCTACTTGGTTATCAAAGATTAAAAAAAAGTATGAGACATGCCAAATACGAATTTCAAAACGATGGAGCAAGATATGTATTTTCAACGTTTCGAACTTCTCGTATCGATAATACTATGACCGATTCTCGTGCAAGAGAAATATTATCAAAGATAAATTTTGAATCAGTCAGATATTTCAGAGAAGTAAAATCAGTAAAATCTATAAACGAGATGAAAAAGAAATAGACGGAAAAACTTGGCGAGTATTTGACCATTGTGAGTGTGTACTGGATTCAACGAAAAAGCTTGTAATTGTGACCGATAAAACCAAACCGGGTTTATTAATATCAATCGATAGCAAATATTATGATTGGGTATATCATGTAACAGTGTTAACTTATGGAATTTATCCGATAAATATTCCTGATATTAAAAAACTTTCCCGGATGAGAGTTTCATCGGTGCTAAACTGTGTAGCTGAACGAGTTATAGAACATTTCAGTAATACTCGACAAGGAAATGGATGAACCGAATTGAGAAAATCAAAATAAACAAATTGGAAGAATCAGTTAAACAAACTGGAGCTTCAATAAACGATGTTATCGAGTTGGAAAAGAAATTAAAATTCCCAATTACAGTAAAAACTATCCGCGGGGAGGTTTTATATGAATCAAATTATAAATCAAGAGGTGCTCCGATTGAAATCATCGATTATAATTCACATGCGTGGAGTATTTCTGTACGAGTATTTCCAGTATCACGAACAATCAGATACTACCACGGTGATATAGTCGATTGCATCTACGAGATAAATAAAACCGACCCCGTTTCCGTATGGTTCTTTAAAAGCGATGAAGAAGGATACGACCAATTTGTTAGAACCACCGGAGATGTATATGGAACTGAAACTCTTCAAACGGAGATAAATACTCTTGCGGCGAAGTATACAGATAACGTCGACGAGATAACAAAAAACTTTTTTAAGGTGCCATCGGTTGCAGTGCATTTTGCCAGAGAGAAAAATTCATGGAAATCAACCCGATATAATTTTCTCGATGATAAACAAGCTAGCTGTGTAGAATATGGCCATTGTGGACTTTGGAACACAAAATATAACATCGAAAATATGATTTCCGTTGATATGGCAGAGTGTTACCCGGGGAGTTTTCTCAGGCGTGGTAAATGCATTGAATATTTTACACGGTTCGGTCATCCAACGCATGAGATGACCATAGTAGCGATTAATTGAGCATTACCTGATTTTGACTTGACGGGTTTTGCCAAGGTGACATCATTCAAATTCGCCGATGATCTTCATCCGATATTGTATCTCTGGACGGGAAAACATTTTTCGGTGAAGAGATGGGCTCCGATTGCGCTACTACGATTCATGTTAGATAACAATATACTGATTTTGTTAACTGTTTCTACCGCGATAATGTCATATCGGGCGCAAAAGAATGTTTGGCTACCAACTCCAGAAAAATGCGACGATTGGGATATAAGTAAACAACTTGAACGACAGACAAAAGATCTGTGAATCGGCCGATGTTCCCATCGAAGATAATTACCGCGAGGATATCAACGATGAGATATCATTGCATCCATCTGTGTACGATCCAATAAATAGACATAAAATCGTTTATTTGAATGGTTCAGGATGATGTGGAAAGACAACACGAATAATCGATTTATTTGGAAAAAATTCTGATATGATTGTGCTGATTCGAACTCATTGTGTTGCCCGAGAGATGTGATCCAGAGGAGTTAACGCGTGCACATATCATAGTTTCTTTCGATATAATGAACTGACTGGACTCCAGATCGAATGGGAACAAATTATATCCCTGGGATAATCATGTGGGATGAAGTTTTACAGTTTCATTGATGCTATTAAAAACATTTCTGGAGTGGTTGTTAAAGAAAACACCGTGGTGATAATGTGTGGTGATCACGGCCATCCTCCACCGTTGAATATCTTCATTGTTGGCTAAAAAAAAAATGTGGACATCTACAAAGAAATTAGCACTGATTATCTATCGCTTGACGCGGAGTTAACTGAGTTAAAATAAACTATAAAACTACAACCGGATAAAGTTCAATGTGAGCGAACACGTTAAACAATTCCTGAAACTCCGATTAATGATTTCTGGGAGATGTGGAAACCAACCGATCTAGTCGCGAGCAGAAAAAAGATAAGAGATCTTCAGGTAAATTTATTTTATCATCACGAAGAAAAACTTCCCATGGAATCAGTACCGCTATGTTATAGACGAACAGATACACGACGACAAAACATCGAAGTTTATATTCCTGGTAAATCTGAGCGACAAGAACTTGTGTTAAAGGATATTGTGCTAGTTGATATGAACGTCGTTAGGCTACGCGATGTCTATACATTCTTCTCAGGGTTAACAATTACTGATGCCACTGTTTGGATCATCGATGACTTCATCGAGTGGTCAAATTTAGTTTATCTTGCGGTGTCACAAGTACAAAGAATAAATCAACTTTGGCGAGTTGTTTTTTTTTACTTAAGTCCACGAGGTGGTAACTCAGTATCATTTGGGATGACTTTTAATTGTTTACGAGTAAACCTACGTTGTGGTTAAGTTGGATCTAATATATAAACTGCTTGTCTATTTTTAAATGTTGCAACCCTGAATATTTTATGTGATGTGATACTCCATTTAGGATTGGTTGATCTTCTTCTACCACCTTCAAGTTCACGGGGTTCGTATCAATACCTCACGGTTACATTACTAGGAAGTATCTGCGATGAAAAATTATTCCGGGGGTCGTTTATGTATTTTTTGCTACCGCGACAGCTGGTTTAATGTTTAATATCCGAGTAACCTTGTTGTTAAGTGCAGTAATTACACCCGCTAATCTCTTTACCCATTCAGGAGGTCGTTTATCATCGATGAATTCCTTCGCATATTGATAATGATGTAGTTTATCAGCGAGTGTTCTGTTAAACCGTTCAACAATTGCCTGGTCGCGATGTATTGCAGTGTGTCCTCGTCATATCGTGGTTTTATGTTGCTTCATCGTTGATCATACTTCACCTTGAAATTCTTTACGAGGATCAACCTGGAGGAGATTTGGCCATCGCAGAGGATCTCGACACGATACATTCTTTTGATCGCGAAGGCAACTTCAGAAGATGTTTTTGTTGTTAATGGCTCAGCCTCCTTGTATCTACTGGCAACATCAATTACCGTCAAAGCGTATTTATAAATATGTTTTTGACGGTGTCATGTGGTACAAATAATATATCGGCCTGATGAACTTCATTTGGGATATTAACATTGAACGATGCATATTGAATGTTCTTTGGTGACGATAGATAAATTTGCCATATTGAATGTTTGGATAACAAATCCGACGCTGTTGTATTTTTAACTTATGCCGCGTTGGCAAGTTTATCGATTGCTGATATACCCTTCCAGTATTCGGTTGGAGAATAATACATCGATTCCATGATATTAAATACTACAACCCAATATTAATTTACCTTTCATAACGGTTCTTATTAACCAGGATGCTACTTTGTCTTTGAAGGATTTATGCGGAAAAGAATTCAGCGCATGGATCAATTTTATATCTGCGATGTGACGTTGTTCAAGATCTTGACTTCGATATGTGACATCGTGATCATGACAAGCTATATTGATAGCATTTATCGGATATACACCAGAACGAGGATGATCTTGGTCATCAAGTCTAATGTCGAGTCTAGTTCCCGGGCCACAAAAACTGTATCCGGGATGTTTTTTCTCCTGGGTATTTTGCCCACGGTGCTCCTGGGAGTTTTGTTAGCTTAGAGGCGATATCACCTCCGTTATTTTTAAACTGACAAATCTGAATTGTCTTATACCACACTGTGCACACTTGGCAGTGATTGCATCTCTGTTACTTTTTCGTTGTAATAGGTCAATCGTTGATGTACGTGACCTAAATTTCTAAATCTATAATATATTTAAGTTATATCTAGTGGAAAGTATTTACTTTTCCGCTTTGAAATGACAAGAGCGAGTTAAACATCATTTAATATTACCCAATTCAGTTAGAATGATCACCATTGGTCCTTCAGGAAGCGGTAAAATACAACTGCTACTTAATTTGATAATGAAATAGATGAAGTGTGATAAACTATATTTAGTGGCACCGAGTGTAGACGACCAGCACTGTTATCATGTACTAAAAGACTATAACGAGAGCGCAGCAAAGATAACAGGAGGAGATATTATTGAATTTATTACTGATATTGACGAGGCACCTTCCGTTGAAGATAATGACGGGAGTATCAACAACTCTGTTGTGTACGATGATACGATGTTAGATAAATAAAAAAGATCCAGCTAGAATATTTTCACGTGGAAGGAATAAAAATACTGACGTGATATATGTTACTCAACGATACACTTAAATTACAAAGGGGATCCGAGATAATTGTAATATTCTCGCTGTGTTTAAGGGAGTTGATACTCATACGCTACGAAATATTTATCAAACTTGGTGCTGCGGTGACATAGATTATATCAAATTCAAAAATTTCTTTAGTCGTGCTCAGACAACCCCACATGGATTTGCAACGATAAACTTATATGACCCGAGAAAACGATATCGAATCGGACTAGATAAAATATATGGTCAGTTAAATCGCAGCCGGAGACTTTGTGTCCGATTATATATTCGACGCTCGGAGATAATTTTTTGAGTAAATTGATGAATTACAAATAACTGTTATTTTGGTAAAATAACAGCTGTATAAATAAATAGATTGGTCAGAGAGAGATTGGCTGAAATTAAAATGGTATGTTCACCCCGTCTACTACTGCCTGTCTTGATAACCAATCTGCTGCAGTAACTTCATTGACCTTTGCTGTTTAGCGTGTTTATTAATTGCTGATTTACCTGTCGAGTATCCTCTTGGGGAATACTATATAGATTCCATTATAATATTAATCAACCGATTAATTACCGGCACCTAACACTAGTTTACCCTTCATCGCAGATCTTACTAACGAGTTAGCTAATGATTCCTTGAAAGATTTATTCGTAATAGAATTTAACGCGTGAATCAATTTCACATCTGCGAGATGCCTATGCTGCAGATTGTTACATTTATAAGACTCATCACGAGGATGACATGCTCGATCGATTTAATTTATTAGATATTCACCTGGTCCTGGTTGGTCCTGGCTGTCAAGTCGGATATCGAGTCTGGTTCCAGGGCCGCAGCGATTATATCCTGGAAGATATTATTCTCCTGAGTATTTAGCCCACGGAGTTTCCGGTTGTTGTGTCAATTTTGCTGCAATATCACATCTTTTTTTTTAATTTGATTTATCACCTGAATTAATTAAAAAAATCTAAATTTCCTTTTACCACATTGTACACACTTACCCGCAACTGCTGATCTGCTATTTTTTGTTGTAATTGTTTTAAAGTCGTTTGTTCTAGTACGAGTCTTGCATCTCACACAATATAGATCCATATTTTTTTATAATAACATGAATGCAGCTGATTTTTCAGCGACATAAGCACGATAATCTATTAAGCAAATAACCAATATCAAAGCCGCATTCGACTCTTGAGTGAAAACACTTTGTTTTCTTAAAAAGACTTTTCAAATAAAGGCAAAGTACCCGGTAAGAAAGATTATGAGCAGCTCCTGTATCCCTTCATATTTTGATAGGGATTGGCCTGGCATAATCCTAAAAACCATTAGATAGTAATTGTCGACAAGACTCAAAACTAAATCAGACTGAGGTTTATTATGCAAGATCGTGATCTTGACCTCTTTGAAATAAGCGAATTTGGAATATCTATACCGTTATTCGGTTGTTTAATGTTCATTCCATAACAATCAGAAACAAGAACAATAAATGCACGAATGAAGAAAGAAGGATTTGTGATCGGTCTTATCAAATATTGATTTCTTAAAGTTGTACCAGATTTAAATTTGAAAGTCCTTGTATAAACTAATAGTAGTATTTACTATAAATGTTGCTGATAAGAGAAAGTACTGACAAGTGAAACTTTGTGCATAAAAAAATAACAGTTCTTCGAGCATAATGTTTTAAAGGTACTACTTTTTGCTTTGTTCGAACTCTTCAGTTAGCATGAAATGTATGAGGGTATCATATTCTCAAAGCGGCGCCCATCAAGTAGTCATTCATTTTCTTTTCAATTTCGACACGAGTTCAAATTCCTGTTCTACCATTCCTTATCCCTTGTCGATACGCCTTACTTGTTTGCAAGGTATATACGTCATCCTCCACTCGGTATATATAGAATCTATGTTGGGGTTTTGACCGAGACAATGAAATCCCAGCTTAGGGGTTATATTATTTGTCTCCCCTTTGAGGCTTGTCCGAGTGGGGAGATATATAATATAACCCGGCGGCTGGGATTTCATTGTCTCGGTCAAAACCCCAACGTAGATTATTTTTCTCACCCAATATTATCCTTTAAAGTAAAAATAACTCTTTATCAGTGTTCACATCGCAATGTTTACATGTGGCCCATGAATACAAATATGCTAATGAGGGCAGTGATGTGACCGTTGCGTCCGAAATACACAGTTCATACGCGTGAGCAAAGAAAAATAACAACATAAAACGTCGCATAGTAATGACGTAATATAACATTTAACATATGGATGTTATATGCAATTAACAATAAATAGTGATAATTTATTAGAAAGAAACTGTTTCCTTTCATCATTTCCAATTTTGAGTACCCACTCTTCCGTATCAAAGACTCTCGTCACCCTCCAAATATGACCCTTCGTGGCCGGTTCACTTAAATTTTAATCCAAATATGCGGACCCTAGAGGATAACCATATGCTAAACTTTCAAGTTCACGGATTCTTTGAAAATTCATATTTCTGTCTTGGAAATATGGCAAGTGATACAGTGAAATTTGTGTATGGATTAGTGTGTTGAGGGATAAAAGATTCCTTCTGGCTGGTAAGTGTATTATTTGTCAATAAATATTGCAGATTTATTAAGATGTTGCACAATTTTATCCTATCTGGAGCACAGTAAATTTTCAGGACAGCTTCATTAAATGTAGCTAACAGTATATACTATGTTTCACGCGAAGTGTTTACAACTAGTTCAGTTGCTTTATCTACATTTAATGATCTGAAAATGTACTGAGCTAGTCCTGTATATAGGATAAACTTGACCATGCTAGTTAGAACGAACTAACATAATATCAAAACCTCGAAATAGTACGCGTGTGTGTGTATTTGTCTCTATAAAAATGTTTTTGTTTTGGTGTGTTTTTAAGACAGATTAACCTTAAGTAACTATGTTTTGGTTATATATTATTTGTTGTTGTTGTTGCTGTTGTTGTTTTACTTCAAAACAACTGTGGCACAGCAGCAGACTAGACGGGTTTCTTTTCTTAAAAGTAGTTCTCAGCGCGTGGACACCATGACTGAGACGACTGGTCTGAGATGACTAGACTGAGATAAGAAAAGTAAGATTAGCAAAACAGCTAGATTTCTCTGTCGCTTGGGTGAGAAATGAAGCGTCTTCTCCAACTAAATAGACTAAGATATGGGGTCCTCTCGGGCTAAAATATGATGTTTTAATATGTTTTCTAGATCAATTCACGAACCAAATTCATCTGGATTGAACTGTCTGTCAATAGAAGTCTGCATCAATACTGGTTGATTTTACAGGAACGGATCATGGCACATCGTTTGGTGACATGAATAAGCATGCAGGATACGAGTCTGTGTGAAGGGTTATCCAAAAAGGCAAAGCCCTTTGAAATTCTTGCATTTCAAGTGTTTCAAGATAATACCTTTAACGCAGTAGAAAATATATACTTCTGTTAGTTTGTTTCTTCTCCTATTTGAGTCGGGGCTGAGATTTACTCCCCACTACCAAATCCACATCAGGCCAATTAAGGAAACATTTGCTTGTTTGGTTTAGGCTTACCTGATATAGCGGTCGAATATGAATATTCAAATACAAATTCATAAATTGTGTTCTTTATTGAAAATACGACTATTTATTGGGAAGTATCGGTAAAGATAGATTTCACTGTAATAAAAACAATTTTGTTCTGACATCTAGCTTGATTGACAGGTTACATTCATATTAGGTTATGTCATGTGTTTTCTAACGAATTTAGTAAAATTGCAAATAACTGAAATTCGAGTCTTAATCTATTGTATGACAAATATTTGCTTCACCAATAGTCTCGAACTATGTTTCAGGAGGAAAGAAGTGTTTTTTAAATAAACACATCAAACTTCGTGAAGACCATATACGTATAAAAATCCTAAAGATATTGATTTTGTTCACTGTCGATGTACGGAAGTTTGTCATAAACAGGGAAGCTTCTTCTGTCTTGCTTCCTTGGACTCCATTTAGCACATCTAGCTGTCCTATTAATGGATTCCTGTAACACAAAAGAAAATATCGTGCTAAATGTTGCTACAAGTGACATATATCGCCCACCAGTTATTACCAGTAATTGTCAAAGCGATAAGTGTTGTAATATTTTGTTTCCTAGGTAACTTTCACAACATAGGTCAAGGTCACAATATGGACCAAGGTCACAATATGGGTCAAAGTCACAATATAACAAATACTGATATTAGAATTGTAAGCAGTCGTCATGTAAACTCCACAATTGTCGCAATTATCACCAACGATAAATGTCAAATTGTTTTAGATACGACTGTTATTTTGTGCTAGTGGTTACGGTCATGATATCAGCTCCTCTATCAACATATTGCGAATGGTTCTGTCCTTTGTGAAGCAGAATATATTCATAAGCGTAGGCGTTAGCGCGTTGGTATTTGTTATATTCGTTCCATATTTCACAAGAATGAATGCTATTATTTCTTAACCAGAATTCCCATTTCTCTTTCTCTCTCTCTCTCTCTCTCTCTCTCTCTCTCTCTCTCTCTCTCTCTCTCTCTCTCTCTCTGTTTTTAAAATACACCGACTGTTTCTGTTTGTGACATTTGTTCAGCCGTACAAGCTTAAAATGTTTGTCTTTGGTTTTCGTACTCGTTCAACCTTCATCCGATGTCCACTGTAAGATTGAATACTTTGTATCTTGGGTCTTACAGCAACTGTATTGCCGTAAATATTATAAATGTTAGGACTTTTATCGCAGTCATGGTGTCAGCAAATATTAAAAAGTGAAATTTCCAGCAACTTTACATGCAATGGAAGTGCAAAGAAATATCAGGTAAGACAGGTACATCCGTTTACTACATTTTCATTCTCTACACTCTCATTTTCAACAACTACAACAGATGAAATATTACTAAGCCTTGCCAAAAAATGGGCAACTTCTTTAACTTTTGATATGAAATGTTTAGCTCATACAAAAAGACAGCATCAATACAACAGTCTGTTTCCTTGTGTTGTTCCATCAAAGCCGTCTATAATATTTCTCAGCTTGGAAAACTGAACCATAAGTTTAAGTGTATGTATCTGAATGGTGCATAAAATGCAAAGAAAAGATAGATCACTCACCTCTTTCGGATATTCCGTTTTAAGTTCTTTAGTTTGCGACCTGTATCTTTTGCCAAACTTATTCGTTTTTCTTTAAAAGATAAATAAAGTATGATCATGACAATACTGATGATAATGAAATATTATTTATACAACTACTTCTGCTAATAATAAATTTAGTACTACTACTAGCAAGGTGATGACGATGATGATAATGAAGATAATAATGACAATATTAATTGTACTGTTACTACTACAATGACTATTTCTGCTGGCAATAAATTTAGTATTTTACAACTATTACTAGACTACTACTACTACCACTAAGATGATGATAACGACGATTATGATATTACTACTACTACTTCTGCTAGTAATAATGTTAGTATAAAGCTACTACGACCACCAAGATGCTGATGATGAAGACAATGACGACGACGATGATGATGACGACGAAATTACTACTATATTAATAGTATTAATGATGCTTACACACATTTAGTACTACTTAAACTTACTTTACTGCTACTACTACTATTACTACTACTACTACTACTACTACTACTACTACCACTACTACTACCAAGATGATGACGATGTTACTACTACTACCATAATTACTAATATTGCTAGTACCAGTTTTAGTACTAAATTTACTACTACTATATAATCAAGATGATGTTGATGACGGCGACTATGATGATGATGACGATATTTCTAATAATATTACTACTACGTCTGCCAGCAATACTTATTGTACTACTTTTACTACTACTACTCTACTACTACAGCTAAGATGACGACGATGATGAAGACGATGATGAGGATAGTACTACTACTACGTCTGCTAGTAATAATATATGTACTAAATTTACTAATACCATCAAGATTATGATGATGGCGATGACGACTACGACGATGATCATGATGACTATATTACTACAACTATTACTATTCCTACTTTTGCTAGCAATAATTTTCGTACTTCTTTTACAAGTTCTCATATATAGCCACTACAACTACTACTACTACAAATATTATTACTACCAAGATAATGGTGATGATGAGGAAAATTTTAGAACTGGTCAGCCTAGTATCAACATAATGTGGCTGCATAGACAAGATAATGCATGTTTGCAGCACGATGCCCCTGTGCTAGACATCAATATAAACTGCCACACAACTTACATCATAGAATAATGACAAATTGTTGAAGCTACGTAACAAATCCAAATCACCAACACATATTTCTGATACTAATATGTTTAGTACTACTACTACTACCTTTGCTACTAATACCAAGATGATGATCAGCAGGACGATGATGAGGATGATGAGGATTATGACGTTATTACTGCTAATATTATTACTACTACTTCTGGTAAGATTACTACTATAAAGATGAGGAGGAGGACGAAGATGACTATGATGACGTTATTACTACTACTATTACTACAACTACTTCTGCTAAGATTACTACTATAAAGACGATGATGATGTGGACGATAATGAAGATGGTGACGTTATTACTACTACTATTACTACTTCTACTTTTGATAAGACTACTACTATAAAGATGATAATGAGGACGATGATGAGGATGATGACGTTATTACTACTGCCATTACTACTACTGCTTCTGCTAAGCTTGCTACTATAAAGATGATGATGCTGACAATATTACCACTACTATTACTACTCTCATTACATTGGTTCACATTCTGAGTCCAAGTGTATTCGGGTGCGAGGATTATCGATGACCATAGAGGGTCGGATTACGTTAGTGGTTTCTGATTGCTCCATCTACAATTCAATTCAGCTACCCAGTGTAGGTTTCGAAATGAGGAAATAAATGTAGGTGTATCAGCTTTTCTTGGAGTCTGATGTAATCAACACAGTTTTAAAATACCGGTTCTTTCAACCCGAGAGCAAGTATGACTGTTTGACAATACATTTACTTCCAAGAAAACAATTGTAGTAGCACTTATCTGTTGAGAGAATGCTGTCTTTGAGAATATTGGAACTTGACAGGTGTACAAGTAGAGTTTTAACAACTGTTTCATCAACGTCCCCTTTATAGAAATGATTCATCTACTGTCAAATCTTTTCCAGATTCATAATTTCAAAAATGTTCAGCATAATGTAATATAACTGCATATTTTAACAAAACGGCTTCAGCAAATTTCACAATGTGTTTAAGGTTTCAATTACATACAAAATATTTAAAGGAGCTAACCTGAAGCTTTCGTCTTTATGCTAAGGACTTCATCAGCAGACTGGTGTGATCACTACTGATTGTCAAAATCGCTCGATGGACTGATGTTAATATATTCAAGCTCGTCTGAGGTATCATGGCACATCTGCACTGTTTTCTCTGGCCATATTATAACGTGGAACTCCGTAAAATTCCTACACAGAGAACAAGCCTGGTTCTATAAGTGGTTTGTGGATGGTGGTTAAGGAATCGATTTACATCCGTGCGCACTAACCGACGCTGAACAGGAACGAGGGCCGTTCCAACCTTCCTCATAACTGAGACAATCTAATAAAGTCGCTCACCATTCCATCGAGTGATGTTGACAGTCAGTAGAGATCACATTAGTGAAATCCTTTGCGTACGAACGAACTCTTAAAGTTATCTTTCTCTATATTTATGTGTATGTGATTAAAAAGTAAAATACATTGTTAAAGATTAATATTACTACACAGTTAAGTTTTCACCAAAGGCTTCAGCAAATATCTTTACGATACGTAAGATGAAGCCATGGAATCATATTTTGGTGTCATAATTAAAACTGAACGTTAGTTAAAACCTTTTACATATGTCAAAGCCGGACTCACTTAATTTACTCCATTGCTAAAGTACCTAAACATATTTCTTTTTCCCGGATCGTAATGCTAAAGAAGTCATGAAAGTCCCGTTCATTGTCAACATCGGATGGTAAACCAATGAGAAAAGAGGATTACATTATACATAAGTGTATAATTAACAATGGCAAATAATACCATATACGGCTTAAAACGGAGGCTGAAACATGAATCGTAAGCTATACCGTATCCTCCTCCGTTGATGCTACGTATACGCTATAAATCTTACTGTATGCTCTCTTCGTCGTTGACTTACCATGCTTAAATGACAATATAAGCATTGTGATATGCATGGTGCTGATATGATGATGATGTGGGTGGAGTCCAACATCTAAAGAAACACGCTGATGGACAGGGGACAAGCATTTGCACCTACAACCATTAAAACATCGTTCTTGTCAAATATTACATGAAGTTCGAGTTTTTACTCACTGAGTACAAGATCTTTGTATTACCTCTAAATAAAACTTACTTGCGTGCTAGAAGGTATATAACGTATACCAGATAAACAATCATTGTTGAAGAAGACACAGTTAGGCAAATCACTGTGACAGAGATTTCGAACGGTTCTTTCTCAACATGAGCAGTTATATTTATTGTACTTTCTATCACAGTATCTAATACTTCTTGGAAAAAACAACTTTTGTGATGCATCATATTTATCGATCCGCCAGTATTTAAGGAATTTTTGGATAGTCCCCATTTCTTGAAGAGAAGCATCTGCATACAAACACTTTCAGGGCAACGTGTTTCACATTCGAGGAAAGATTCGTCTATGATGTAAGTTTTGGTATTATTCCTGTAACAGAATTCCATAATGTACGCTCTCGTGTCACATGATAGATTTATGCCAATGTTTAAATCGCAAACCAGACGTAACAAATTAGGAGGTGGGCAAGGTACACCCACAATACTAAAGAATTTGTCATGTTGTGTCTCCACTTTCGCATTTGTAGTCTCGTATCTGTGGATGTCACAATTATCCAAATACGTGATCTGTTAATAGAAGATAAAAAAGATAATTAAACTATAAAAAAAATGTTTGAAAGAAGTTATTTTTTGTAAACGCTTAATTAAACTTAGGCAGCAGGTGCTATTTACCAACAAATCATATTAAACAATAGACTTACGCATAAATTCCTTGTTAATATGATATAGTTTTCACACTAATAAAAAAAGATATTCTTCTGACAAAATAGCTAATTATCATAAAATGGATTTACTAAGCTGAAAGTTCGTCAAAGGAAACCGATGCAAAACTCGTGTATCAAGCTATCCTACAATGATAAAAGACAATCATAAGTTAATCGCCTCGTTTGTATTACTGCAGTTGACCCTATGTTATGGCATACATTTGTTATTCTCACAGCATGTGTCACAACTAAACTTTCTAAGACTTAAAATCTTGTCCACGCGTGCTGATCTACTGAGAGTACTATGCTTCTCACTACTGAACTCACATGAGGTATTATTTATTTAAACATGTGTACTAAGAGTAAATTAAATATGTTGACTCTTTCCTCAGTATTTGAAATGAAAGCAAGTACACGCGACCAGATGCGCAGTCACTTATATTCAAGAATATCAGAGAATTTGTATAATATAAGCTTACATACCGAGTTTAATCAAACTCTGTTCAGCAATGTGGTCTCTATACTGGCAATGGTGAAAATTATTGGTAATCAGAACCCAGATCTTTCCATTAATTTGTTTAGGTTTCTTACATATATATTCATTTTAGTTCGGAGTTTATTTATTGCTTTCATGTTTATGACAGAGTGGTGATCTGACTGCAGGTCAAGCTCCATCTCTCAGGCCCTTGATATATGGGATTTTGTACCTTATGTCCATGTTATAAAATGTATACTATTATATGTGCATCTTCTCCCAAGGAAGCAGACCCGCGTATATTCAATGCAATTGATATCTGATCTGCTAAATTATTTTTGGAATTTTAATATTTTCAGGTACAATGTTAATACAATAAACCTAATTATGAATTTTGTGAGTGCGAGACCAGGATATAAAACGATTACCGTTGATTAGTGCGATACAGTTTTCCAGAGATCGCACGATGACACGAAACTATATTTGTTAATCTACAATCTTGAACAAAGAATAACAGCAGTCCATAATGTATCAAGAGCTTGATGATATACGTTTGGATACTCAGTAATGATGGCATCTTATGTATGTATGTATGTATGTATGTATGTATGTATGTATGTATGTATGTATGTATGTATGTATGTATGTATGTAATTATGTATGTATGTATGTATGTATGTATGTATGTATGTATGTATGTATGTCTGTCTGTCTGTCTGTATGTATGTATGTATGTATGTATTTATGTATGTATGTATGTGTCCGATTTTAGAACGATTTTCAAACAAACAAAATACCTGTCCGTTAACTAGCCATTGCGTCAAGTTCGAATTCGCGCTTACTTCCTTTGAAGAACTTTCCACGGGGCGGGAAACTCTGTTTGTTGCAATTAGCAGTGATGTCACCGGTTGGCTTAGGCTTGGAGGCTTAAAAGCCGATGTTGTTGGTGTTGTTGTTGTTGTCAGTGAAACCACCTAGAGTGTTTTCAAAGAGACCACCAGTATCCAATCAAAACTAAGATAGTCGAATTGTGGGTGGGTTTGTCAAACAGACATACATTTATTTTGTTTAATCCATTGTAAAATAATCAGTGGAGATTGGCGAGAGCAGACTGTAGGAAGTTGGAGACTAGACTGAGCTTAGAGCCGAAGTTGCGTGCTCGTGAAAAGGGCGGGAAGTTAGTTCTAGGAGCTTCCGACGAGTGAGTAACAAAGGTTTCTGAGTAAAATGATCCGAATCTTTCTCACTTCCTAACTAGGTATCGTAAGATTCATACGTTAATATGTGCATTTAAATTAGTAGAAATTGAATCTTCCATGCATAGATGAATTTCTACATGTCATAATTTTGTATAAAGCGAATTAGTAATATTCAAGAATTATGTAGCTATTAGGATAAAACAGAAATGGATGGTGCAATCTTCTACGATGTTGCATCGAGATTTAAATTAGTAGAAATTTAATCTTCCAAATATAGATGATTTTCTACATTTCATAATTTTGTATAAAGCAAATTAGTAATATTCAAGAATTATGTAGTTATTAGGATAAAACAGAAACGAATGATGCAGTCTTTTACGATGTTGCATCGAGATGACGAACGGAATTTCAAAGTGAGAAGTAAGACCTTATACTTATTGTATTTAAATATACAGTTATGGACTGTGAAGAGTTAGACGTTGTTGACCTTGTAAATGTATAATTGGGCATTTATATTTGTATGGGAGGCTGTATTGGAGATCAGAATGGGATCGACCATGAACTATTTATTTATCACCGGCCTTTGTATCGTTGAGCCCAAACTCGCTGACCGATGCTGAAAAGGTGATGCCATTGGTATTAAACGTATGAAAAAAGGCTTGCAGTTCGAGACGCGTTAAGCATGATCTTAAGCAGTAACTAACGCGGAGAAGATCGCCCAAAGCCAGTTTTGTTTTTGACGTTGATGAACACTTTGGTAGGAATGATTTGCTTGAGCAGTGGCACGTACTTACTTTCACGTAGCGGGGTGATTTTGGACGTTTTAAATGAGATAGAATAGCTTCGGACAAAGATCCATGTAGATTCGGACTCTTGATAACCATCTATGCAATGTCGGATAAACGACAAGGCGAAATAGACGATGTGACATATCGTCAGTGTGATGCAAGATGAGGGATTCGGCTCTGGTCCACACGTCGATTCTCTTATGTTCCTGGACCAGATGAACATTGAGAGCTACCCCAAGTTTGATGGTAGTGTCTTTGCGTACTTCTGTTTCTTTAATAGGTTGTAGAATGCATTGCAGAAGTACTTGATTGACTACGCGAGGAATGACATGTGAGTGATAGTATGTGACTCCTTTATTAGCATGTCCGTATGCTGGTGAGTCGGGGTGGTGGAAGATGACGGATCTTATCGTTTTGTCGTTGAAGGGCTTGTGGATCGATTTTGGATAGTTGTTTCTCCATATGAGTTCGTTGCGATCAGACTCATGACTGCCACGAGGATACGATCATATTTTGCTGAGCATTTTCTCATAAGACAGTATGGTCTGCTTAGTGATATTTGTTTGACTTCCAGTCGTGACTCGACGCATTTCATCAGGTTTAGTATGGCCAGTCTAGCTCCGGACAAAATCAACATCATCGGCTTTGCTAGTGCATCAGTGGAAATCACTTCGATGGCCGTCACGGCAAGAGGGTTCATCAAAATGACTCGTAATATGAGTTTATAGCTTCTTAGTTTTTAGATCCAAATTCAAAGTAGGTCACTAGACTAGATTCAGTTGACCAAAACCACATTCGGAAAGGGATACTGAAGACTTTTTAGTCGTTGATACCATTTAAAAAAACATTATATTCACCTACACGCTTACAGAATACTCAGGACAACCCATCCAAGGTTTCTTTTCACGAGCGGAACTGCAAAAACCATCGCTCTTCAAGGAGTTATGATATCGTAAAAACCATTCGGCTCGTAGATTCCCACGGCCTCTTTGACTAGTGTGCATCAGACAATGCCTCAGAAATAATCTTATCATACGACTCACCTAGCTTTTTCCTAGAGACAGACTTACATTTTTCTGCATTCTGATAAAATTCTATATTCTCAAAAATGGGCTTATACACACCGTAATGTTTTACGAATTTCGCATAACCTACCGACTTACCTCGAGTCTCCAAATTCAGCCAATAATAAAACTCATTTTGATAAGACTCTGACAGATGAAAGCGGTTATGATTTTTCTTAATTTAGCATTGCTAATTGTACCGCTTCACCGGTCTATGATGACTATTATTATGTTTCACCCATTCATCCGTCTCCTCTTCTCACTTCCTCACATTAATTCATCTTAGGCACATACCTCAGATCCTTATTCATAGACGCTATAAACTCCTTCGAAAGTTTCAACCATTTCTGAGACTACTCTTAGCATAATGCAAACAAAGGATCATCGCTGTCCTCACTCAATCCCATCTTGTCTACACTCAACGGATAACACGGAGGGACGTCATAGAACAACGCATATATCTAACACAGTGATTCTCCCAGGGACAAAAATGAAAGAGCCTGGGAATACAAAGTGGCTCAGAACCCTCATCATTCTATAATACAGATCCGTGTGGACTTTTCTGACCGCTCTTTCATCACGTACTGATAAAGGTGGCACAGAGCCCCCATTTTCCTGTATCACTGGTATCATTTTCCAATGACTGCATGTTTAATGTCGTGCCAATAAATTCTTATAAAGTTTCAATTTAATTGCAATTTGTATTATTATAACCTCTGACTCCGTGGGTATAAAATCATGACCTCGCTGTAGCAATTTTTATAAATATTTCCATTGCATATGGATTTATTGTCTTCAGAATCGGCTCATTTTTTTTATGGACAACCTGTATGAAGATGTCAGAAAAAATATGTTTTGCTCTCTTCAGCTTGCATGATATTCGGCTTTGGCTTGCATGCTATTCGGTTTGCGTTATATTCTAGACCGATGGAGTGACTTGTCTTCTCTCTAATAACTCCTTATTGCTTCTTGCACGATATCTTACACTCATACGCTCCATACATACATACATACATACATACATACATACATACATACATACATACATACATACATACATACATACATACATACATACATACTGACAGATTACCAAAAATAAGAACTACACTAAAAGAGGAGAGGCAAACACGATAACATAGGAAAGTATTAAAGATAATGGGAAATATAAATTAAAGGAAAACATATAATACAGACGACAAGCAAGTATACAGAAACAAGTTAATGTACCTGGTTCTTTGGCTTTGTATCTGCCATGTTTCGTAAAAACATTACAATCAATATGAACACTTGAAGCGCCAATGCATTTGTTATCGTTGATTCATGCATGTCAACCTAACGACGTATTTTTATGTCATTTCTGTCCGCTAGCCAACTATTCCATAAGTCGGCAACTGTAAATGAAGAACATGCAATATATTAAACAAATTTTTTATTTATCTATATCCACAAATGCATACCTACTTCCAAACACGCACGCAGATACACGCATTGCTATGACTCCTGATCTTATACTAAGTAACAAAAAGGTCGAAGCCATCGCGTTCAGTCAAGAGAACAAGAAATGTATTGCTTAAAGATCCAAAATAAAAATTTAAGAGGAACTTACAGTATTGTAATAATCTCAGCTATTTCATCACAAATCAAATGTTACGAATGTTTTAAATAACCCAATGTTGAATGAGCTGATATACCAAGACCTTGAATGTGCTACTGCACCAGCAAGTTTGATGCATTACAATGATATAATCCAGAATGTCTTTTAATGACTTTACAATTGTCCCAACGACACGTTGTAGTAAACAAAATGATTACGTGTTTGTAATTACTATGAATAATTCTAATACATGACTTGTCTTAAATTATATCTGAACAAGACAGTAAATGATTCCATAAAATAAATTTAACGGAAACCAGGAATCAATAAATCTTTTCCTCATCTTTTATATACTATTTTCCCTTGACCAAAGACACACTAGAATGCCAGGATGAAGGTTATTTGAAGCATAAATTTAAATCAAAGTGTAAGCAGTTTCTCTTGCACAACTTTCTCGGTTGTTAAATCATGTTAGGTCTTGAACTCAAATCGAAGTAAGCATCTTCGCAACCATAACCAATATCACGTAGGCCAAGTTGAACTGTGATTATGATGACATAAAAAACAAGGAATATCAATACGTTTCGTGGTCATATCTCACAGGTCATTAAAAACAAATTGCAGGAAGGGGGACAACTTGATCAGTAAATTTAACCTTGATGATAAAACCTGTGTGTGTGATTTTAATTTTTTCATATCGATTTGATGTCTGCAGTGTGGCAGTTTATGGTTTGTCTATCACTGGGGCAACATGTCACATACATATAGCATCATATTCCACTAAGTAACCTTATCATGACACAAAGCCGACCAGTCCTACCACTAACCTCGTAATGCTGAAACCCAAGCGAGGACACTATTAATAGCATTAGTCTAAGTATTTTCGTATGATTCAGCCAGGGTTTGAACACGCGACCACCCGCATCCGAGGCGGACACTCTAACCACTAGGGCTTTGGAGCGATGGCAGTGATAAAGTCTTGGCTGTGCATTTGTATATGCGATATTCCATCTGACTGGAACGCATAATGTTACTGCACTTTAACTGCAGTCATAAAAATCTTGTATGATATAAAACAAAATATAAACACTACAAAGTACTGACCTTGATCTTGATACCACTCTGAGCCTGTAATGCAATGGAGTTTTAAAAACAATATATATGTGTAGCAAATTTCAACCATGATCTTAAACAGCTTTTTAATATTAGAGCAAAAGAGAAAATGAGCTGAAACATAAAACAATTTGCTTTCGGCTATGATTTTCTCTCTAGGATCCACTAAACTATATGCAGCGCACCTCCTACCGACGATATACTGTAAACCAGCTTTTGATTTTTTTTCTTTCTCTGATTCTGAAACAGCAAGGCACTGTACAAGTATTGACTGCATATGAAAGTGTGAGAAAAACCCAAAATATTATTTTGTTTGATTAGGATTTTTAACGTAGCTTTAACAATATTTCAGTCATATAGATACGATGTCTGCAGTGAGGCAGTTTATAGTGATGTCTAGCTCTGGGGCATCATGCCGCAGACATGTTGCATGATGTCCCACCCAGTCACATTATCCTGACACCTAACACTAACCTCGTAATGCTGAGCGCCAAGCGAGGATGCTGTTAGTACCGTTTTTGTAAGTCTTTGGTATAACTCCTTCGGGAATCGAACCCACGATCTCCCGCTCCCGCGGCGGACGCTCTAGCCACTAGGCCACCGGAACGGTTCCCAAAATATTAGATATTATTGAATTTATGACCCATAATGGTGTACACGACACATCTGCTAACGCCGACGTAAACGTATAGCAAGTTGAATCATTTAGCATCAACAGTTCTAAATGTACAGAGGGTAAAGGAAAATGTGATAGACACTCTAGACAAAGCCGTGACCTTTACATCAACTATAGATTAACCAATAGAGACCACGACACATCTGCTGCTGATGATGTAAAAGATAGGATGCCTACTAGATAACGCGGAACATCTAATGATGATGCAAAAGGATACACCGTTAAAACTCTGAAAATCAAAACACTTATAAATTGAAGAGTGGCCAAAAGTGTGCTGAATTCATATATCAAACGGTGCCCTTGACTCTTCAAAAAGTTTTAACTGTGCAATAGATGAGACATTGTCTAGTGATGATGATAACGTAACTAAGTGTCATCCCTATATTGCAAATAGGTCTAAAGATATAAATCTGAAAATTATGTTAGATGGAAAACTCTACATATAGGGCTATGGCCTGGACTTTATAGATAGGATGTTCAATGTAGTTAGCATCGTATCTTCTAGCAATACAAGTATATTACTTAGTGCCTATTGAATTGGAATAAAGTGCCTTGCCCAATGACACACCACGGTGGATATCCCAAATTGGTCCTATGCAGAATTCAAGTCCGCACTATTTGTGGCGTGAGTACGACACGATAACCAATAAACCATTTTAATCAATATATATAAACACATTTTTTTACTTGCTTAACCTCATGCTGCTATTAAGCTAAAAACCAGACGTGAACGTAAGACAGAATCTCTAAATATCAAAACGTGAGCATACCTTTCAAAACGGAGTTTCCATTGCTATAGCTGACAGACCTTGTAATAATACAATATAAGTATGCCAAATTACATACCTTAATCTTAAAATATGTATAAAAGCACATAATGGGCAGGAAGGTCTCATAGAAATTCATAATACCTAGCTGTAACCCCAACGTTAAAAATATGAACCCAACGTGGTATGCAACATATGTTCTACTGCTGACGCATAAGTATGCCACTTTGCAATTGTCAAGCGAATAAAAAAATTAAGGAGCGTAAAGTAACTTGTAATAGAACACTTTAAATATTTAACTTGGACCAAAACCTTGATGTTAGGACGACACACCTGTGGCACGCGTGTCGCCTTCTAATGATGATTCACTAACATAACAAAGACATTATAGTCGGAGCTCATGCCATCCTTTAAATCATCACTGTGCGGGACAAATAAAACCAATAAAATAGAACGATTAACAGAACTTTCTATCAACATACTCTTTTAAAAATATGACAAAGTTGTATATGTTCCCTCCATCAAAGAGTGTTAATGATACAATTTAAGTCATTCACTTTGTTTTCAAATGATAAGGGTCATAATGCACAGCCTATATACGATAATAAGGTATTAGCAAGAAACTTAGACTTATATAACCAGTATAAAAACACATGTCCTATGAATTTCCATCAACCTTATTTTCAGTTTTTACTGAATAGAGTGATGGCTATTTCTTGTTGCGTCACAGGCCTTTGACAACTTATATTTAAAAATAGATAATTAGTCACGAAGATAAATATATAAAAATCATTGAAAGCAGTTTCTCCTTTAATACAATCAATGATCCAAGGACAATATGTCCAAAACCTAGTTTAAAAAAACTTAATGCTAATGAGTAATTGAACTGATTCCCTAACAGCAAAGAACACTACATGGATACCTTCTTCACAAACATTTTCGTATCAAAGCAATATGTTTTTTCAAACTTTGATTACTTATTTCTAAATTCTTGTAACTTTCAGAGGTATAGGCAAAAGATTTAAGCCGCTGGATGCCTAAGTTATTCATAACGTATTTGGAAAGTTCCAAACATAATATTTGTCCGTTGATAAAACTGGATAGATTTTGGAAGGCCAAATAGTGTAATCCCCACCCATTCAATACTTTCATTATGGTTTTAGCTTAATATTTCTCAAAGGAATATTCTCTGGAAATCTTGTGAACAAACAAAATATGCTCAACAAATACTGTTGTTTGAATTTATACTAGGTAAAGGACTGATATTCCATAATAAGGCTGAATATTTCGTCCAAAACAGGATAAGCCTTAGGTATCTTATGTTTGGGGTTTCCATTCCATTTGACCGGCGTGTCAAGGTCTATAGCATTGAAAACCTTCATTTCCAATTTAACGTTCAGCCAATAAACTGATTGCCAATCTTATGGTACGTCTGACTGACCAAATTAACAACCAAAGGAGTTTCATGTTCTAGACAAAGAATTAAATTTCTTGTCGATACGACCTCGGAACAAAAAATTCATAACTCACTTACCATTTGTTTCCTTTGGGTAGTATCCATTTTCTAATAATGCTCTCATGTTTCACAAATTAACAATCTAGTCTTTTTGTGTGGCAGCAGTTTTATAATAGACCTCGAAATTGAACTGGAGATCTCAGTATCTTGTTACTGGTTGATAATGGGTGACTGTCCTTTGTCACCATTGTAAAGGTGTCCCTTTATTTAGGTTGGGTGGAGTGCAACCAATGTTATTTAAATTATTACAGAAGACAAACCCTGGCTCGTTTCTGTCACACATTAAAGTAGTGATAGAGAGATACAAAACTCTGAGCCCCCAGTCAGTGGTGCCGACAGTTAAACTAATTAATGCACAAAATGTGAAATTCAAATAACAACAATTTAACATAATTCAATAACAGTAATTTCTTAAATAAAATTCAAATTAAAACCCTATTACTCGTCTTTCACTCGACCAAGTGACGGCCTATTTCATCATCTGACTTAGTGTGATAGATTGTCCTCCTGTCCTGTGTTCCTACCCATCTGTATGATTTTTTTTATCTGGACTGGTAATCCAATTCCCTCCAGACCTCCTAATTTTTGCCTCCTTTCTTCCCTTTCTTTTGTCTTCAAGAGACTTCGACCAACTGCACTGGGGTAATTACCTTTGTCTTCTACAGTTCCTCTCGTCCCTAAGATCTTCCTTTATTAACACACAATGACATTATCGTATCATATTCCCCTAGCTATCTAGCTCACACTAAACAACATTATCAACAGATAAGCCATTACACGCATTCGTGCCCATCGAAATACGCATTCTCACTGATATGTGTACAAGGTGTAGATAGATTCTCAATCTTATTATACAGAACAATATCACATAGCCAGATGCATATATGTACATTGCACTTCTACAAAGTGTATACAGATATGCACATATCCGTGCGCAGATATATCCTTATACATGATAATCCTACAAAGTATACACAAATAGGCAAATGTTAACTAATGTTGCACAATGCAAGCATTATACAAAGTTATAATTCAATTCAACAGTTGCAAATCTATAATATCAAATGTATAAATGCACGATGTTACTAAAATTAACCCAAAAGCGAATTACAATATTATTTCTTTACATAAACATTGCTTATATCTTCAAATATGCATGTATATCAAACACTACGAATGAATCAAATCCTACAAATGGTAATTCTACGTTCTAAAGTATACATACTGCAATAATTAAAGTACACTTTCTTTGCTGTAATTTTACAGCGATCGAGCAAATAGTCACTGACATGTACTGCAGATTATTGTTATTCCCAGAATAACAAGTGTCCCACCATTTTTGAATGACGTCGAAGTAGCATATCTTTTCTTATAATTGCCGCGAGATTTTCTTAGCGACTTTTAGTTATCAAGATAATTGATTTAAGCATGCGATTCTAATGTTTGCCACGCCATTCTAAATTCCGAGTGGATGTTGTTTCATATAACTATCAGACACTGCCCCCTCCCAATGGTCTGTCAAGAGTGGATTTACGCCCACCACTTGATGTTCCTTTGATCCGAACACAGAATTCCCCCATTTACCTGTGAAACATGTAATGACAATTATTGCGCAACTGGTTGCCCCAAAAAGGCCAGTCATGAATTGTATTACCATGTCAAATAACTGGCTTACACCGCATTGTTCGCCGAATTGACCTTTATACATATTAACGGCGCGAAATTATTAGCCTCAGGGTTTAACATATACATGTTGAAATCTGGTTAATCCAAACAATGTGACAATCATGAAAAGAACAGAGAAAATCAGTAGTAGAAAGAGTATCACTTTGATCAACACTTCTTGAATGATCAATGCCAGTAACAAACGTGACTTGGTTTAAAGACTGACCAATAAATGTGCGGAGTACAGGATAAATAACATGATTAATATCATTCTCTATAACCCCTTTGCCATAGTTAAGGTAACTGCACAATCAGGTAATTAATCTCATCAGGGTCAACTTTCGGATCCAAATGAGGCAACTTGTCAGTTAGAAGTGAACATTATCTCCAGCTAGGAGAGTGCCTATTATTAAATGAATATCCTCAATGAGCAAAAAGGATACTCTTGCGATAGTCACGGGTCCATCAACTCTCTTTTTACAAATTTACACCTTGAAAAAGAAGATTAACAAAGCAAGGTTGTACTTCCTAAATAAGAACACTTTCACTCGAAGACGATTTCTGAGACAACTTAATGATACTTAATAATCTAAAAAGCTAATATATCTCTTAATATTATTGTACAAGCCTACAAGCGATACTACACCATTCTACTTGACATGGACGGTTCTTTTGCTTGTAATTATCGTTTCTGAAACATGAATAGTGGATGAATGAACATCAACTGTGTTAATACCTTGAGTATTTATGAATCTTACCATCGTTTCCTAAGAAATTTGTTACCGAAGTCCATGTTTAAAACAAAACTTTAACATCAAAGGTGCTCACCAATTCAATATATCCGCCATTATCATTAAATCTGCACTTCGAATTTCAGTTTGATTAAAAAATCTTCCTTAAATATGTGTCTGAGTCCTTATTGATATGCAACTTACGCCTCAGGTCATTGCGTGAGTACTTAAAATAAAACACCATGAACGAAACTGCATGTCCGTATTCTGTGGTTTTGTTTACCTGACGCTGTATTACGTATTAAAGACATTTAGCATTGGATATAATAAAAGAGAGGATGTTTTCCCTATCTCACTCAAATCCTCTCGCCCCAAAGCAAAATCATTGTAATTACAATCATAAGATCCTCTATACGTTTCGTCTTGCTTTATATGTGTAATTTATAGATAAATTTGTCTTTCAAAATAAATGTACAACATGAAATCAAATATCAAAACTATCCCCAACTATGAATGCTACATATTTTGAATTCGAGGAAAATGGATAAATGGACAAGTTTTCAGATGAAGATAAGTATCATGTTACTTGTATGATTTCAGAGTATACCAGTATAAGTCGTTTTACTCTGCTACATATTAACGGGACAATGCTGGTTATAGGATGGGTACATGTAAAGATACATGTACAATCTGTACAAATAAATAAATACGGAAAGACGCATCATGCAGTACAGATACAAGCACTATGTAATGCAATGTGTATCAAATGTCCGAAATACGTATGTTGTGAAACAGGATAAGTATAGCCCGGGTGATGTTATTCAATGATTGAGCATGTTAGAAAACACACTTGTCTTAGTTTATGGGTACAAACGCTTGATATTGACTGACAGCGGTTTGCCCACAAATGTGCATTGTCATTTCCTGTCTAGTGTATTTGTACCTTTAAAACAGCAGTATATTTGGACCAATACGAATATATTTACCTTATAAAAAATAAATATCTTTTTAACGGGACGAGAGCTCAAAATGAGCATCTCCTTCTTAATCAATATGTTTTATGTCTTGTTCGACTTTATGTTAATTTCAACGATGTCTTCTGGAAATAATATATAAACGATTTATTTCCACTATCACTTCAAGTTAAACAAAATAGTGTTGGTCGTATAATGTATGGAAACTTTGTATGAATGAAACTGTATGGGAACAGAATTCTAATAAATATTCAGTAATGATCTTTAGGTGACTATTTAGAAGGGATTGTCTTTCCACACGGAAGTAGAAACCACCGGTGTTGTGTGCCAGCCAGGTTTACTGAGTTCGCGAAACCTAATTAGACATTCACCGTGACCCAGTCATCCAAATACATGAACGTATTAAGTACTATACAACATATATCTGTATCAGTAGATAATAGTTATTATCCCTAGATTATCAGAAATGTTAGATTGTAAGGCGACCTGGGGATGGTTCCACGACGCGGTAGTCAACCTATTACGGGGATAATACATTATTTTAAATTTAAAATAAAAAAGTACTACACAACATAGATTACGCAAAACAATGCAGCCCATAGTCAGTTTTACACCTGCGGCCTTTTTACTACAAGAGTAATAGGGAATCCTGTCCTTTGATACATGGTTTTAGGTAATTATTCCTTGCATCACATGTTCATGCATAGTTTATGTTTCGTTGTATACAGTGCGGGATTAAACTCTGTTGAGGCCCTTAGGCAGTCGAAATCTTGCCCACCCACTCTCATCGCACTTATCAATATACACGATTACGGTTCTACTTTACTAGTCTATCTTTCGATATAAGCAAGGGAACTTCCAGCTTTATTTTTATTTTTGTGCTATAGTGCACATAATTTCAAGTATAATCTATGTATTAAGTCAAAGAAGTAATTATCCTTATCGATAGTTAAATCAGATTATTATTCTTGAATATACATGATGACTAATGTTGACAACGGTTTGTTAGTGACTCAAAATGGCGACAGAAGGAGCGCGCGCGTTGAATTGTGGGTATTTGCGTACTTAATCGTGACGTCTGTGAAAACAACCCATTAATATTATTTTGATGGGTCCTATTAAACACCGCAGTCAGACAAAGGCAGACAGAGTCAGACAAAGACAGGCAAAGTCAGACAAAGGCAGGCAAAGTCTGTTTAATTTTGTTTTATTTGTACATATTCGTATATATTATACTAGATTAACTTTGTTTTGAGATTAAAATATTTAAAAAGCTTGATTTAATGTTTTTTGTATGTTTAATTGGTACCTACGTACATTTAATATAACAAAGTCAGACAAAAGCAGGCAAAGTCTTTTTAATTTTGATTTATCTGTACCTATTTGTTTATATTATACTATATTAATTTTGTTTTGAGATTTAAATACTTAAAAAGCGTGATTTAATGTTGTTTGTAAGTAAAATTGGTACCTACGTACATTTAATTGAACAAAGGCAGATAGAGTATGACGAAGCCATATAACACAGATATCGTATGACAAAAGCTATTTCAATGTGACAAAACCAGATTTATTAATTTTATATAATTCTCTTATTGAGAGACACGTAATACAATTATGAAAGTGATATTAAATATTCTATTAGCATTCATAATCATAAATTTATGATGTACTTTCATCGAAAAAGATCGACCATGACAAGTCTGATAATACAAAAAGAATACATCATTTCATATTTTTAAATATTTAAATCTCAAAACAAAGTTATAATAGTATAAATATAAACAAATATGTACAGATAAAACAAAATTAAATAGACTTTGCCTGCCTTTGTCTGACTTTGTTCTATTAAATGTACGTAGGTACCAATTAAACATACAAAAACATTAAATCACGCTTTTTAAATATTTTAATCTCAAAACAAAGTTAATCTAGTACAATATATACGAATATGTACAAATAAAACAAAATTAAACTGACTTTGCCTGCCATTGTCTGCCTTTGTCTGACTTTGCCTTTGTCTGACTTTGCGGTGTTTAGTAGGACCGATTTTGATCCGTTGTCGCGGGGCCGGTAAAAGGCGTGGGATCCATAGGCCGGTGCCTTCTCTTCGTATGTGGTAATCCGGCACTGATTGTTTATATGTCCCTCACAACGCGTTATGTTTGTAGGTTGCCCCAAATGAACGTTTCGAACGTTAAATATTAAACCTTAAACTAATTCTGAATAATATAGTAATCTAACTTCATGCCTATACCTGTACCTGTACCTGTACACAACGGCCTTGTGTATAAAATTTGAGATTTATCTTACCTGATGCGTGTAAGACTGGTGTATAGCTCTCCACTATAATGTCGACAACAAATATGTCGTTGGCGTAATCGATAAGACTTGTACACGAATTCATAAACCCATTCATGATATTTGTAAGAGCCTTTAGAGGACTAAATGTACGGTGCAAATGTATAAATAAACTCCGTTCTCACGTGATAGCATATGCCTAACAAAGAAACCACTGTACTTCTGAACATGGTTCACTTTCAAAGTACAGTTAAAAAACAAAGTCGGTCATTTGGATGTAGATGCCGTATGTTAGTAATAGACTTTGGGATTGGTTCAGTACGTGGAAATATATTACGTATATGTTTAAATAGCTGTTTATAACAATGTGTGTATAACAATATAGTTGTGAATAATGTAGGCAGGTCTTAGCAGTACAGCAAACCGTTTCGAAATTCAATAAAGAACAGAAGATTTATTTTGTTGGGGGAGGCTTACTTTTATTTCGAGAATATTTTGATTTTATGTTTTACTTCAAGAATACAATGTTGTAACTAATCTAATAGACATAATTATTGGGGATATGTTTTGCGTATTTTGAGATAAATAATAAAAAAAGATTTTCTTCCCAAGTTATTTGAGAACTAGTTTGTAAACATAAATGAAAGACCTATTCCCCTCTGAGAGGAAATTAATGTTGGATCCCTAATCAATGACAGGTAAGGTATCAGGTGGTACGTTTTACATGTCACAATAACAAGTAATTTCAATGCATATAGGTCAAGCAGAATTAGATAAGGAGGGCACATTCTCGACAGAAGATTAATTCAGCCTAATACGCATCCCCTTTTGTAGTGGTGCCTTAGCCTTTAAGAGTTGAGTCATTACTACAGAATACCAGAATTTATTCTTAATGTTCAAATTATAGTTCTTTAAGTGAATTCCGTTTGTTTGTTTGGTTGGTCCGTTGCTGTTTAGATGCACATCAACACATTAAAGGTTGTATTGTACCTAGGAGAAATGTGCCTTACACAAGGATACACTGCGTCGACTGATCACTGCCAAATTGTTAGTAAATACATTCCCTCTACAATAGTGGATGGGGAGGGTGGGACATCTTCGCTAGCCAAGGGTCGTCGATACATTCCATCTCACTTCAACCCTTGTTAAATTTAGCTAGTTGAAACGATACCTACTATTCCGCTCTCTGACTAGAGGCAGCGGAAGGAAACCGATCCAATCAGTTCCCTTTGTAATTTTATATTGGGAAATTGTTAAGACTATCACAAACGGAATTTATAGAGAACATCTTTGTATATGTCTCTTGTAGTTTTTGTCTTTGGTGACCAAGACTAAATATTAGGGCTTTATTTTGAAGCAAAATTCAGCACCTGCTTCACCTTAGGCTTTGTATGACCTTGTTGCTGTTGTAAGGTTTAACGCCATATTTCAGTACACGATAGGCTATACATGGCGGCCAGTATTAATGGTGGCGGAAGAACCCCGGAAATCCCCCAACAAGAACAACCTACCCACGAGAAGTTACTGGCAAGCTTTCTTACATACCCACACTGGCCGAATGTGAGCCTCGAACCCACGCAGAAAGAGGTGAGGTGGCAGTGATCTGTAACGGAGAGCGCTTTAGACCACTCGACCCGCTCCCACTCCCCCCGCCCCCGTATAATGTATAATGTGCAATTCATTTTTGGCTCAACTCACATGAACGTGGCACTAAAGTGGTTTGTAGATTCAAGCCAGTTTAGTTATTGCCAAGAACATCTTGACTGATAATTATTGATATTAAAATGCCGGTGTAGCTGTACTTTATGCAGACGCACATTTGCTCTGGTTCTGAGTCTATTTTTGAAGGTTATCACATGATATAAATGCGATTATTTACCCCAGCACAGAAAAATCTTATAGTCTGTGTAGGGTGACCGTAAATCACTACATTTGATGAGATATATAGATTTAGAAGTAAACCACTGTGTTTTGGGACAGAATCTATATACCAAATGCTTAAATGTTAGGCGATAGCATATATTAAAGTACAAACAGGAAAATAAAAGAAATCGCTAAAATAATGGATGAATTTTCCTCGATGGAAAATATCGTGGTCGAAAAGAAGAAAGCAGCCAATAAAAGGTTCATTTATGTGTTGCTCCTACTGACTGTTGCTGTTGGACTTGGAATAGGAATCGCTATTGGCCGTTTAGCGATTTGCTCAAATGAGAAACAAGAATTAAAATCGGATGGGGTTTTCTTGCCAGGAATATCAGAGGCCCTAATCAAGGATGGAGACCCCGCCATTGGAGATGAGCTTATTCAGGCCATCAACAGCGAGAATATTGCAGAATTTTTAAGGTAATGTTCAAATAATGACGGAAAACAAATAATAACTTTAAGTATCATTGCTATATGTTCGAAAGTTAGTTAATGAGAAATAAATTAATTTTAAATGATATGTATACACACACATTTTATTTCAACGTATCATATTTAATGTAATTTAATTTGGCAAAGACAGTAGACTGCGTTTAAAATGAACAAGCCACACAAAGATGTAATCAGCTTTTTAGTGTCTCGAAGAAACAAAGCTTTTGCCATCAAATACCAAGATATACAGAACTGTTTGAAACACAGATGCTAAATATGTAAACAACAATAGGATCAACTCGACTATTCCTTGTGAACTATCTTTACATCATGAAACCGGTTTTCTCTACCATTCGCAGCGCGGACATCTTAATTCTATATCTACTGACGTGTTTTTCTTTCATTTGAGCAGTACAGTTAATTGTAATCCACATACTAGAAACATTACATGCATTAGATAAATATGTTGACATGCCGGATTATTGAGTCAACTCTTATACAACTCTTTAAATTTGCATTTTAACAGAAACCTAACGAATGAGCCACATCTTGCAGGAACACCGGCTGATAAAAGACAAGCCGAGGAATTGAGAGATTTTTGGTTAAATGTCGGGTTAGATCACGTGACAATAACGCCATATAAAGTTCTTCTATCTTACCCCAATAATGCAGAACCTAACTTTGTAGAACTCTTGTTTGACAACCAGACGACACCTCTACAAGTCACCATTGTACGAAGCCATTATTAGACCGGAAGAAAACAAAACTGATGTTGTGCCACCTTTCAATGCTTACTCGGCGCCCGGGGATGAATACGTACGCATAACTCTTGTTTATTTTTATACACACCTATTTATTAAAGTGGATAATATGCCAAAATCCTATGTCCTTGCATCCATCCTTTCTACCTGTAATTGTTGTCAGTTCCTTAATTGAACCTAAAGCTGCAGCTAGAGTGCATGCTGTCATGAAATTGTGTTTCATATATAGGCTAAAACGGTCTATCCTAGATTTCATATTTAATTCCTGAGTGCCCAAAACGTGACCAGTTAGATAGATTTTATTCATTGCTAACGTATTACAATATGGATGGATCTCAAAACGTCGATCAAGCCCACAAATTGCATCATTCGGACATACATTTTACCGTTGATCGATAGTGGCTTTAAATCATGGATATCCGGGGTATTTTGTAATATAATACTTACTATATAGTATATCTTATTTCGTATATACGAAAAGAGTATTGCAAACAATATATATGAGCACTGTGCTTTGTAGCGACACTTTAGTTCAATCAAAACGATAACTGGTCCGTCATCATTATCATCAGTCTCTTGACCTAGTGTGGTCGTCGAGGCGCTGTACTGTTAAAAAAAACACCGACCAGCTCCCTTCACTTGTTTAGATCATGTACCAATGTATGTGTCTCTGCAAAACATTTCCTAGTCCATTCTGCGATGTTGTCAGTCCACCTTTGTCTCTGTCTACCTCTTTTTCTGTCACCTTGGACGCTGCCATGCAGGACTATTGTGGATAAACTGTTAGTTCTAGTGACTAAACCGATTTCAGCTCTCTCTTTTTAACGGTGGCGAGGAGGGTTTCATATTGGCCTACGTAGCGCCTGATGGTGTAACACACTTCTTCATTTGTGCTGTTGCCCATGTAGGAGATGCCAAAGATCTCACTGTAGCATCTCATTTCAAGTACCTGGATTCTTCGTTGCACTTCTGCTTTCATGGTCCAAGCCTGACATGAATACAAAATACTGAGATGACCAGTGCTATCAGTAATCTGATTTTTCTTTTTGACAAATATTCTGGTCTCTACAGATCAGTCTTAGTGTTAACATCGCTGCCGTTGTTTGTGCTGATCGTCACAAAAATTATGTTCTTGATCCCTCTTTGGGGATTAGGGAGCAAATATATTTGAACTGGCGCACTGTTTCCAGTTCATGTACTCTGGCTTTTATCATGACTGAGATTTAGTTCACACTATTTGTCATCAGCTTTGTCTTCTCAGCGCTTAATTTTGTGTCAAATCTGGAAGATATTTCATCCAGGTTCTCTACTAAAGTGATAAGCTCGTTTTCACTACCTGCCAGCCCATCAATGTCATCTGCAAAGTGGAGGTTGGTGATAGTTCACCTTCCAATTCTGCATGTTCTACATTGGTCTTCCAGGGCTTTACTCATAATGCGCTCTAAATAGATGTTGAAAATCGTCGGTGACAGGAGACAGCTTAGATGTACTTCAACTGTGTCTAGAACTAGTCACCACAGCGGCGTCGCTAGGGTTGGTGTCACCCAGTGCGGTAAATTCATGGTGTCACCCCTCCAGACTTCCACCATGGATTTCTTCTTTTTAAAATAAGTCCACAGTATAAAAATGACAAGAACGAAAAACAAAGTAAGCTCTGAATCTCATTCAAATAAGCATCATACGCTCTGCAGACTGCATGGTGGCACCCTGTGCCTGCTAGTCACGTATTTAACTATGGTCGGTTATCCGCTTATGAAATCCGACTAGACCGAGTAGTGTGTGCTCTGTAAAATTTGCAATTTTTAAGTTTGGTGTCACCATCTGAGATGGTGTCACCCGGTGCGGTCCGCACCCCCCGCACCCCCCTAGCGACGCCGCTGAGTCACCACATAGCCTTGGGCAATTACTGCACTGGTCAACCTTTGACCCATGTTGTACTTCGTCATTGTGGCCCAAAATGCCTCATGCCACACTTCAGGGCCTTTTTGAAATATATAAACACATGATAGATGTCTTGTTGACGTTGCGGATATATTACTCACAGACCCCTGAGACTGAATATTTGTTCTGTTGTACTTCTTCCACCCCGGGACCTGACCTTTTTTCAGGGATTAATTCATCCGCTTGTGGTTTTAGTCTGTTCAAGATGACCACTTCAGCATCACCTAACTAGCAGGGCTGATCAAACTGATAGTTCTGTAATTCTGGCATAACTGAAGATTGCTTTTTGTGGGGAGTGTTATAGTTAGTGACAGGATCCACAATGTTGGCAGTCACCTGTCTGTCAGATCTTGATGCAGATTTTTGTTAGTAGCTTTATCACTAATCCCCCCATTCTTGATAAGTGCAGCTGGAATGTTGTCTATTCCACTTGCTGCCTTCCCATTCTTCAGTGCTCTTATTGATGACTCTGCCTCTTCTTTCAGAATGGGGAAATCGTCATCCTTTGACGAACTACTGGATCAACTTCAAGAACCACTGAATCTCCTGTGAATTGATGTGTGTAGAGTTTTTTGCAATACTCAGTCCATCTTTTCGCAATGTCACTCGCTTCTGTGAGACATTTTCCATTTTCGTCTTTAATGCTAATAACTCTTGGTTGCTTCTGTCTGGTGAGGTCTTTCACAATTTGTAATGCCTTTTTGCTGTTATTCTTTATCAGACTGCTCTCTATATATATGAACCTTTCTCCATTTCAATCATATTTTGCTTTTCCACCCACCCACCCCCTCCCGATATTCCTGTTGATTGCACGGTACTCCATTGCCCCTGTTGTGTGTCTGGTGTTTTTTTTTATGTCTCTTCGGACATCACACAACTTCAGAATCTCTTCTGTTGCCCAGGGAAATTTCTTTGGGCGATGGGGGTCAATGATGTCTTTGGTAGCTGCTGTCATGACTGTTGAAAGTGTCTGTCATCACATAAACATCAACATCCATGACAATGAGTGGAGCAACTGGTCTATAATATCGATAAATGTATTCAGCACAAATAGTAAATTTACCATTGTAACATACTATTCCAAGTACAATTTCTTTCAATTGTAGCCATATTTGTATATATTGATTTTCATTGGTATTAATTGTTGAAAGTTTGTTTCGAAAGAAACATTTGTGCATTAAAAAAAGACTTTTCACCCCCATCTCAACATATGCATAGATTTTTATAAAATTTAAACTTTAATAGTATACATACGTATATTTGAATGCAGATATGCAATTTATTTATAATTGTATATCCTTATAGGGAGACCTCATCTATGTCAACTATGGCCGCGTAGAAGACTATGATTTTTTACACGTAAACTGCAACATTGACGTATCAGGAAAAATTGTTATTGCTAGATACGGCAAAATCTTTCGAGGGGACAAGGTGAGTTCAGATTGTTAATATTTGAAAGATACATGGCAATCTCACGTATCGATCACTTTTACTACACAAATATAATAAATCATGCGGTCCTTGTTATCAAGGTAATTCAACGCAAATGAGGTAGTTAGAACACTTATGTTTGACAACCAGCATGTTGCAGGTAAAATAAAAGAAGGGGTATTTTTATGTTGTTTTTTTCTTTTATATTTTGTGTTCTATCATTCTTGCACATGAAGCGTAGACATGATACAAGCAATATGGTTGGTCATCGTCCTTGGAGACAGAATAAACCAATTAATGTATCAAAGTTACCCAATAAAAATGAGAAAAAAAAAATGGCATTGTCAACTTCAGCGTGAGTATCTACGTGGATTTTAATCGCATTGTTACTATCATGTAGTTTGCGTGTAGTTTGCGTGTAGTTTGCGTTTTCTTTTTACGAAGTTTTCTTTTTCGTAGACTGTGTCTTCACTTTTGTATTTATATCCTTTTATTCCGTGGGTTAGTTTGCTTTCTGCTATAAATTTTATATCAAGTATTTGTTTTGTCTTTGTAAGTGTCCTTAGGAACGCTAAGAACTTGCATAGATAAATTGGGCTACGGTTCGTATATGTGCCGTTGCCAGTTCTTTCATTATATTATAGTAAAATTTGTCTTTCTTTATTATGGTTTCCATTATTCTGATTTTCCAGGACTTTTTCTTTTAAATTATTTACGCATATGCCTGTATGAATAACATTGAAAACAAAGCAACTGTAATTTAGCTTCGTCAACTGGCATTACTTTTGCCGACATTCTCATGTAAGTTAGTATGTGTGAACTATTTTGCAAAACTATATTGACGTAATGTTGGTTTATCTCAAAAACGAGGGAAATATGATCACCTGGTGTTAACCTTTATATAATAAAAAATGTAGCAAATGAAAAAGATAATACATCAAATGAAAGAAACGAACTAGAAATTATAAGACTTTGAAAATACGATGCGTCAGGTCCTGACATTCCAAATTGTTTGTCGAAGTTACATTAGTACATGCATTTTGTAACATTTGTACAAATAGTTACGCCACAATGAGTCGATTATTTGGGCAGAACTGAATGTCTGAATAGGCAGTGTTTTTAGACAAGCTCTGTATCAACACTTACAGTCACCCTCAGTTTATGTTTTGAGTTAAATTGGAGCATGCCAGAAACCAATAAAAGAAGTTAACATTCTCTTCAGTTGCAATTCAAGTTCAATGAATAATTTGTAGATTTTAATAGTCAGTTTTAATAGTAAGGACTGTATTCACCATGAAAACAGATTGATTGATTGATTGATTGATTGATTGATTGATTGATTGATTGAATTTTAAAGGCGCACCAGCACTTTTAGGCTATTTCGCGACATAGAATAGGTTGTATTTATACGTGTTTAAAATACGAAAGGTTTAATATCGACCAGTGATATACGAAACCAAAATATTGGTAACAGTAAAATATGAAGCTTCCCCATGAAAACAGTGAAGCTCTTCTAGACTTTCTTAGAAAAGTTGCAGTTGAGGGTAAGGGAGAATCAGTTGAAACTAAAACTAGTATTGCGATTTAAAGAATCGATACGGATTTTTCACTCAGGAATGTTATATGGAAATACCCTGGTAGAGAGTAACGTAAAACAGAAACTTGGTCAAACAGAAAGGGACGAGTTCAAAACCCACTCATGTATTCATGAACAGCTGCACTTTGTTTTTGCTTCACACAATGTTTAAAGGAATTGTACATATGTTGTCTTTATCATATATAAAATGTAACTATACGGAGTGCCCAGTTTCTTCCTGAACGTTCGCTGACGTAGGAACCGAAAAACATCGTGCAAACGTAAGTATAATATTCCTTGTGAATCACAATTTGCTCAGGTTTTTTGCTCCCTTAATTCTTGAGTAAAAGTAATAAAAGATAATACAGTAAATCTTGGAAAACTCGAAATTTTATAGGACCGAAATGTGATCTCGAGTTTAGTTTTGTTTGAGGCTCTAAGGCCGTTACATAAGGTGACTAATAACAAACTATTCGTCAATCAATGACCTCTTGTGCTACCCAAAGATTATCAGTAATGCAACACTGATTGTCTTTGGTTTATGAAAAAAATGAATAATGAATCAATGAAAAAAGGAAAGGACACAGTTTAAGAGTGTAAGATATTAAAGACTGATGCGTCTTTCGTCGGCTTGCTCAGAATGTGTGAGTGTATGTGTATCATGTTAGTTATTCATCGGAAAACTGATTTGCAGATATGGGTGCCTTTTTTACGGTATAAATGAGCCGTAAAAGCCGCTTATTGCTAAAGAAAAATAAATGCTTAACTCTGATTAAAAATCTGAATACAAAACCCCGAAAGCTAACAGCTTCTATTCAGCCAGAGGAAATGCCAAAGAAAGTGATTCACGTTATGGTAGTAAAAGAACTAATGTGCACATGTCATTGTTCAATACATCATTTATTTATTTTGAATAGATAGGATGAAGGTTCATCATCAACTCATAGATGTTTAAGGCATATTCAATTAATAATGCTGATTGATTTTGTTGTGTATTGTTCCGCCTCTTTTGTGTTGTAATATATATTCAACCCAGAAAAGAACAAACGACCCACAAGGAACGGCTGGCAGACTTTACCAGCGTTAGCCGAGCCTGAGACTCCAACCTACGCAGACAGGTGAGACTGCAGTGATCCGGAACAGTGAGCTCTTTAGACCACTCGGCCACTGTATACAATTATATGATTACAAACAAAAACACAACGAAATTTTAAATAATTAAAACATGCTGAAAATATTTAAGGTAAGAAACATAAAGTTTCTAATTTTGTTCTTCCAGTCAAAATTGGCGAGTTTTAAGAACACTCTTAAATAGGATCAGTGTGTCTTTGTGTCTAAGTTAAGTGGGCGTTCCACGTTGATGGGCCCTGGTATGCAAAATAACTTTGTTCATATAATTTTTTTATAGGGAGAAATAATGAGTGTACGATTGTCAGAAGAGGAGCGTAAATAACTTGCTGGTATATACATATGGGTGAGGTCGGATAGGTATGTTCGACTGAAGTCCGTCCCTGAAATATAGCACAGGGAACACCTTTTCTGTTTGTTTCTGGATCGAATGAAAAGTCAGGGTAGGGTACTTTTGAAGTTTCTGGAGAAGATAATGAGACGAACCAGACAAAACTGAGTTACAATAGTCCAGTCTTGAAAGTACTAAGGAACACACAATTGTTTTAGTGGCATCAACTGAAAGATATATGCGAATGGAACTGAAGCGTCTCAGCTCAAGATATGCAAGCTTGCATGTGTTCATGACATGTTAGTGCAATGTGTGAGTAGTCCGGAATAACATCTAGGTTTCGTACTGACTGTGTGAATTTAATGTTAGTGTTCGTCATATTTATTGTATGAGGTAAAGGATGTGAATGAAAAAGTCTTTGTGTTTGATTTGAATGGCCTTAGTTTTATTATATTTCGGCTTCAGCTTGTTCCATGTCATCTATGATTTCACATCAGATACGCACCTCTCTGCACCTTGGATGATTTCATTAACTTCATTTGGGTTGCTAGGTTTGTATATATGGGTGTCATCAGCGTACAGCGGGTTAGACACACTGGACGCTGATCTATAACACTTGAAAGCGGATGAATGAATATGTTGAAAAGAAAGGGTCCAAAAACAGCCCACTGTGGAACACTAGTTTGGTTATAACAACGTTTTCTAAGACTTTGCATATTAACGAGAGATTAGAAACTGGGTAATATTTCTTTAAATCGTTATGGTCTAGTGTTTATATCTTCAGCAGAGACGTTTCAATGGAAGTTTTGAAAAATGATGGGAATTCCCCAGATGCGATTTTTGTAATAATAACACCAGTTAGTGAAGGAAATACTGGATCTAAACACTCAAGCAATAGTGATATTAGAATTAAATCAAGTTCACATGATTGTGGTGCAGTCTACTTCACGATTGTACGTACTAAATCCATAGGGTCAAGTTAATATGCTGCTAACGGATATCGCTAAATTTCTGTATCGCAACGTATGGTGACGTTGAGTTAATTTAAATTGTGTTGTCAATTGAATCTCAAATGGTTTAAACTTTGTCACGGAGGACATTTGCAAACAGGTCCGAATGACCGACTGTAGAGAAGGTAGTTGGAAGTGGTGTTCATTTGTTTCTTGACATTACCATGTTAGTAATCTCGAAGAGCGCTTTGCATCTGAAACTTTCCGTGATATTAGTACTGTGGTAGGCTTATATCGCTATATGGACAATGTTTGTGACGTTCCTCTTAACAGATGCATATATTTGCTTTTAAACAGTTAGTCTGGATGAAAGACAACGCCTCTCAGCGTTTTGGCCGTCCCTTAGCAGTGCGAATATGGTCCCTAACACTGATAACCACGGAGAACACTTTTTGAATTAATACTCTGTGCTTGGTGGCTACAGCATGTGTTTTAAGCAGTCAAAGCAGGCATTTATAGAGTTGTTCTGCTGGAGGATTTAACCAAGTTGTTAGGTTTGCTTTGATTTCATGCATTAGTTTGGTTCTATCTAAGATACGACGATTTCGCTTAGTAGCAAAATAAGGTGGTGGGTTAGGGACTGTTACATCAAGATGGCATACACTGCAGAGGTGATCTGATGCGTGTTCCTTGGATACCAGGAAGGACTTTAGCATATTTGTATCCGGTTCCTGAAGAATCCATTCTAAACTACGACCATTTTAATGCGAAAGTTGGTTACCTGACTATTTGAGGTTGATAACATTAATGGAATCGAGGGGTTTCGACGTGCATGGGTTTCCAGGAAAGTCAAATTGAAAGTTGAAATCTCCAAGAATAATCCGGTTGCCAACTATCGAATTTCGATGCTCCATAAAATTCGGAACCTACTCCAAAACGAGAGATATAATCTGCTATTTTAGTCTACTTGGAGGAGGCAGGTAGCGGCAGAAAAAAATCGATTAACCTGTGTTACAGTGTGAGTGTTGCTTGGACTAGTTCAAACGACGTATGATAGAACCAGAAGGTTATTATGTGGCTAAGACGTTTGATCATGGAGTTCTTTGTGATGACAGCAATTCCACCTCCATGAGAGTGGCGTTTAACGCCTTGATGGACAATAAGATGGGGTTTCAATCTGCGCCCTTGGGCTCATCGCCTTATGTTTTTAGCCATGTTTCTCTCAGGAACAATACGTTAAATATTGGGCATTGAATAATGCCATTCACTGTGTTATATCTTGGATAGTTGATATAACAGTTGTTGATTTAATAGGGATTTGAATCAGATTATCTAAATTAACGGTCGAATTTTTATATTGTTGAGCCGGAAAAGCCGTAAGAAAGATAACTGAAATGCGTCTTTTTGTTCTAGCCGGCCAACTCTGAAACAACGGTTTTCTTCCTCAGTTCCGTTTACATTTCAGTAATGTTGAATGTGATCCAGTTCGTTTTGTCTAGAACACAATGTAGTGTAGAGAATCAAGCAGTGTTCATTTAATGCCATTAATGAGGGTCCATCATGTGATGTCGGTTTTTTCAACAACAAAGGACTTTGTAGTAGTGGAGCAAGACAGCTGCGAACAAGTCTAATTAATCTCGTTTCCAAACAAAAGAGACGAAGAAACACATACGAACTGAACAGCCAATGCGTGATTACCGTAGGTAAAGACAGAGAACATGCACATATATCATGAAAAACGGCACACAAAACGAAACAGCTGATTCAAGCCAGTTAAACGAGAGCGACAATCTTGTCAAATTTCTTATAAGTATAAGAACGGACTTCGCGGTGCCTATAGTGCAGTGGAGACTCAGGAAAATGAATAGAACAATTTTAACAGCGGAAAGTTAAGTAATCACTCGAGCCCATGTGTCGATTCAGACACAGTTCTAGAACCGTTGAATGAGATTGTATTAAAGTTGTCTTTTTTAAGCACGTCCTTAGTACAATTGTGAGCTCGTTCGCAAAATGTTGAAAACAAATATCCTAAAGGTACGAACCTAGGGGTTAGATGTAAGCATTTTCAGTGGATTATTACGAATAACGTAAGAGGTACGGGGTTGTATGTACATGTGTCTTTCTTGTTCTTATTAGTTTTAAATCGCGCATCAGTAAGATCATCCAAATTAATGTCAGCATATATTCCATAGGTTCATTTTGCCGAGAAAAATGGCGCCAAAGGTATCATAATTTTTTCGGACCCCGAGGACTACACAGACAAGGATACATCAAGAGTGTATGACAAAGACTGGTGGCTTCCCAAATCAGGAGCCCAGCGGGGTACTGTCTATATTGGAGATGGCGACCCTTTGACCCCAGACTACCCTGCTACTGGTATATTTGCAAATTTTGATTGTATATTTGTATCAGAAAGCTATTGGCATTGCATATATATATATATATATATATATATATATATATATATATATATATATATATATATATATATATATATCACATTTGATTTATCATCTTCCCCAGCCATGGATCGTCGGGCCACGTCCTTTCACACTAATGCTTACATTATATAGGTAGTTGAAACAGTGTCCATGACATGCAATATCAACTGACCAATGGACACGTGACCTTAATTAGATTAGATACTTTATGATTTCTATGATGTCGACAATGTACTTATTAGAAGAAAATCACTGTGAGGTTTAATTTTGAGACGTTCTAATGCGACATGGGTCTGCACTGCAATTTATAATTATATACAAATTGTCTTTGTTGGTAGGAGTAACGAAATAACTGAGTTAATCAGATTTGTAGCTACATCCAATTAAACAACGGAGCGGCATTTACTATTTTGTCAGTTATATTATGCCAGTGGTCAAATTGCAAAAGACTGGATCGAAGACCACGGGTCACCAACTATTTTGATTCCTATGTAAAACCATTTTCTCAAGTTTAATTAACATCCACCTGCTTAAGGATACAAACGTTTTAAAGTAAGTGTTGCTGACGTACAGTGTTAATGCTGAAAGTTCTGATTTGTTTCAAAATGGAATTCAACAGTCTTCGCCGATGTTATCTGTAGCTTGTATCCTGAAACTGTACTCGTTGCCTACACTGGTTAAATCTTATTTTGTGAGCAGTAATTATCACTCTTGACAGTGACATTGATTTCTGCTATGATCAGTAGAGTTCAATAGAATTTATTGCGCGTGATTATATACATGTAGAAGTGATCATTTCAAAAAACATTTGCGTTTAATTAAAATACAATGATAATAGCTTATTGCAAACAGCACTGCTCCATTTGTATGTGTACAAATCGATGTAAGGGATGATACTGGCAATTTTCTATCAAATCACTAAACCAGTAGCCGTACCGCATGACTAGTTCATTATATAGATTGAGTGTCCTTAAAGTGAAGGTCACTCCAGTGTACTAAACATTAACCACTGACGTGTGTGTATACATACACTGGTATGAGATTAAACATTTGGGTGGGAACGCATCCCTCGCTTACGAGAATTATTTTTCCATTTAATTTTTAAATTTAAAAAAAAAAAAGAAACATAGTTCTTGAATTTATTTTCATACAATTCTTGCCTAGCTATGCATACTTTTTAGAATAACCTGTAATATTCGCATAACATGAATATTTGTGTCTGTCTATGTATGATTGTGTGCCGTGAGTACGTGTTTCTATATCCGTCATGAAAAATATTTTTAGAGGACTTAATATCAATGTAAATGATATTATTATCTATTTCGCTTCGGTCGTGTATTTGAATTCAATAGATAGTTAAACCCGTCTGGTATAGCAAAGAATTAATTATATGGCTTGGTAACCAACAGTATACTATATTGTAGGAGGTACTCAGCTCCGTATTTTTGACGAGGAGATTGACTAATAATGGATCATCCAGTTTTCTACTGTGTAGCAACTGAAGCACTATAGTGAGTCACAGAAGATAATTCTATATAAAATACGTTTATGTTCGATAAATTTCAGAGCAAGATCTGCTCTGATTTCCGCTGAAAATAGACGCATCGTTTGGCAAACGATCTTTTGTTATGTGTTTGCCACCAACGAAGGCTGCAGCAGTCTTTTCATCAACCTTTGATCCATCAGTATAAATTTTAGTGTAATTTGTAAAATCGTTGAGGAGTTCATAATAAAAGTTCTGGAAGATGGCAGGGTTGTCACAGATTTTTTCGCATTGTTCTAACGTAAACATCACTGGGTTGCTTAAGGAGCCAGGTGGTGTTTTCAAGACAAATGTTTTCTGAACTGTATAGAGATTAGTTTTGATATTGTTAAGTCTGGATGATGTTCTGATGCCAAATGAAGGTATGGCATTTGGTTTATTTTCATACAAAGTTTTGTATTTTGGTTGAAAAACATCCGAAAGAGCAGGGTTCTGAGGGTTTGATCTTAATTTGAGATCGTATTGTGCAGAAAGCATTTCTCTGTGATGCGATAAAGGTGTCTTAAATGCTCCCAGAGCGATTCTTATTCCATGATGATGAATTGGGTCAAACATTTTCAAATAGGACTTCCTGGCTGAACCATAAACAACGCATTCATAGTCTAGTATGGAGCGGATAAATGTTCTATACAAATTGAGATGACTTTTTTTTATCAGCACCCCAGTCAGTGTGCGCAGTTACTTTAAGTAGATTTAAAGCTTTCAAGCATTTAGCTTTCAAATTATTGATGTGTGGAATAAAATTCAGTTTTCTGTCGAAGACAATGCCCAACAACTTTCTTTCTTCAACAACTGGAATAAGTGTTCCGTCCAGCGTGAATTTAGAGTCATCATGATGTCTTCGCAACTGACAGAAATGCATGCATACTTTTTTCGATTTTGAAAACTTGAAATCGTTATTACTGGCCCAATTTTAGATCTTGTTGATAGTTCGTTGCAGTTGCCTTTCAGTTGTATGCATGTGCTTTGATCGAAAACAAATTAAAAAATCGTCAACATATAATGAGCAATCCACACCGGGAGCTAAACATTTGGTGATGCTATTGATTTTGATATTAAATAGCGTTACAGATAAAACACTGCCCTGGGGCACTCCCATTTATTGCTGGAACATATCGGAGAGGGTAGAGCCCACTCGTACTTTGAATTCCCTGTCGGAGAGAAAATTTTATATGAAAGATGGCAGACGGCATTTAAGACCCATATCATAAAGGTCATTTAGTATCCCGTACTCCCATGTTGTGTCCTAGGCATTTTCTAAATCAAGGAAGATTGCTACTAAATGTTCCATCTTGATAAATTCATCGCGAAGAAATGTTTCCAATCTAACCAGATGATCGTTCGTACCACGACCAGAACGGAAGCTACTTTGGCAAAGGGATATTAAATTGTTACTTTCCAAGTACCATATAAGCCGAGAATTAATCATTCGTTCCATTGTTTTGCACACACAGCTTCTCAGTGAAATTGGCCGATGACTGTTAGGATCTTCGATATCTTTACCTGGTTTGGGAATTGGTATTATTGTTGCTTCTTTCCAGCTCTTAGGTACATTACCAGCAATCCATAAATCATTAAAGATTTTCAGAAGTATGTCGGAGACGATTCTGGGAGGTGTTTCAAGAACTAATAATGTACTTCGTCAGGCCCAGCGGATGTATCATGAGCCTTGAAGCCTCCCTTAGCTCCAATAAAGAAACAGCTGGTTATAGCTTTCCGAGTGTTCGATGTGAATTTTAAACGTGACTTTTCCTTTTGAGATTTTATCTTCGAAAGGCTTCTGAATAATTAGATGATGATGAGTTTTTTTGAGAAACTATCAGCAAGAATATTTGCTATGTCACGCTACGAACTAAAATTACTATTGTTTGTTTTTAGGTGTCGAAAAGAATTGTGTTTCCTCCTTCCGTTTATCTTTCGAACAGTATCCCAAACTGGTTTCATTGAGGAATGAGAGTTTAACGAAGAAATATATTTCTTCCAGGATGCACGTTTACATTATTTGAATGTGCGTCGAGTTTTAGCCTTTGTAATAAGATATTTGTTTAAATGTTCGTGCGTTGAATTGTTTTAATGCTTCTCGGCGTTGTCTAATGGATTCCTTGGTTACCCAAAGTTTTTGCAGTTTCTTACTGTACGGTGAGGACTTAGGAATATCAATTGCAATTGCAATTAAAACTGAAGTAAAATTCTGTATAGGATTAACAGCGTTGAATACCGTACCATTATATAGTCTAGGTTTACATAGTGTTCAAAACGAAGCCCAGTCGACGTTCTTTATATTCCATTGTAGCATTGTGTTATCAATTGTATAGTTATTTTCAAGAATGATTGCAAAGTCATCACTGCTGTGAAGGTCATCAGCTACCTTCCATTCATAGTCCAAAAGCAGCGAAGGAGAGCAACTTTTTAAATCTATGCACATGTACGTACCCGTTCCTGGGTGTAAATATGTTGGAGAGTTAGAGTTATATAGACACAGATCGTGTCTAGAAATGAATCTTCTTCTTTATGGCCTCTGTCGTTTATGTGATTCGATCCCCATAAAATAGAATAGACTCCACATATGCTACTGCCCTCTTATATAGTTGCCTTTAATACAATAAAAGAGAGACAGGCTAGCAGCAACAACATACACAAAGGGTATGAAAATAAACATGACAAACGGCGCTTTTCAAGAATAGAATGCTGGAAGCAGAACGTAGAGGATATTGCAGCAAATTTTTAACTGGTGGTGATAGTAAGAAAGAGGTTGTATCAAGACTGACATTTGGAAATCACAACAACTCTCTTTTTCTCTGTATCTGTCTTTATTTTTGTGTCCGTCTATCTGTCTCTGTCTGTCTGCCTCTCTCTCTCTCTCTCTCTCTCTCTCTCTTAGATCAAAGTGAATAATCTGCAAATCGAATGTACTAAGCATAAGATTAAACATATATGGATCTGAATGTTAAAAAACAACCAAAGCCATCAGGATCAACTGAATTCATTCCAGATATTGTGTACTAAAAGCGCAAAAGGAATAATTGTTTTCCTAACATGATGGAGACGGATGCACTAATTACAATGTGATGTGCGGTGCCTCTTTCATAAGAGATATTTACAAACGCCGATGGCTTTAGCTTGTGAATGTGTTAAGGAAGAATCCTGACAGCTAGCTACTAACGAGAACATGATAGGGGATGCTGGGAAGAAGACGCCCAAAATATATGTATATATTACACAGTAAAACAGCTTAATACACAGATCAATTTCACACGGAAAACACTTGACCGCCAGGCAGCAGACCTCCAGGGTTAAAGAGGACTCATCAAAGATCCGTGAAACGACATTTTCCAGGGTAGTAGGTGTTATTTCCCAATTGCTTATGCTTCAAAAGTATAACATATGGCTATTATTCTCCATAAACGTTGTTTTTCTGATCAGGACAGTGATATTTTGAAATGTACCTTTTTTTACTGAACATTCCAGATATATTCAGTGCCAAGTAAACTTGTAGTAACTCTTAGACCTTTCTAGAACTTTTTAATATAAATTGTAGTATAAATAAAGAGGTCATAGGCCTACAAGTTCAGTTTAGTTCACGCTAAGTGGATAGTTGAAAATGTCTGCGATGGCATCAAGAAGCTGGAAGCATCTGGCAGACGCATTTTGATATGTATGCAGCCAGTTTATGAAGAAAAGAGAGAAAACGTACTCCGTGGAAGCATCTGCTAAGATGTGTTAGACCTACAGAGCAGTTTTAAGCATTTATGTCGGGAATCACGACAAACCATAGAAACATCATTTCACCTGAGAGCACTGACACAACTTCGGAAGTAATGTTGGCCAATTGTTGCTCGTTGTTCTGTTATGACATGATTTACAATTTTCAATGTTATTTAAAAAATATATCAAATTTGTAGCATGTTGCGAGAATCTCTTATACATTACTCATGGGCAAAATTAATGTATTTTAGTAGGAAGGTACAGAGGGGAAAAGAGGGACACGAAGTTCACTATTGCACTGATCATTCAAGCAACTGCTATTTACAAATGGTAGACCATTCAAACGTCGGAATGGCAAGATTGCACCTGCCATCACATATTCGGACTATCCTTCAATCTTTGTCTCGGTGCCACGCGGAATGTGAGCTCCCCGTACCGACTCCTCCTGAGGGGGGAAAGTCTCTGTAGAAGAGATCGGCACGTCAGAGAGCGCAGAAGACGTTGTACATCTAGATGATAATTTCAGAGGTGGAACTGAGGAACAAAACCATACTACCACAACCACACTGATCTCACCATCGTGATCAGAGATATTGGTCTCACTAAGTCCAATACCGAAATTTTGACGTCTAATCTCAAGTAGTGGAACTTGTTGAATGAAAGCGCACAAATCGCAGATTAGAGGAAGCGTTGAAAAACCTGTTTTACCATCTTCACCCGTCAATATGGGTTTTGTGTCTGCCACAATGTGACCAGTCTGTTCGAAGCAATCGGAATCGTCTGTAACCCGAATCAGTGGCACTTAGACATTGACAGCTCATCCATGAGCCTCAATGCAGTGCTTCCCCAGAATAAGAGCAATTATTTATATCTTTCATCTGTGCACCTCAAAGAGGATTATAGCATCAATACCTTGCTGGACGCCTTGAAGAATGATGCTTACGGCTGGAAGGTCAACAGAAAGTTAAAATGGTGGCATCCCTAATGGGACTTCAAGGCTGTATTACCACGTTTCCTTACTATCTTTGCCTTTGGTAAATCAGGTACACCAATGCACAATACCACATGTGGGACTGACCACAGCGGACCGAGTTCTATGTGGGAAGGAACAACCTCAAGTGGGAACTACTAGAGGACCACCAGTAGGTGATGATGCCACCACTGCACATCGAATTGGGCCTTATGAAACAATTTGTTAGAGCTCTAGATAAGGCGTCGGCATCCTTCTAGTACCTTCAAGACATCTTACCAAAGCTGTCTGAGGCGAAGGGCAAAAGTCTTCGTCGGACCACAGATCAAGAATATCCTGGATTGCAATGAATTCCCCATAAAGCTCACTATTAAGGAGAAAGCGGCCTGGAACAGCTTTGTCAGTGGTTGAGGGCTTCCTGGGCAATCACAAGGCCAAACACTATGTGGAGCCGGTTGAGAATCTGGTGAAGAACGACGGCAGGATGTACCTCAATATCCATATCCTTGATGATCATCTTGATAAATTCAAGGAGAACAAGGGATTGTACACGTAGGAGCAAAGCAAGTGTTTCCACCAGGATATACTGAACTTCGAACGCCGTTACCAATGATAGTATAACGAGAACCGGATGGAAGACTACAGTTGCGGTGGATTCGTGAAAGTGATTTACAGTATAATCGTAAATCTGGACAAACTACTGACATCTAAATATGCTGCGGTCCGTTTTGTATTACATTAGTATAAAAACATGTTAATTTTGACTCATATGTTGTTTGTTTCTGACTAACTTGTCCTGACTAACACTAACTTGCTGTTCTCTCATCGGAAATATAGATACATTTCAAGATATCTCTGTTATGGTTACAAAAGTAAAATTTGCGATAATAATAGCCATTTTCTATACTTTTAGGCATAAACAATTACAAAATAACATTTACTAACCAGGAACAAAAACTGTATTACATAGATATTCCATCTGTGAGTATTACCATAACTAAGAATTGCCGTACCATGTTTGGCGCAGCAAACTTGCTAAATTGTAAAGATGTAAATAGATCTGAACACTTTAATAGTCAGTGCGACCTTTGTAAATCCTCTCCACTTGTTACAATTCTTTCGGATGTTGATCAAGTGTCCATTCATCAATTGTGCTGTTGTTTTCCCTGCGACACATATGTTTTATAGTATCTTTCACGCAGATGTTTATGTGCTTCTCCGTCATCAGCATTCAGCATTCCAGATTTTATCTTCATAAAGTGCATTTCTTATTTTGTCTCATTAACAGCGTTGGTTACTTCTATTTTGATTGTGGAGTCCTTTGAGATGTACATTACTGTTTTGATGGTGAAATAATGTCCATCTAACTGGGCTCTGGTCTTTTGAGGATAGTTTCAAATGTTTCTTTCCACGTTTTATGTGTATTGTCTGCTGATGAGCTTATATTTCGTCTGTTTGTTTTAGATAGGGTCATTTAATTGGTTCGATACTTACCTCTCAGCATCTGTATATTATTATGATTCTATATGACCAGTAGCACACAATTACGGACGGAGTCGAATCTTGCACTGAGGAGTATTTGATATATTGGTCTCCACTCCGTCAGACTGTCTCTGGTAACGAGTCTTTGTTTTCTTGATTTTGTTCATCTTGTTGCTTAATCTCCGGCGAAGGCTGGGCTTGTCCTTAATTATTTCCTGAATGGACTAAAGAACGTTTCCGTTCGGTTTGGGCAGCATAAAATATATTTCCTGTGCAGAGACTTCCTTCCTGCTTTCATCTCTAGCCGGCTTTGATCCAACTTCCTGGTCCACGTCTCTCTCTTCTTCGCTAGTGGTTGTACCTGTTCTCATTTTAGTTCATCTAGGGAATTTATTTGTTTAAGGTCTTGAGTTCCCATCATCTTATTTTACACGAGCTTGGGTCTGACAGGGGGACTCTTGTCAATCTTTAATTCATAACTAACGGTCCAATGAATTGAATGACTTGCATATGTTGTTCATCTAATGATGTTGTATTCATGTCATTATATTAGTAACCATTTACCCATACCACTGTTGGCTGTCACCTCAAATTGTTTTCAAATGTGAGATTACATTTATATGTCAAAAGTATTACGGAATAGATAATAAATGATATATATTCTCCCGACGCTGACAAACGAATTTATATTAAGATACAATTTCCCATAAGCTGGACAACGCCCGTGAAGTAGTTGATTCTGATATCAAGCGTTTCACTATCCAGTTAACGATATTATCAGCTTGATGGACACGTATCTATGTTAAGAATCACACAAAATAGTTCCAAACAATTGTATCCTTTATTTTGTTGTTATGGGTTGTCCAGGTTACTGCATGTTTGCCTTAACTGTAATTTGAACAAAGTAAAATTCTTAGTAAGAGTGTTCTAGAGTGTCATTTTAACTGGAACACTTCCGTTGTAAAATTTTCGGATGGTGTGTGTGTGTGTGTGTGTGTGTGTGTGTGTTGGGTAATGCATGCAGTTCGTAATTCCATATGGCCGAATAGAAATGATCATTTATTGCAAAATACTGGATTTACCATGCTTAACAAAATCAAGAAATCTAACTTTGTTAGTCAGAAACATTTTTTTTCCTTTGATCCTTGTTGACAAAACGCATCCTTGTCTTTGTGAAGAAACATTATACATTTTAATAGGCAATTTACTCTAACGTCACTCTTATGTGTAGCGCATGATAGACCTGGGCGGTGTATGTGTGTGAGAATGCCAGTAACATCGAGTATTTGTTCTATATTTCAGAGACAGCATACAGATATGCAGAGAATGCAAGTGATCAAGAGTTTTACCTACCCAAGATTCCTGCACACCCTATAGGTTACGAAATAGCACAAAATATTATGGAGTAAGCAAAGGAAATCACTAATTAAATAAGTATCATTGTGCGGAACACAAATGACATGATGAGTTCATCCGTGTGCCGACTCACGAGCAAAATCTGCGGTCTGCAGCTTATTATTATGGCAAACGATTCAGCTTTTTTTAAAAATTGTTATATTGACGTTGACCGGTTGTATTCAATCACAAAATGGAATAATGTTATAAGTTAATGTTCTTAATAGCTTATTTACGCATTGATATTTTCAAGGTTTAATGTCATTATTTCGTTAGTTTCATATCCGCTCCAAGTCATATACTTTCAAAACCTCTTGTAATGTAATAAATACATAATAAAGATAAATACAGAAATAGAGTATTTCAAAAGTTTTTATAACAATAACAATATAGATTTTAGTTCTGAATTCTGAATATATGGCATTTTATGACCTTGAATGAAGATTTTGTATAAAAGTATTGCAATCGGTTGAAAAAGGAAATATGTGATAAAACGTTTATCATTATTAGAGCAGAAAAGAACATTAAAGCGAAAACTATATTTTTTATTATTATAATTAGATAGTTTTAGCTTGTTTTGTTTGGAAATCACATTTTATTAATTGACTATTGCTGTCAAATTCCAAGACAGATTGATCCAAATATATCAAGAGCAGATAAATATCAAAATATCCAGCGTTTGGAATTTTGATGGCAGGATTTTCAAGGGCCTAACGCCATTAAGAGTATAAATTATTTCATACGTGGATGTACTATACATTCATATTATCTTCTTTTTTTAAGTCTGCTACCCAAACTGTCATCCTAGTCTATAGTCATTTTGTATCATTTGCCTAATGTTAAACATTGTTACAGTCCGATCTCACATGACTGCCAAGCCAGAGCATCGCCTTTCATATCATGCTTGAATTAATTAAAACGTAAGTCTCATGAAACACCTGGCACCACATACAATATCATCATCCTGCTAGTTCGTGAATGGTGTACGCATATCACGTTCTGTCTTGGAAATAATTGCTATAGACAAAAAACAGAAAGCTTATTCTGAGACAGATCACTCGGTCTAAAATTATATCTTGATGAAATTAAAACTGCTCTTTGCGAAACGTCATACAAAACATGGACTTTTTGCTCAATGAAACTTTACTTTCGAAAATTGTCAAAATACTTATCAACAACCATGTGCAGTTATTCATGATTGTAATATTTAATCACTCCAGTTTAAAAGCCATGGAAGAATCATTTATCTACTTGCTACATTGATGAAATACATTTTTTCTGCCACATAAATATATACCTTTTGCGGTGGGTCGAAAGAGACACCTATCGTGTATCTTACAAATATATATATGTAAGAACACTGGGGTTTTTTTAATAATAAAAAACTATGTTTGATGATAAATGTTCAATACTAATGAAACCGGACACTTTCCTTTTTGGTCAAAAGTAGTAAATGAAATTATTATTTGTTATATTATTATTTTGATAAGATACATGTATTTATCTGGGGTAAAATATATTATTCCGAATTTGTATTAAAGATATTAATAGTATATGTTACTATTAAAATACAGATTTATATCATCAAAATACTTATTTATACCATTAAAACAAATTACTTAAGCCATCATATTAATGATTTCTATCTAATTTATCTTTAATCTCAGGAAAAGCTAACTAAAGTGGGGCAAGTAAGAAAAAGTGCAAATGACATCTTTAGTTATATATATTTCTGCTATGGAATTTATTATGATTTTGCGATATTATTATTATTATTATTATTATTATTATTATTATTATTATTATTTAAGAGCACTAACAGGCGATGAGGTTCCGGAAAGCTGGAGAGGTGGACTTAACATAACCTATAGATTTGGTGGACTTCAAAACAAGTAAGACTATTTACTCTTCTCACCTCTCGCTGACGTAAATGTATTTAAAGCTGTGATTTCCACCGTTGTAACTCCTTATTGCTTGGGCCTTTGTATTGCAATGACCTTGGCATTGTTTTACAGTAATTGTATGCTATCGGAAACTATAGAAATTTTAAATCAAATTAATCATTGTGCACAATGAAAGCAAATAATTGACTTATATACACTATATAATTACACTGCATGTAGAGAAACGAAAGCTGAAGAAAGATTAAAGTTAGTAGTAGTAGTAGCAGTAGTAGTAGTAGTATTTGTATTATTATTATTATTATATAGGTGTATATGAAATGCTTATGCTCTTTTAAATCCTATACTTTAAGAATGTAAGAACAATCAGATTCCTTTGGATCAACAATGTATATCTCAATTAACATAAGTTATAAGATCGTATTATCAATTGTTATGGAAAGAACATTTGATTTTGCGTCAAACACAAGATATTACATAGTTTCAAACGCAAACTATACTTAACTGATTCCTTGCAGAACTCAGATAGACATATATGATTTTAACGCTAAATTTGATTTATAAGATTATTTAAATAAATTAAAAGAAACTTCACTTTCAAACATATCTTTGTTATTTTAACTTCAGAGAAATTAGACATTAAGATTGTTGACGTACTGCAATATATATATATATATATATATATATATATATATATATATATATATATATATATATATATATATCTTTCAAATCCTATAATTTAAGAATGTAGGATATATATATATATATATATATATATATATATATATATATATATATATATATATATATATATATTTATATATATTTATATATATTTATATATATATATATATATATATATATATATATATATATATATATATATATATATATATATATATATATATATATATGTATGTATGTATGTGTGTGTGTGTCTTATTTGATATTTTCAGAACAACAATTCACATCAAAATATCTACTCGAAATAAAGAGGTTATGACGTATAATACAATCGGAATTCTTCGTGGGCAAGTTGAACCAGGTTGGTTTTGGTTATGCATAATTTAAACATCAATCTTTGTGCTGGAATATAAAAATGTCTTGACTGATTCGTATAATATGTCGATTGTTAAGAAGAGAGAATTTTAGTTTATGACAATGGAAACAAAATAGGTATATATTGACCATGTTGAATAAAAATAATGTCGTTATTTTCAAGGATATAAACATGTTGAATGCATCAATGTTAGTCTTCGTAGCGCAAATGAAAATAATGAACATAAAAACTCCTTTTCTGTTATATTGACACTTCAGTTTCACGTATTTCTTGTTGCCCCAAGATTTGTATATACACGTTGTATTATGAACTGATTAATGAATTAAGACGGGAAAACGTAAATGCTTGTTAGGACTGGAAGCTTTTTCTTTCATCACAATATTCGGAAGTCCGAATATTATCGGATTAATCGTCATGTTATTCGATAAATTGATTCAAAGCTTTAAATTTCATTAATAGTTTGTCTTCTTCTGTGTTTATTTAGTATTTTTTTAATCTATGGTACATATTCAATTGTCTCGTTTAAACGTCCATAACCAACAAATAGATCATTTGAAAATATTTTCATGGCCTTTAAATTTGCTCTACCTTTTGTTAAAGTGCTAGAAAATATCCCTGTTGCCAGGTGAAGCTAGATCTATTTAAAAGGTTAATGACTAAATTAATAATACATTTACAGATAGATATGTGCTACTTGGAAACCATCGCGATGCATGGGTCTTTGGTGCATTCGACCCTTCAAGTGGAACTGCAGTTATGATGGAAATTGCACGGGCTATGGGAGAAATTAAGAAAACCAGTTGGTATTGTTAAAGCATTTGTTCAAAAAGTACATATGAATTACAAGCATAGTGAATGCTGGTTTAAATTATGTCACTTGCTTGAACTACTAACACGTTATACTTATAATAATAATAATAATAATAATAATAATAATAATAATAATAATAATAATAATAATAATAACACTGACATTAATGAAGTTCTTGTCAAATATGTCGAAACCATGATCGATTATACCATTGTATACTTAAAGCCTTTAACAATGGATTTCAGTAAAGATCTCAAGTTTCAAATGTTTATTGTAGCCTTTTTTAAAAAAAAAATTCATCGTATATCTAATAAATAGCATATGTGATCTAGTTTACAAATAAATGTCAACTTTTTATCTTTGTCTGGATCATATTGATTTCACCATATTACTTTCTGGTTAATATTATTCTTCAGCATGTTGCTAGGCAACACCGTACATTACCTCAGCTATCACACTCTCAAATTTCGTCAAACCTTGTTCTTGTTTGCACTAATAGTTCTAGATTTCTTCCTCTTTTTTCCTCAGGAAACTGGAGACCCCGACGATCTATACTATTTTGTAGCTGGGGTGCAGAGGAATATGGACTCGTTGGTTCGATTGAATGGATTGAAGTTAGTTTCCATGGAACTATGCCTGAAAACAATTTGAAACAATCTCTTCTTGATACATGGCAATCTAGTCATTTGATAACATAAGGGTGTTTATTCTTTCAATGTAATATAATAATGTAATAAATATGGCAATTTAACTTTCTCACCCTTTTGATCAAAGTGCTTACACAATTTGGCAGGTGCAAGATTTTTTTCTTAAATATAACTCTAACCATAGGAAGGATGACCACATATAGATAACGATAGTTATCCTTTAGCAAATGCTTATGGAAATCTTTTTCTTCACAAGGACAACGGATGCTGAAAGTGACTCACAAGTTGCGCGCGACCTATGCCAATATTATTTGCTGCCTTTCACAGCATTTTAAACCTAAATCCTGCTAGACAGACTGACAAATTCTGAAATGTATATGGATCATTTTTGTATTTCGTGCTTATAACCTACCATTTTAAAACATTTTAGAATCCTAGATCGGAGAATCTAGTATTTTATAATGCACTACCTTATGGCTCTCACCAGTTTATATAAATGCAAAGTAAAAAGGACATTTTTTAGTTTATTGCTTGAGTTTGTGAGATCTTTCCTTAATTATCTTCCTAATGACCCAACAAACTTGAATAAAGCGGATTGATGTTCCCTTTATTTCCAGAATCATTTAGGCAAATGAAACACGGCATTTCCGGTCTCGACTGTGGTCAGTTGATATAATTTAGTCACTAAAATGTGGTCATTCTCCTGCAAATGTAAAAACACAAATGGCAGAGTTATTGTGCAAAGCCTTGTTCACTTATTAAGAAGTTACGAATAAAACCGTGTACTGTCACATAATCCAGTAACATTTCACATGGGACAAATAGGAAAAGATTTTGAAAGAGAAACAAAATATTTTTGAGAGATAAAATATAAATAGTTTTTCGCCATATATAAGATTTCATTTTACATCTACATCGACTGTGTTTTACTGTTAGGAACTCTTTTCTAACTTCAGCATTACACCAAGAGCCTTGGCGCCAGAGCCGTTGCCTACCTGAATGTTGACATTGCTGTCGAAGGTATGCTGATAAACACCGTCACTTTTAAAATAATTTGCTTGTATATATGTTCGTTTATGTCCAACAATTGTTAATCGGTTCTGTATTTTTTTCTATAAATCCAATAAATACAAACTTGTTTCACCGACGATATTGCATATTTGATTCCTTGCATCCACACAAAATTAATATTATTCGATTTATGTTTGGTCGTAAAAAAAACAAAAATACAGACTGATAAATTCAATCAAGGGATCGAATGTATGGAATTGATTAAAAGTTTGATCCGCTAGTGTTCATACACGGTAGCTTAAGAACTATACTGATCATAGACTAGACGACCCTATAGGATCTAGTATGGCCGCCACAACGGTCCTCTTGAAAACATTAATATCTCCATATCTCCTAATCATGTGATCAATCCATAATTGATTTTACCTAAAAGACTGTATTATATCTAGTCTCCAAAATCATGGTGTTGAGCATACATCCAGTATGGCCGACACAGCAATCTTGAAAATTTTGTCCTTGCGCCAGAAGATCCGAGACAGATTCAGTACTTAGCAGTTAAAACCAAGAGTAGGTCTCTATGCTGCATTCTTGGAAATGACTTAGACTTGTATCTATGTAAATATATATCGAATGAGATGAGATTATCATTGCTCTTTTGAATACATTTCCCTCAGGTAACGCTACAATACGTGCAGAAGGTACACCGCTCATGTACCACGCCACATTCGAAGCGGCTAAACGTGTTCCAAATCCGAATGACACAGAGAAAACTTTGGGCAGAAAAACGGTATATGACACATGGATGTACAATCTACCCCACGAAAACAAAGACCGACCAAGGTATGTGGGTGTGTGGTAGCTGATAATATGTAGGCCTTTCATTTTGAACCAGACAATTTCACGCATTGCCAAAATAATGTGTGTTAAGGGTACCTATTATACCATTGATGATACTTAAAATTGCTTCGTTCAGAATACCTTTAGAAGCGAAGCCTAGAAAAAATATATTCGTACCTCCGGGTGTTGTACTTTCGAGTACAAGTTAACTTTACCCCTTTAGCCAGTTATTTGATGTCGTATTAGTGTAAATAGTGGTTTGTGGCGCTTCGGAAACTAACGACAATTAACTGTAGCCCGTAATGCTAATATTGTCCATTGCTAATATTGTCCATTGGTTGCTAACATTGAGAGGGTATTATAGGGACAAAAGTGTATGGAGACAAAAATGAGTATACGGACAAAAAGTCAAATGTTTGTGGGAACAAGGAAAAATGTAATCTTTAAATTTTTATCTTCAATCCAACACACGTCTAAAATTCAGCAATTGCTTTGCGAACACTATCCAACACACCACATTTACTATCCAGTATCCACTTTTTTATTATTATCAGCACGCACACAACCATCCTTCAGCTGCCTTTGTGATTATTTTTCAAACGTACGCCACTATATTGTACACCTGATGTTGACCTAGAGTCAAACCTTGACTCCAAAAATAGTATCAGCCCCAAAACCTGATTTTATTTATATTATTAAAGTAAAAAAAATTGGATGTTGTTAAAGTCGTGATGGGACAACTTGATTTAAGATGTAAACAACATGTTTTAAATTTGTTATTAACGCGGGCTTGATATATGGTAAAACAGATGTTACTGCGAACGTGACTTTACAAATATAAACATAATTACGTGACCATCTCAATTTTGCAACTTGAGGATTATCGAAACTGCGTTTTACGATACGATGGAACATTAGTTTTAGAGAAGTATTCGCACCTTGGGGAATTTTTGCACTCAATATCAAGTTCTTTTGTTGTATCCAGGTTTCAAATGTATGTTAATATTTCTTCAGATCGTTTGGATTTTTAAAGATTAATTCGTTTTTCTGGAACTATTTGATGTGCTCATATATAATTCTTGGTAAAAGACAGTTTATACAAAGTGTATGCAGATTTCCAACACCGGAGTGTTAAATATTGTGTTTCAACAAAGTAATTGTAGATAAGCACAATACCGATTAAACATACGTCATCGTCTTTTATCCTGGATATTCATCAGGACTCAAACTTGAATTCATTAGAACATGTTATTACTACGACTTTGAAAATTTAAAATTCGTGGATTATTCCTGGATTATTTTTGGATTTGATTCTTAATACTGTAAGTTGTTTCCTTTTCATTTTTACATTATTTTTCTAGGGAAATAAATTATTTGTCTAAATTTACAAAACTTGTTTTAACTTTTACTGTGTTACTGATGATTAGAGAGTAAACAAAGTAAAACAGAAATTGGAGTGCTCGTCCTCGGATTCGAATTTTGGCGAAAATAATTAAGAAAACCTTGTGGGTTGTTTTTAATTTAAATTCTCCCAGTGTTTGAATTGTTTTTAATTATCCCAAGTTAATCTGGCAAACCTTTTCATAAAAGGTTATCGAAAGTGGAACGTTTCTTTCAAATTCGATCCACGAACAACTAGATCTTCTCAGAAATATGAATGATTGAACTGGTCTGAAAATGCGATCTTTCTGAGGCAAATTTTTCCTTAATAAAACAAGATACAAAATGCTTTGTTTCAGTATTTGGTAGTAAAGAATGTTTTGGATAAACGAGGTTTGGTTTCCGTTAGTTTCCATATCAGACTCTGACATAAAAGTAAAGAAATCAGAATTTAAATACAAACTGGAGTTGTGGTTAAGGAAGCTGTAGCCGCGGAAAGAAGAAAAACCAATGCAGTTTTACATTGTCAAAATAGGAGAGAGAGAGACAAGAAGGAGAAAAGAATACCAAATGCATTTACAAGCACAAAAGAAGACAAAACAAATTGAGTTACAAGAAAAAACATGCATTTACAAGCAGAAGAAAAGATAAGAAAGACAAATACAATCGGAATTATAAAAGTAACAGATACAGTTAGAGAACTAAAATGCGTTTGCAATGGTAGGGAGAGAAATAATAGACATAACATTAATTTAGACTGAAAGAAATGGAGCTGGCAAGTGAAAAGCACACTCAGGCTTCAAATCCAAATTTAAGTTTTGAAGCAAAGAACATTAGGTTAGTGCCCCCTTTCAGAGAAAGTGCAGTAGAAAGTAGTTTACTCGTTTCGAAACCGTTGCTGAAAATTTGAAATGGCGAAGGGAGCATTGTGCTCAGTTATTGCAATGTGTACTCACTGTTAAGGGTAGTGATATGTACTATTCACTGTCATTTCACCAGTGCAGTGACTATCATGCGGTTAACGAATGCATATTAAGGGGTTATTAGTAAGCATATCGGCAAAGCTTCAGATTCAACTAAAACGAAAAAGCTCGACAGACTCATGTCAAATTTGCTACAGTATAAGTACAGTTATATGATAGATTATGCTTAGCCAAGAATGTTGAAAACGAGTATGAAAGTCTCAAAAACTGGTATTGCTTGGCGAGTTCATAAGCCGTGTCCATAGTGACATTAAGACGTATATTGACAAGCACAAGATGGAAACCTTAGAACATGCTGCTCGTGATGATAATGGGTATATCTAACTCATAAAGTTCCTTTTGTAAATAAAACTTCTACTCAACAGTCTTTTAGCAGAAAAGTATTTCAGCCTAATACCAGCCCTTCTAAAACTTCAACCGTCACAAGTTCTAAAAATCAAATTTATGATAAGTTTGATTCTAGATAATTGTCTCATTTTACGTGTATCTATCTCCAACAAAGACAAGTTATTTCGTATTGCTATAAATTGACAAATATGCTTAATAATCAAGTCAGACCTATTCCAAATGCTCATGATTCTACGAGGTCAAGGCTACGATCATATTTCGAAAGCAATACACGTTTCGGGTCTAATAATCCCCAGTATGCTTTTTTATGGATAATTGTGAACCATTTCCATCGAAGGGTTTTATATCAATCTCGGGTCATTTGACCAATCTCATCCCTCTTAATATTGAAAGCTGGTTATTCAGGGATTATTATGCACGTCTTAGCTCACTGTTATTGGCCAAAACTCAAACGTGAGGTTGACGAATACTGTAGATATATTCATACGTTTCATGTGGTATGAAATCCCAATCAGAAGATACCTAAGGCTCATCTGCAACCTAGTCCTACATTAGACGAACTATTAAGTAGAGAAGTGAGAGACGCAGGAGATACCAAGATCAATTCAGCGTAGGCGAGGGAGTAAATTGTCAAAGACCAGGATAGGGAAAGAAGAGAGCATCAAAAGACGTAGAGCAGATGCAATCCCTCGACAAGAATTGGATAACGATCCATCAAATAATCCGCCTGAGAGGGGAAAGAAACTGGATTCCTGATACGAAAAGGAGTAAGACTGGGGAAGGAGGCGAATGAGATTGCCTTAGAGCTCGTGGTCTTTACCAACAAATGGGATCAAAGATGTTCGGACTTCGGTGCCAGATATGGAAGGTGCAGTGGCCACAAATTGTAATGGCAGCAACCCCTACAGCCTTGTAAGGCTCCCCCTTCCCAGATTACTCAGAGAGAGAGAAATAGTAGTGACTTGCCAATATTGTGCTTGATGTATGTGTCTTGCATATGATTTGTACATGTATATGTCTTCAACATATTAAAGCATAAAACATAAAACCCCTTACTATTCCTCCGTTTGTGTGATAGCATGTGTGAGGGTATATTGGTACATCTATCAACACTTCCAACACTTGAGTGATAGTGTTATTGGTTATGTGTGATTATAGGGTGTGTTTATCAAGAATCCTACCCGTTCGGATGGTTCATTCGTTATTGTTGATATTTCCATATATGTGCTTATTGCTTGACTTTAATAATACACATTATTTAGCTGAGGACATATGTAAAGAATTCAAATGGAATATTATGTGTAGTGACCCTGATTGCACTGATATTTTTATATAATTTTTATTGCAGTTGTATGTTTTCTGATTGGCTTGTCCGTCGTTTATTCAAGGGAGTAGTTGGCCTTAACTGGCCTCAGAATATAATGTTGCCATATTTTTGTTGCAGAATAAACTTGCCTGGTTCTGGAAGTGACTATGCTGGTTTCCGTGACAGACTTGGTGTACCCTGCATAGATATAAGCTATATTTACGATGAAGTATGTCTTAAGTAATTTAACTAAAGAATCATATGCACGTACTAATTGCGTCCAATATAATTAACTAATTACGTTATTTAAGTTGCTATATGTATTACCACTACTGTTCATAGATCTGAAGAGTTTAAAGGATGGTATGTTTTTGTCCATCCTTCGTCCGTCGGTTAGCACAATAGTATTTGTAGCTACTCCTCCTAAACTATCAAAATGATTGCCATGAACATTCAAACATATATTCATCTTGGTGACTAGTTAATAAACAAGTAAAACGATTTCCTAGGGTATCGATATGTAGCCTCCATATAGCCCATCTTTAAAATCTTATTATCGCTTCCCATCTTGAACGCATATTCACATAAAAATGGTATTTTTAAAACTTAAATATAACTTACGATGTTATTTAACTGAAACATGGTACAGATCAGCCACAACGATAACCATCTTGAATCTCTTTATATCGATAAATATTATTGAAGTGGTGAAGTAGCAGAAGACTTATTTAGATGTACGATTTGGCCTAGAAGAAAATGATGCCGCTTTGACCTTCAATATGGCGGCCTTGGTGGACATCTTAGAATGTTATCGCTGCTCCTCTTGGATAGATGGTTATGGTTACATGAAGTTCTCACCAAAGAGATTTTATGATGTATAGTTGTCCTAATTTAAAATAATGTCGGTCTACCATCCAATATGGCTACTGTGACAACAATTTTGAAAATTGTGTTACCATTACTGTCCTGTCATATCCACATTGGGTTTTCACCAAAAGTCGTCGTAGGTCCTAAATGAGAATGGTGCCTATAATACATTAAAAATGGTACTACAGCGATTTTCTTGAAAACTTTTTATCATTACTCCTACTGAATCGATGAACATGTAGGCATATGGTTTACAGCAAGCGACCTCTTTTGATGTCAAGCTGATGTAAATATTAAAATGAGTGCACAGCTTAATCTTATATGGACATCGAAACCATCTTGAAATTCATATTTTTGCTCCAGAATATTATATTTTGTGTCCAGTACGCTCAGTAGTTACGAAGAAGAAACAGTCGTATTATGGATTCCTGAAATTACTTTCGGCCAGTAGATACCATCAGGCATTTCAAGACATTTCTTGTTACAGTTTGATTTCTACACAGCTTATTTAATTAACAAATATGCAAAGTCCAAAACAACCATCAGATGCACGAGAATGAACTCAACTATATGCATTTTGTGTTAGTGATCAGTGTATTACAAACTGTTTGCATATGCTTCTCTTCTAAAGTCAATTATACGACTACGTCAGCTTAATATACACCGTTCATATGTTTAGTCCGTATAGGATGAAAATATTCTTTCCTAATCAAACTGATTTTAAACTAATATCACTTCACACTAAGATGCAAATATTTAATATTAATATTTCAACAAGTTAATGAATGATCTTTTTCAAATAGTCCCCTTAATTATTCTAATAACTACACTTCTTTTTTCCTCAACAGAAGCGATTTCAGATTCCCTCATACCCTTTGTACCATTCTGTGTATGAAACATTCTATGTCGTGGAACAGCTAATTGATCGAGGATTTAAGGTAATCTAGTAACTGAACACGACTTATGTGTCTCGCGAAACAATGATATAGAGGTCATAATAAAGCATTCGCAGCCTAGCATTCTTCTAATCGCAACTGCTTTCGGGATTTATTATCAAATCTTGTCCATGTAAGAACTAAGCAGATCATAAATTCCAAAACATCATCGAGATGTAAGAACACTCTTACGGTATTAGGGGCAACTGGCGACGATGCACAATGTATCACTGGGAACAGTTATACTTTCTGAATGTACGCGCACTTTAATGATGTTATTCCAATTCCCTCTCCTAGCATTAAAACATAAAGATCGTATCGTATTTTCAAAACCTATTTGGTATTTTACAATTGTGTGAAACCAGGAAATAGATAGAGAAAGGGCTATGCACTTCTCTTATGTGTATACAAAATGTAATTAATATATTACCATAATATCATACACATATATGTTCAACTTTAGGTTGTACTGATCATGATGTATTAAATATTCGACCCTGAGATCAAATGTATGGATTATTGTCTCCCACTCTTTTGTAAGAACCAGGAATAGTACACTTCATATTGTCTTCAGTCAGTCTCTCAATCACTTTTTGTGAATCCGATGGACTTGGTCCTTTTGAAGCCCTGAAGTAAATTGATATAAGAAGTTACCATTTTGATACTGCAATATGTCTCTAACTATGTGCTTTTTGCACTGATGGTTCTAAGTTTTAATGGATCGTCGTTGATGTATATGCTCTTCGTATTTCGTAGCAACTTTAGAGGCAAATTAGGGAATGTTTACAAGCAGCATAACTAATAGTGTACAGTGAAGAACGATGGCTACATTTAATTTAACAGGTATCGATATTTGTAACTAGCCATTATACCTTATATTCATCTGACACGAGTGTTGTTATCCCCATGATAACCTCGCACATCTTCTTAAACCACTGATATAAAATTTACGAATCTTTGTAGTTCTGTCGCCCTTTAAGCAATCATCTGAAAATGGTGGTTTTAATTTACCTTGATCTGTATTCCTTGGTAAGGTATCAACAAGGTTGGTTGCAAAAACAATTAATTACATTGACATTTAAAAACGTGATCTAACCAAATTTAGTAATTCCAACTATAGTACAAAGACGCATCAAATATCTAACCGTTTTTGTATTGAGACCCATGAGTTATTGTTTGGTGGTGGGAATAAATACGTGGATTGGTGAATGCATTAAAACGAGTAGGGATGTGCGATTATTAGCAGTTATAGATGCTCTTGTTTTATCTCGGAGGATAGTTTATGCAAGGATGAAAAGATTCCCGATGTACAAATATATAACTTAATGATTATTATTCATCCAATCTTCTCTTTAGGTCTGACCATAATTAAATCATTGTCCAGTTTATCATAAAGAAGGAAACATCTTAGCTTCAGGAACAGTGTTCAACGATTTTGGCAAACCATTACCTGATTCTTTCTGTAAATGTCATGTTAGACATTAAATGAATATTTCGTTTAGTCTTCATGGATCTTCAGCTAAATTCTAAAATAAGATGAAACGTAATCTGCGTTCATTTATCGTGACATAAATATGAGATGAATTTGTTTCGCCGTTCATCTACCAAATCACTATCAATGGTCAAGGATGCGTATATCTTTAAATGTTTTCTAACTCAAAACGCTCTCTGAGAGTGCTATATAAATCACCTCACCAGTAGACATTGCAACTGTACATAGTCCTATCCAAGTGGTCACGATCAACACTATGTTGTGTAGCTCAGCAACATGGGGGGGGGGGTGATCTGACCAACTGGAGGATATAAGGAGTGGTGCGCAGTGGAACAAATGACGTAACACATACATGGAATATTTGGAGTGACTAACGCAGAATAACATAAACTATATGTGACATAACAAATGGTAATGTTTTGTATTTGCTATAAAATGTGATAATTTTGTTAATAAATGTTAACAACTTATCCTAGTGAAGTTAGTGATCCGACCAAATGATGGGCATAGGGGAGGATAAAAAAATGAGGCAACAAAATCCATGGAACCGATGGAATGACCAACGAAAGTTAACATAAACTATATTTGACACATCATGAGATTTTTGTATGTGACACTTTAATGCTTTTATTAGGATTTTGCGAGTAAACAAAACACGAGTCTTGTCCCTCGCACACTGTACAGACAGGACATTCACTGATAATTTATCGTTGTGTTACGCCAACCCTCCTCCCCTGCACGAAATCCCCAAGGTACAAAACCCCAACCCATTTCGGGTATGAGGCGTAATATCAAATATCAGTGAAGCTTCGGTTAACTTTAGAGGCCAGGCTAGTGTCCCCACTATATCAGCATATGTCGAGGACGTTCATAATATGTCAATCAAGTTTTTTGTCTTTTGCGACTTGATCTCATGAAGTCGTTTTCATTGTCTAACTCTATTCACTTCACCCACTGTCATGCTTACGAACATACGATGAAGTAATTTATATGAGCATACGCATACCGTATATTACCAGATATTAAAGCTACACCTAGTATTTAAATCGTGTACGTGAACGCGTATATTTTTCCAGAAAATATACGACATTCATTTACCTGTAAATTCCGCGAATTTTTTTATATGAACGGTTGATTATAAACTGTGTAGTAATTCTTTAAATAGTTATGGTCAAGTGTTTGTTTCTTCAGAAGAGGCTTTATGATGGCAGTTTTGAAAAATGATGGGAATTCCCCCGATGAGAGAGGGAAATTAATAACATCAGTTAGAGAAGGCAATATTGGGTCTAAGCACTCAAGCAGCAGTGATGATGGAATTCAATCAAGTTCACGTGACTTTGGTTCACTCTTCATCACGATTTTCCGTATTAAATCCATAAAGACAGGTTCAAATTCTTCTAATGGCTGTCGCTGAAATTCTGTATCATAACTATGGTGACGAGTCATTTGAAATTGTGCTATCAAGCGAATCTCTAATGGTTTGTACTTTGTCACGAACGAAATTTGCAAATAGGTCCAGAAGGTCTACTGGAGAGAAGGTAGTTGGAAGTGGTGTACATTTGTTCCTTTACATTAGTTTGTTAGCTATCTCGAAGAACTCTTTGCAGCTGGAATTCTCCGTGATCTTAGTACTGTATTGGGATAATTTGGCTAAATGGACTATGTTTGTGACGTTCTTCTTCGTAGCAGCTACATGTATTTGTTGTGAATAGTGAGTCTGGTTGAAAGCCAAAGCCTCTCTGCTTTACGGCGATGTCTTGTAGCAGTGCGAATCTGGTCCCTAACACTGATATACTATATATAAAACTTTTTTTTATTGATACTAGGCATTTGGTAGCTGTAGCATGTTTGTCAAGCAATAAATGCAGGCATTGATCGAGTTGTTCTGCTGCAGGATGCAAGGATGTAAGTTGTTATGTTTTCTTGGATGTCATGTATTAATTTGATTATATTTATCATACAGAGGTTTCTCTTAGTAGCAAATAAAGGTGGTTGGTTAGGGATTGATACTTCAAGATGGCATATAGTGTAGAGGTGATCTGATGCAAGTTCCTTGGTTACAAGGCTGGATTGTAGAACATTATTATCAAGTCTATGAAGAAACAAGTCTAAAATGTGACCAGGTTTATGGGTGGGTTGGTTAACTGACGGTTTAAGGTTGAAAACAGGAATTGAAACTAGGAGTTTTGACGTGAATGGGTTTCCAGGACAGTTAGATTGAAAGATGAAATCTCCACGAATAATTAGGTCGCCACCTAACGAATTTCCATACTCTAGAAGATTCGGACACTGCTCAAAACAGAGAGATTCAGTCAGCTGGTTTGTTCTACTAGGAGGAGGGCGGTAACAACAGAACAAATGGACTCAATTTTGTTTCAGTGTGCGTGTTGTTTGCACTAGTTCTAACGATGTGTGACCGAAATCGAAAGTTAAGATGTACTTAAGGCATTTTATCATGGAAGTATTTGTAATGACAGCAATGCCACCTCCGTGAGAGTTGCGGGGGAACGACTTGATGAAGTAAGTTGTGGGTGTTAAATCCGCGTAACTGGGATCATCGCCTGATGAAATATACTTATATATAGTTGCTGTCATCAACACAATTATTAATGATAGATGATGCTCGTTTGGCATCCATGGTGGAATCAATAAATGTTCGATCGCTATCAACCTTAAAGTTTGGGAGAAAAAACGTGGGACGCACCATCGTTGATAAATTCATTCTTTGCTTGTTTGATACAATCATATAGTTGCAACTCAAATAAAAAAAATTTTTAGTCACTCGGTAATCTGTCAAAATCTGATTTGGCGATGTGCCTGGCTCAAACGCAGATATGCTCGTAAACGCATCTTTTGATGCTGTATAAAAAAATGAGATTTAAATGTTTTTGATTTTGGTAATATGATTTTGTTCCCGGTGAGATCTTGATATTATTGTTACAGTATTCTAGCTTCGTTTCATCGTCTCATCGTCTCATGCTATTAGATTACTTTTGTTTTATATACATATGATTATTTCTCTACTAAGGCTTTCATCTCATTAGACTAATAGTATAATGATTAACCAAACATATAACAGTTGCAAGTGGCTGAAGATGGGGTCAGCTATTCAGTGTGGGGAAAAAGTACCGCAGTCGTTATTGTGCGCTTCATTTACAGAGTGTTCGAAGTGAAAGTACCGACCCAAAAGGGTTTGTGGAGTTGGCGTAAAAAAAAGTTACAGTTGTGTGTAGCTTGTAGTTGGAAACAATATCGTGCTGAGTGAAAACAAATTCGACATAACAAATGCTTCAGAAGATGTAAAAATTAAACATCAACAAGATTACATTGACCGTTATATTAAAAAAAAAACATTGATAAAATTAGTACAAAATCAGTTGAACAAGTTAGTGAAGACTCGTCATATGCCCCTTATATTGATTACCCCCACCCATGTTACTCATATCAAATAAACAATATTCAGATTTTAGAGCACATACAAATACAGTATGATATGTCACATAATAAGAATAATAATGAAGACTTTGTATAGCGCTTTACACCATCAATAATGATATGACTACAATACAGAACAACAAATGACAAAAACAATGAAATCGGAAAAAAATAACATATAGTTTATGTCACTGTTCGTTAATCATTCCAACGATTCCATGTATTTTATTTTTGTATCTTGTTTTTCACTCACCCCCGGTCGCCAATTGGTCGGATCACTTACTTAAATATGATTAGTTTTTAATTGTTTGGTAAGAAAAGTATTCACATTTTATAGCACATAACAAAGAACATTACAGTGTATCATGTGATTTGGTCATTGCAACGGTTTCATGTATTTGTACATCATTTGTTACCCCAACCCCACCCCTCTGTCCGCCATTTATTTCGATCACCACTTCCTGCTGTACCTCTATTCGTATCGATACTGCCCATTATCAATAACAGCCGCTTTAATAAACAAGATTGAAGAGTGAGTCGAGTACTTCTTGTAGTCAACTGCTTTTGGTCAAGGTCACGAATCAGTTTTGCCGAAACCAATCCATAACTAACTGGAAGACCCATCCTTAGATCAAGCGACTGTTCAAGTATAATATTTGCCTAAATTTTAGTCGCCATTAGAACCTCAGATTATGTGAGAAACAAGTCTTAACACTGACCTTAATACATAGCTTACTCACAATAATTTACATTTTACAATTTTAATGTACTAGCTGAAAGAATATTCGCAGAAAAAAGTAGTAGAAGTGTTTCTCATTGCGGATTTATTACAGATTAAATTTATAGTCAAACCTGAAATATTTAATGACTATACTATTATTTGTTTTACGCCAATAGTTATATTTATACCTACGTGTATACAAAATGAACTTATAAAACAAAACCAATTTGAGAGAAACTGACCATAAAACTTTCTTCATTATAATCTAATTCATTAGAAAAGTCGTAGTTACAAAGAAGCCATGGAGAAAGTAAAAGGTGTGTTTAATCTGAATCAAATGATATCGTGGTTAATTGCTCGTACAAGTGATTTACTGTAGTTTTGAATTACGTTGTAAAAATTTCTCTTTGATGTTCGATTTCGGCATAAATTAATTACAAGTAAAATAATGTTTACCTTAGTTAAGTATTTCCTGAAATTCTTTGTATTCGATATATGCAGAACCTCAGATTGTACAACTTTTTCTGCCAATATATTGTTCAGTATCACAGAGCTATAGGGCAAGTTTGGGCGGAGATGGCTCGGAATCTGGCGGACACGGTCATCATTCCTTTTAACGTGTCGGATTACTCTCGAACACTTCAAGAACTTACTCGAACACTACTGAAGGATTACAACAAAACATTATCGGATAATTTAATAAATACACGTACGTATCAGTTGATGAATTTGGTTTTATTTGGATTGTCTACAATTTCCCACACTTAACCTCCATTGTGTACAATTTTCCACACTTAACATGCAGTGCTGTGACAAATATCCATAGAGACGTAGAGTGGTCCTTAAAGTAAAGGTATACCTGAAGATATACATGCAACGTTTAGCTCAGCATATTAAAACTGGTAGGTGATGATCGTCATGTTTGATTCTACACTATAAACATGCTTAGGACTTGTGCTACAAATTTGGAACTTGAAGAATATTGATTGTATTTCCGAGATACAGAATCCCCGTAAAAAAAATAAGTCCATGAATATACAAGGAGGCTATATAATGTTATTTTGGGACAAAGTGAATGCAAAATTAATGAGTTAAATCTGCTTGTGTCTTATTTAACATTTTCTACCGTTAGTTTGTCAACCCCTGATCAAAGACAGTTTTTAGTACTTATTGAAGTTATGGTTTTATATTAATCAGTAGAGTTACCTATGGAACTGAGAATTCCATGGCAACTCCTAGAACAATATAAACAGCAACAACATGAATAATAATAATAATAATAATAATAATAATAATAATAATAATAATAATAACAGCAATTTATTTTCATTCTTCATCGTACAAGTCCATAAATTATGTTACTTGGTAGGATCCTGTTTGATTATATGTTTTACGTTCTTAATGAAAACGTATATATGGAATAAAATGATGGCGTAAACATTATATTTCCTTTTAAATAAATATTACGTCTATTAAGATATGACATACTAATGTTATAAACGGGCACTGTTAAAGATTGCACCCTTTGTATGTTAAAGAGACACATAATCAACATTTATTTTACTAAATCCACATTTATTATACTAAATCCACATTTATTATACTAAATCCGCATTTATTATACTAAATCCGCATTTGTTAAGTAAAAGTGATTCACCGTAGTAGTCCAAAGTATTGGTCCGGAGTTAAATGATGAATTTTAAGTCTATATTTATTAGTCAATCATTTTCAATTTTTACTTGTATTTTTTTTAATATCCTGTTGATTGATATATTTCTTATTACAACTTTTGTAAACAAAGTATCGTATATTGGCAGACCTGCTGCAGGATGCCGTTGAGAACTTTTCCATGGAAGTCAATAATTTTCAGCAAAAGGTGACTAAAGTAAACAGGAATGAGTAAGTTCTTTATTGCTGTTTAATTTGAAATGCATTATTATCTGCATATATACTTCGGTGATATTTACTCCAGATATCAAAATGCTGTGTATGCGTTACATAAGGCCCTTTCTTAAATAACAGCAGAAAGTGTAAAAGAAACAAACTACAAGGAAACAATGATGGGTGTGGTTGAAGAATACATTGACTTTTTTAGTTGGTTAAAATCGATAAATACATGCCATACCACTTAACCAAAGTCATAGATCACCGGTATCTGGCAAATCCAATAAAATATTATTTTTATGTGAGGGCTGCTTTTAATTATATACCAATAGTATATCTAAGACGTTATATCGCTAAATTAACCTCAGTTACATAAAGCATCAATTACATCAACTAGATGAGGACATTGTAGTGGCTTGGTTTTCAAGGGGTTCATATTAATTGAAAAGTTAAACTAAGCCTAAAGTTCGGCGATGTAAACTTCCTGTTATATAAAATAAATATTTATGAATTCAAGGACTAGGATGGTTTAAGAGTAAATGCTTACCAAATTATTAACTGTTATCTCACACAGTCCATTAGCAGTGAGGAAGATCAATGATCAACTGATGAATTTAGATAGGGCATTTTTGGACCCGGCTGGGTTACCAGGAAGACGACTGAAAAGGTAATTATCATGCATTCAAACATTGATAATGTAATAACACATCAGTTGGGTATATCATGTAATAGATATATTGCCTATTGAATTTGTCATATATCAGTCAAATTTGCTTTAAAAAAAAAATAAGTTACTAATTCATGTTCATTCACATTGTATTTTATTTAACAACGCTTTTAAATATTAAATAAAATTCCGTAAATATATTAACCCTTGTCATGGCTGAAATCCATCCTTCAGCCTGAGAGAAGCCGAAACATGGTTTGATTATTTTCAAAAACCTATAATATGTAAAATATATGGTGTAATGAACATATGCAGGTGCACGTTTTGGTTTATACATATTTAAGGACGATATTCATCAATTAGAGCATTCTCTCAATCTTTTTCTCACCATATATGAATTTTTTTTTAAGGTAATGTCTCTCTCTCTCTCTCTCTCTCTCTCTCTCTCTCTCTCTCTCTCTCTCTCTCTCTCTCACACACACCCACACACACATAAACACACACACACACACACACACACACACACACACACACAAAGCCAACAAAACGTTATTATTAAGACAGGATTTATTGTTTTACATGCAATAAACTGCATTAATTTAGTGCCAGGTTTATATTGATTGAATCCTGTATGCTTTCTTGTAAGTACCAAAATAAATATAATGCTCACAAATACAAATAAAATGTTAAAATGCAAAATACGTTATCATTCATCGAAAGTTGATATTAATGTCCCCGTGGTGTTACAGCTGCGCGCAATAATATTTATTGCTACAGAATCCACCGTGGTTTTGCTTTTCGTTTAAACATTTCTTTTTTGTGGTATAATTAAGTGATTATAAGCTGTGTTATCTTGTGCACTGATATCCAAAATTATAAAACGAGAAAAGGGATATGGAAAATAAAACTTGGTCTCAGCAAGCATGCATACATGATAACAAGCATTTTAGATTTACTATTTTATTTTTCAGACACATTCTGCTGACAGAGAGTACGATTGATAACTATTCCGGAGCCAGTTTCCCTGGAATTGTTGACGGATTGTTCGAGATCAAAATGGCGTCGAATTCCACTGAAAAATGGAAGATTCTAAAACACCATTACTCTGTTATTTTATTCACTATTCAGTCGGCAGCATCGACACTAAAAGACGTGTCTGAATTTATGTACAACTATTAGGAAATCAATTTATTTGTTCAGAATCTTCAGTTTCAGGTTATTCGGAATTCCTAGATTTTATACAATCTTCAAAAATTTGAAGAAAAAAAGCACGAAATGTTTTGTCACCAATACCGTTAAAACTTGCAAAACTAATATTATCTGGAAGAAATTTATTATTTAATGATATTTTGCATATGATCTTTAATGAAAATAATTAAATATTATAAATCATGCTTTCTTTTACAACTCGATGATACAAGATATACGAATTATATTTTAACGTTGAATTTTACAACAAATAACACTAGCCCTAACGAGATTTCAATCCGACATGCGATCGACTAATATGGAAGTACAGCAAAAGGGGTATTTTAGATGTCAGACTGCATACAGATTCAAGCATGAAGCAAATAGACATTTCCATACACTGATACGTAATTTACACATCACACATGAAGCATACATACGTTACCATACATTTGTCCATGCTATACATATCACAAAGTATAAAGACATCATACAACACTTATACATAACTTGCATTTCACACATTAAGTATAAAGATGTTAGCATACACTGATGCACATCATTTAAAGTATGACACAAACATATCATACATAATGTATTCAGACATTACCATACACTGACGCAAATACATCACACATAATGTATTCAGACGTTACTATACACTGACGCAAACACATCACGCTAAATGTAATCAGACGTTACCGTACACTGACGCAAACACATCACGCTAAATGTAATAAGACAGTACCGTACACTTTAGCAAACACATCACACATAATGTGTTGCGACGTTCTCATACACTAACGCAAACACATCACACTTAATGTAATCAGACGTTACTATACCCTGTCTCAAACACATCAAACTTAATGTAATCAGACGTTACTATACCCTGTCTTAAACACATCACACTTAATGTAATCAGACGTTACTATACCCTGTCGCAAACACATCACACTTAATGTAATAAGCGTTGCCATACCCTGTCGCAAACACATCACCAAGGATCTATCAACCTGATCAAACAGTTTCGTATAGTCTTTAAATAGAATAACAACAACAAAAAAAAACAACAACACCGACCCCATAAAACAGTTAAATAGATTACTTTCATTCAAAGTCTTTATATTTGGGTATGTGCTACAAGACTACATCCACAGTGCTGGGGTATTGAAGAAATCACAATGAGTAGCGCTTATTATCGTGATTTGCCTCTTCTATATCGAAATTTTATTCAGGAGACAAGTGAACTAAGCAATGTTTGACGTCACCGTGATACAACGACGCAAAATTCATCCCATTAAATGTTTTTGTTTTAATAAAAAGGCTCTATATCAGATTGCAACACACTGAAGAAAATTCTTCAAAAGATAAAATCTGTATGAGACGATGAGAGATGTATTTCTTACTTAAAATAAACATATTAAATACACCGTCTCTCCATGGGCATTTTCTAATTTTAAGCAACTTATCTGTATCTGACACTGTTTGAATAGATATAGAATGGTCAATTGTTTAAAACTGTTATTTTGTAAAATATGTAATTTCATCACGATTAACTTCTCAATTTGTTGAATTATTTGAAATTATTCATTTATGATGTTCCGACATCCATCAACCGTTACTATAATCCATTAGGGTTTCTGTTCAGCATAAGCTATATCATGTCATCTTCTTGGGTCTTGTAGATACCTTTTATTTTCCGTTCGAATCTTTTACACGTCTTTATTTATCTTAGGTAGTTTTGGTTTCCTTGCAAAAGTTATAGGTTCCTTTTATGTTAGCTAAAGTAGCTTTTCTTTGAGTATACTAACTGGAAAAATAATAAAGGTTTCTAAACATGAAAAGTAATTGATGGACGATGAAAGATTTACAATTTGGAATATGTGTAGAGTAACGCTCCCATGTTGATACTCCTCGTATCACTAATAGTACTACAACTACTACTAATACTACTACTACTAATACTACTACCACTTTAGATATTATAATAATAAACACATATTTATATTATTCAACTATCAAAAGGAAAGAAATACAAATGCCTATTTGGCCCCCGCATCTCTGAAAGATTCACCAAAGCATTTTAGTTACATATCTATTAGGTTAATGGAAAAATTAATGCAATTCTACTGACTTAATTACGAGTAACAGAACCACGATCGGAAGTGAAATTGATACAGTTTCATGTTTTTGCTGCTACTGACTTATTCCTACTAGCAATACTACTGCTAAGTTTAGCTTTAATATCTGGAAGGATATAACCTTTCTTCAACAACCATTTAAGAAAGATACGGACTTTTCCTATTAAGCAATAATGACACGTATAAGATTAATGTCGTGCCGATCTCAATGAACGAGTGCATTACATCAAGGGACACAACTATTGGTAACACTTGGAAGTACTTTTCGATGGATAGAAATTGCACTTCCTGGTCATCTGTTACTGTTTAACTTTCACTTTTGTGTATAGTGCTTTCTCTTTTTGATTTCAATGGGCCCGGTCATATTCACATCACGTGACCGTATGCCATTATGTAATGATTTACCGCTGTGGTTTACCTCAAAGATGATTATTTATTACATGTTGATTCTGAATACCAGTGATTATTTCAAGCAGTGATGTCAACAGAAAAGCTGATGTGTCTAGATAAGTAAAATTGTATAGCAAAACAGATAAAAGTAATTCCAAATGACAATATATCAGAATTGTATTAAAATATAATCCCTAGGCAATGCCAATTAAATCTTATTCCCAGTTATTCACACGTTATTGGACCAGATACAGTTGGTTCCTTAAAGTTTAGATATGATCAATTGCTTAAAAAAAAGAACGATCGAAGAGCTGCTTTTGAATATAAAATATAATAGTAAAATGATGAAATGTTTCATCACCCAATGCGAAATTCTGAATAGTTTTAACACACGTTCCATATATTACAATCATCAGTCAGTTATGGGCTTGCTTTCAAATAAAGCGCACATAATACCTTTAAACTGCGAATAACGTAGATTTAGCTGACCTTATAAGAGAAAATTTAAAAGTATTTTAAAATACCGTACCCCCACTCCCATTTAATTACTGCCCTACATACATATATGTGCAATGAGTGGGAGAGAGTAGATAGTGACTTATATACCCGATTGTAGGACTGAAAGTCAAGGACAAAAAATCGCAATTCGGATTTATACGGTGACGAAAACAGATGTAACATATCCTATAACATATCTTACTGAGTAATTAAAGAAACCAACCATGTCGCCAACTGAACAATTCTTATCAGCATTACCCATCCCAGAAAAATATACCTTCTCTTAGCAGCAAACCAAAACTGTAAATTGCGAACTTGTTTTTGGCATCCGTTAGTCTCAAGAGACGATGAAAGTGCGTCCAAGAGAGATGACACGAGTGGTGGTTGTGCAGCGTATGTAATGTATCCCAACACGGGAGTGGCAGGTTTTGCTGCTCTTGCTGCACTTGACAGTCGAGTCTCGTTTGTGTTGGAGTTGCTTCTTCTTCCTCAGAGATCACTTTGTGTCAGCTAGTAAGCGGCTTTTATACCAGTGATCAGTGTTTACATCGATGTCACATGCTGTTATGTCGTGCTTGCTTGCAGATATCATTGAAGTAGAGATCCGGCCGTCTGATCCACCGTTTGCCAGAGGCAAATTCAAAACAAAATATTGTCTTTAGGGATCCATCCTACATACACGGCCCAGCCATCTGATGCGATATTGTTCGAGGAATGTGACTATGCTGGGAGTCTTGTCACGTTCAAGTGTCTAGTTGTTTTCTACTCGAACATTTCAAATGATCCCGAGTATGCGTCAGAGACATCGTATATTAAAGGCACTCAGTCATTTCTCTTGTGAGGCGTTCATAGATCAGGTTTCACTGGCATACAGGAGTGTACTTATCAGGCAGGCACGGTACACGGCGATCTTAGTGTTCAGGATCAGCATGCTGTTATTCCACACTCTCTGCGACAACATGAAGAGAATTGTCGATGCCGTTCCAATCAGCTTTCTGAGATCAGCATCGAGAGATAAGTTATTGGTGATGGAAGAGCCGGGATACGTGAACGACCTGAATGTCTAAAGTTCTTAGTTGCTGAAGATAATGCTTGGGGGTTCTTAGCCATCACTTTGTTTCTGTAGGCTAAAGGTCAGCCCAAACTCACCGAATGCTTTAGAAAAGCGGTCCACCAGGTACTGTAACTCAGCTTCTGAGTGTGTGGCTTTGCCAGCATCGTCTGTGAGCATGTCACTGATGGCTGCTTTATGCACTTTGCTCCTTGCCTTTAGTTGCGCCATATTGAACTGTGTGCCGTATGATCGCGTGTGCAGGTAGATCACTTAAGTGAACGTCTCAAAGCATACTTGAACAGGACAGCAACGACGATACTGTAAAGCGTGGTGGGAAAAACGCAACCCTGTTTCACTCCGCTGTGATTGTTTATGGGGTCAGTCGTTCAGCCATCGTACTGCACTGTTCCTTTCATGGCATCGTGGAAGGACTGGATCATGATAAGCAGCTATGGAGGGCATACAATCTTCGCCAGGATTATGAAGAGTCCGATCGGTTGACCAAATATAAGGTCTTGGTAAAATCTCTAAGGGCAAGGAAGGGGGTTTGTGTTATTCTCTTTATTTCTCTTCAAGTTGCCTGACGGTCACGATCATGTCGATACACTCTGGATACACTCTGTCAGCAAGCGTATACAGTCTGTTCAGGATGACGAGTGCCACAACTTTACCCACGATGCTGACAAGGTATATGTCCCTGTAGTTGTTGCAGTCACGTTTTTCGCCTTCGTTCTTGTGCAGGGTTAACGATTTTGGTGACTTTCGTGTCCCGAGCCACTGCATCTTCATCTCAGCACTGGCAGAGTTTGTCTTGCATATGTGTGAGCAGCACACTGCATACGCACTTGATGACTTCTGCTAAGATTCCATCCATCCCTGTCGTTTTACGTAAGGACGGTCTCTCTAAGGCATTCTCCATTTCTGCCACAGTAGGTTTCTCGTTTAGTTCTGCCATTAGCGAGAGGCTTTTAATGGCATTGATGGCATCGTTGATCACGTGGTTCTCTCTACAGTTTCGTTCAAAGTAGTACTCTACACAACGTTACATCTACATGATCGTGTCGTCGATGGTATCGTCTTGGACAGACTGCAGTGCAGTTATCACTTTCTTAGTGTGAACCTATGCTTTCCTTATGCCATCATACATGCCTCTGATTTTTTCCGATATCTGACGGGGGAGATCGTTTGTATTCCAGGTGATCATTGCGACGCTCTACTATGACTGGTGTAAGTGTGGCGGAGTTAGCTCCAAACCAGTCGTTGTTCTTTGCTTGCTTCTTACCAAAGTTCCGTGTGGCTGTGATGTACAAAGTCTCTCTGATGTGATTCCATCTCTTTTTGGCACTGCGGTTTTGAGGTTCTGAATCAAACGTCTTGGAGAGGACATATGTGAATTCCTCAGCCTTGTGAAGATATGGCGTCTTGCTACCGTGAATGCGTGGTTTACACTCTTGCCTAGAGCGGCGTATCTTCTTTGGCTGAAGCTTCATTTAGCAGCACACCCGCGAGTGGAAAGTGTCGCAGTCAGCCATGAGGAAGGTACGTGTAAGGAACACACCCTTCAGGGCAGACCGTCTCGTAATGATCAAGTCTAACTGGTACCAGTGCTTGGACCAGAGATGCATCTTAAACACTATGCTGTGACCTTTATGAAGTGTCGAATTTTGAATTAGAATGGAACTTTAGAGTTGAATGCAACCTTTCAAAGAAAGGTTATATAATGTAAGTCTGAGATTCTGACTGAAATAAGAAATGTTATCCATGACAAATTGTAGAAACCCATGCTTATAATTGGTCCGAATGAAATCAAGGTGTACACCTTGGAAATAATTTGAGTTTAAGAGATAACCTTGGTCGAAATTAATTTGTCCACAATCTCCTGAGAAAGAGAGAGAGAGAAAGAGAGAGAGAGACTTAGACAGGGAGACAGACAGACAGACACAGAGGGAGACAAACATAGATAGAAAGAAAAAGATAGAGATAAAGAAATTTGGCTCTGGGGAAGCCTAGGCTAAGGAATAGTGCTGTCCTCGTTAAGCATAAAAGGAACCAGGTGGCTGTCGTGTGATAAAAGACAGGATTTAGTGGTAAGACATACAATTTCTAAAGATAGCATTATCAAGGTACTCCATTTTAATTTCACGTATTATTCTATTTGATTGATTTATTCAAATGTGATTGATATGACATGGTTTCATATTATTTAGTACTTATTCAATTTCATGGAAATGTGTTGATGCTAGCATTTTACAGTTATTAGTTTACAGTCATTACTAGAATTGAATACATGCGGCCTTAGCAAAACGTATACCATCGTGTGCTTTCGGAACGGCATGATTAGAATTTTGGAAGCCCACAAGCGCGCGTGTACGTTAGCAACGGCTGTAAACTCATGGAGTGTAATATTAATACCCAAACCATATTAGCCCAATAATTGCCTGCTTCCAGAGCAGACTTAAAGGAAGAATCAGTCTTAACAATCATCTGAAGCAATGAGTTGGCAATGCAACAGCAAAAGGTAGCTACAGACAGCCTAGTATAAGTTCGTTTACACGGTTACCAGCCTCAGCGAGGATAAAAATAATGTGTCAGCGTTTCGCTGAAGTTCTTGATAACTATTTACGACTAATCATATCACATTGCTTGTATAGAGGGAAGTCTAGTAAGACCCAATAAGAAATTTGGTTTTTGTCTATATTTTAAATATATACAACGTTTTTTTGGTTACATAAGTGGAACTTATATATATATATATATATATATATATATATATATATATATATATATATATATATATATATATATATATATATATATATATATATATATATATATATATAAGGCCCTGAGATCAAACGAATCATCTATTACATTTATTTTCTAAAAAGACTGACCAACTCAGACCTTTAAATATCTTTACCACACATCTTACAAGAAAAAAAAATTAAGTTCAAGCGTCAGACACTACGATAAATTCAAGACACTGAGCGATATAATTAACGGATAATATGGGTCACACGCGTTCTAGCGACTGTCGTAAGCTTTAGATAACTTCGATATCATTATCAGCTGTGGAAATGAAACAAAGATATATACAATAAAGACAAACGTTTCATTTCATTAATTTCCTTATTTTTTACAATCAGTAAGTCCTCACAATAATCATTAGTAACTACTCTGACTGTGAAACTGACAGTCTGTTAGTGATAACGAGATGGCAATGTGACTCAACCTAAATAATTGCTTCAGCAATGAAGTTCCGCATGGTGGACTAATTTATGCAGTTTCATCTGGTAAAAATGTTGAGAGGTAGTTATTTGTTATTATAATTTGTGATTTTTTACAAGGAAAAATCATACTTTCATCAGATATTTTATAGTTAAATCAGCGTCGTTTACCATTATATATAGATGGGTTGGAGATTTGGGGAATTCAGTTTCTCATTATTGCTCCCTCTCAACCGCTTGGATGATTTTATTCAAACTTTGATAAGTTGTTAGTAGAGATCCACATTATGTATTTACTTTAATGCTCTTAGCATAGATACGAAATATAGCGTTACGTTAATCTTGTGGCTAATTTGGTTTTGAAAATGTCCTACAATTTTTGTAAAAGAGAGGTATCATTTTTTTTTAAAACAATATTGTCGTAAACTTGAAAATATTTATAATTTAGCTTTTATTATTTATTCGCCTAAAATCATTTCATAATGGAGATGCAATCTCCGAGATACGGATTGTTACAATTGTAAGACATTCTGTTGATACATACAATGAAATCACGCACAAAGAATATATATATATATATATATATATATATATATATATATATATATATATATATATATATATATATATATATATATATATATGTATATATATATATATATGGGGTGCGTGTGTTGTCTATAAATAAAGATTCAAGTTTAATTGCTTAATTTTGTTTCGCTCACAAGGGCAGGTATTGATTGCTAAGGATAACAATATACTTCGACATTGGGAACACGCTTATATATCTAGTTTTCGAAAATTCTGATTTACTTCAAATTGGGATCATTCAGCAGGCTCTGCAATTGGAAACAAACTTAAGATTTTGCAAAATAGGATGAAATCTAAAGACCAACTTGTACATGTATCTTGAGCCATGCTATTCTATATTTCCTGCAAACAAATATGGCATAATGTTGACTTGTGAGTTATTTGTATACTTGTACTGAACATTCTAATCACCGTCTTCTCAAATTATACGGCCATGGAATTAAAATCTCAAATGTATATCTTTCATACTAGTGGCCTGTGGGAACGACCATCTATGAATGAGGCCATTTACATGTTGGTGTAGTAAATTATGCGGAAACACGTGTTTTATAAGATATCATGTTTGGGCGTGTCATCAAGACTCAATGCAAGAATTTTTCTTGACCGACAGTATGTCTAGAAAGATGTATGCAGACAATAGGATATGCATAAGAGCCAAAACCAGATGGGATTTTCTTACCAGGTATTACAGAGGCCCTAATCAAGGATGGAGATCCCGCCCATTTATAGACGAGCTTATTCGTGCAATAAATAGTGAGAATATTGAAAAGTATATAAGGTAATTTGGACGAAATAAGATTTAATAATAGCAACAAGAGTTTTAAAAATATACTAAAGGTATGCAATGACAAATCTAGATTTTCAGGACTGAAACCATTTTAAATGATGATATTCTTCGAAAGTTTGTTTAAATTGTTATGTATTCAATGTTTTTTTTTACGATATATTTTGTTTCAATGTTTGAAAAAAGTTATATTATAATCAGTATGTTTGTTATCAGCAATAAAACTTAAATTTTTATCTCTGAATCCTATTTTTTCTTTGCAAAGCGCTTGCAATCATAAGGTCACTTATTTAACTCATTACACCTTTTGAAAAATGAATATTTTCATACACTCTATGTTAATATGTTTGAAATCCCATTTTCTGTTTCAATAAATATTGCGTATTTGTTTCCTTTCTGTGCTATGTCAAGGTGCAGTGCATGTAAGGGTTTATTCAAATATTATTTATTTCATATGTGTGTATATGTTAGAAAATAATGTCTACGTGTATGTACATAGGTGTATTTAACAATCTATATGCGATAATTACGTACATTACCTTGCAGTTTGATCTTAAATCGGCAGAAACGTTGTAATGCCGTCAATTCACATTGAAGCCACTCAAGGTGTATATTACTTCTCCGTTTATGCCACAATTAAAATAATCTGTTAGCACCCTCTCGGTACAATAGAACGGTGATGTTCTTCTTTAGTTGAGCAGTTGCAAAACCTACTTTTCAATTTAATCAATGCTTACCTATTACCTTATAAACGCGTCATATTTTATCCAATACCTTTTCACAGATACCTCACAGAAGAACCACATCTTGCTGGAACACCAGCGGACGAAAAGCAAGCTAAGGAATTAAGAAGATTTCTGGCTAAGCGTAGGGTTAGATCACATTGTAATAACCCCATATAGAGTTATTTATCCTACCCAGAAGATAGAGACCCAAACATTGTGGAGCTATTGCCTACCAATGGGACAGTACTGTACAAGTCCCCATTAACTAATCCGGAAGAAAATAAAACTGGAGTTGTGCCGCCTTTCAATGCTTTTTCGGCACCTGGCGATGTGAGGGTATACATGCATATTATACATACTTTTAATAACCTTCTTCTTGCGTGACGCGATGTTATGTCAATAAGTTCGTGCTAGGCATCTTTTAGATCTTATGTGTGTGTGTGTGTGTGTGTGTGTGTGTGTGTGTGTGTGTGTGTGTAATCTCTGGCGTAATCTAATAGATATTTCCTTTCTGTTTCAAAAGAAATAGCTGCACACATTTATCAATCTTTTAGCTAACTACAAAACAAAATCGACTAACAGATTGAATCAAGTTCCTAGATTTTGAAGGAGACATGTCTGTCATAGTTTAATAAATTAATATATCGTGTACGTTAATGGTGGCATTCGTGTATACTATGATGGGTCTTTCCTATGGTTTTATCTTCAATACATGACTGTGCATAAGAGTGGTGATAATGATGCAGTCTAATTAGTGTATCAAGTAGATTCTGCAAGAAACTATTGGCTATGAGATCGTCGAATTAATATCATTTCTGTTATCGGTTTCCGCTGAACATTGCTACTAGTATGATCGATAATATGATAATTTCAGGTGAGATAAATCGAAGTTTTCGTAGTGATATAAATGAAGCTACGTTTAAGAATGTAACTGTCATCCATTTGCCTATGTTTTGCAATTATCATCAGTAGTTTTATCTAGTTTCAAAGAGTATTTTTCTCTTAGCTTTGTAATAATAATGCTGATGAAATATATGTTATATAAATATATACCTTTTCGTTTCGTATACTACACTTTTCATATTTTGCATATGTTCTACAAAAACACAGGTGCTTGTCCCCCACACATTATTTTTTAAATTATCTCACCACTCACTTAAGCTACAATTTAATCGCCAATATTTTGTATTAAGGGAGATCTCGTATATGTCAACTACGGCAGAGTGGAAGACTATGAATATATTCAGAACAACCGATCTATTAATGTGACGGTCAAAGTTGTCATTGCCAAGTACGGCAAGATTTTCCGAGGGACAAGGTAAGCTGAGTGAATTCGTTATGATCACAACGAGACTTCATCACATGTATTTATTATATCCTTTTATTAGCGGTTTACAGGTACGACATACAAGTCAAGTCAATACGTTTAGAAGATAACGGGAAAATGGGGAAACTAGGACGCCGAAAGAATATAAATATGTATAATGGTTGTTTACAAGCAAAACTCATTTTAAATACATAATCTACTTCATACCTTTGTGGTGAAGAAATTAAATCGGAATGCTTTCTCGTACTCTCGAACTGAGATTAAAACACGTTTCAGTATCCAAGTAACCTCATCCAGCTCTACAGAAAGTCTCAACTTATTTACTATACGTTGATTATGTAACAGTTTGTTTATACGGTCCATTGTTGTACCACAGTTTATCACAGCCCAAAAGAAAAATAAAATAACAACAAATTTTGTAACATATTTAAACATATTACACTTTGGTTTTAACGCTGATGGAGTATATTAATTCTTTACATGTGCTCTTGGTAAATTCCATCTTAGCTGCCTCGAATATATTTAATAGTCAGACGTCGATCATTGATCTACGAACTGGTTGGAATTATAAAATATTGTTTCTTATATTTATCATAGAGCTGTGGGTCAAATTTGGGCTGAAATGGCGCGGAACTTGGCGGACACGGTCATCACTCCTTTCAACATGTCCGATTACTCTCGGACACTTCAAAAGCTAACTGAAACACTACTGAAGGATTATAACAAAGACATCTCTCTCTCTCTCTCTCTCTCTCTCTCTCTCTCTCTCTCTCTCGATCTCTCGATCGATCGATCGAACCAAATGGACGTACTATCTTAAAATTGTTTTGCAGATTTGTGGGAGATTGCGGTACACAATTTCTCTACCGAAGTTGAGAATTTTCAGCACAGCCTTATCACTGTCAACAAAAACGAGTAAGTTATAGACAATTCCTAATATAAAAGACCACTTCATCTTGCTTTTTACATTCTGGGGTAAACTATCGTATATTATTTTGTCAAAATAACAAATTAAAATGACATATTATTTGAAGAAAAAGATGAACCTCTAAAGAGAAATTGGATGTATGTTGACAATGCATACACCCACCCCCAATTTAGAATTTGATTAGACATGAATCTTACATTGGTTATAGTTTGACAACTGTTTTATTTAAATCATTATTAAAATGTGTAAACTTTGAGACAAAATCTTGCTTCTCGCCCTTGAAAAATACAAGGGGAGGAATAAATGAGGCACAAGTTCTATTGATGGTAAAGGTGTTGGCGTATGGTGCACTAGTGTGTTGGAGGAAATAAACATTTTGGAATAGTGAAGCAGTAACCCCATTTTTAGCATCTTTTATGGACATGAGTAAGAGTCAGTGGAACTGGCAACCTAAGTTCAGTGAAAATAATTGTAACTCTTATCTTCTTCACACATCCAGTCAGTTGATGAGTTAGGATAGAGCATTTATGAACCCTGCTGGGCTACCGGGAAGGCGATTGAAAAGGCAATTTTACTTTTCTATCTCTTTCTATTATCATTTTTATTTCTATATACTAAACATTCTTGCATCCTCAGTCTCTCAATCGTGGTCATTGACCATCTGTCAAACTCAACTAACATCTCAAATTTAATATATAACGCTTACACTTTCTTGCAAATTCAAAAGTTGATCCTTGTAACAGTTCAATGCCACTTAAGAAAGTCTTAAGTGACAGCTTAATACCAGTTAGGTAGACTCTTCGTGACAGTTCACTTCCATTAAGTTAGACGCTTTGTAATAGTTCACTGTCAGCTGGGTAGGTACTTTGTGACAGTTCATGTCAACTAGGTAGGTGCTTTGTGACAGTTCACTGGCAAATAGGTAGGTGCCTTGTGACAGTTCAGTCAAATAGGTAGGTATCTTGTGATAGTTCACTGTCAACTAGGTAGGTTGGTGTGAAGGTATTTGGGAAGACAGTGGCTAGTTAGTCAAATGCAGTTTTCACTGTTGTTAGCTTCAGTCTCCTCAACACATACTCATCTTATTTTGTATACTGCAAACACTTCTAAATAAAAGCAAAGAAATGTACAATATGATTTCCCGTTCCTTTTTTTTCTTTTTGTTCTACAAGCATTTTACATGATTGTTAACTCTGCTGTACTCCTAGTCGAATACCAGGGACAACTTTTTCCAAACTTTGCTAAAGTATTTATCTACAATTTAAATAGTACGATAAAAGCAATTATTTCAAGTCACTTTCTTATTCCATGCATATTCTGTTCGCACCGAGTAGCGTGAATACCAATGCTGGGAGCATTTTCCCAGCCCTGATTGATGGATTGTTTGAAATTGACCAAAGTCCCAACAAAACGGAAAGATGGGAGATCGTAAAACACCATTACTATGTCATCCTATTAACAATCCAGTCGGCAGCATCGACATTGAGAAATGTAACGCATTTTATGTACAGCTACTAGGTCATATCCTGCAAGTTAGTTGGTTTATCCCTGATGTTTCACTATAGACTAGAAATTTTGAAGAGTATGAAAGATGATTAAATAAAAATAGGCAATGTAAGCACGCTTATGTTTCAAATATTCTCTAGAGATTCAAGGTCACAACATGTCAGCAAAATCTCCAGATATATACACATTGCTACACTTATTTGCAACAACCTTATCTCTTGTCAAACACAGTTACCACCAACAAATTTTGATTGTAATATTTATTTCTTCTTTAATTAACCCTTTTAAGTATCAACCTTATCATCACTTTTATCTTCCACCATCTGTTGTATTTGTCATGCGGAACTACTTCATCTGATTTCAAGACCATTTAATATAGCATAGCACAGTGATCTATCTATTTATCTATCTGTCTATCTGGTTATCTATCTATCTGGTTATCTATCTATCTATATATCTATCTATCTATCTATCTATCTATCTATCTATCTATCTATCTATCTGTCTGTCTGTCTGTCTGTCTGTCTGTCTATCTATCTATCTATCTATCTATCTATCTATCTATCTATCTATCTACCTACATATATAAATAATATATAAATATATAGATAGATAGGTATCCAGCCAGCCAGCCAGCCAGCCAGCCATCTGACAAACCTTCACAATCCACAATTCAAAGTATCGTACTTGCACAAAATCTGATCAAGGTGATCCTGAATATGTTATGTTCCATTTTAACACAGACGTTTCAATTATATTTTTGCACAAGTGTTAAAGATTTGGTATCAGGCATCGGGCACTTTGCAAAACTCACTTTTAGATGAATAGGTTCTTTATTTCAAAATATATGACTAGTAAAAAAAAACTAAGAGCATGTCAAAATGATATAATTAGTATGTCAAAATGATATAATTAGCATATAACAATGATATAATTAGCATGTCAAAATGATATAATTAGCATGTCAAAATGATATAATTAGCATATTAAAATGATATAATTAGCATGTCAAAATGATATAATTAGCATGTCAAAATGATATAATTAGCATATAAAAATGCACCTTCTTAGGCAAACGCTTTAACCCGTTGGTCGCCTAATTCATGCATAACATTCTGGAAAACTCCATGTATAAAGTTTAATCTTTGATCAGTCTATACAGATTTGTGACGGTAAACTTGTGTAAACATATCGTTTTACTTTGGTTTTAGTCTTCATATTCCTCAACGTAATTGCCTCTGGGAATGTTGTGGATGCTAATATTATGGTCATCAAGTATTGGCCGCCTGACTTAGACTTGGGTAAAGACCCAACACAGTATACCATTATTACACAAAATGGTTCGTCAAATGCAAGATAGGTTGCAGATAAGAATGAGGTATCTTCTGATTGTTTCTTTTAACCACTTTAACTTTGGGACAATATCTACAGAGTTTAGAAACATCATTTGTAAGTTTTGCTCAATAAATATGGTTCGAGATCGTGTGATAAACCTTAATCCTCATTGACCAGCCATTCAGTTGTATGGGCCTGGCTAGACGTTCCTGTGAATATTACCTTAAATGCTCCCTCACTGGCCCTTAGTGTCACCAGCGTTTATTGCAGACTGACCATATTTTTTACAATATAACAAATGTATACTTGTGAACCTTCAATTTCGTTTAATGCCCTCGGAAACAAGCAGGGATCTCAGAACCATGTTCATGTTCGACAATAACTGATTGTCTGTTGTCAACTTGATTAGAATGAAGAGAATGTGTAGTAAAAAGAGAATCACTCTAGCCAATACCTCGTGATTGTTCAATACCAGGAGCAACAGTAGCATCATCAAGAGACTGACCCATAAATGTATCATATCAAGGATCAATTTTCTTAGCAGCTTCTTGAGAGCTTTCATTCAATATATCTGATAACTGCATAAGCAGGTATAAATAAGTAATCGAAACAATGCTTGTAAGTTTCAACTGGATTAATCACAACTTCGTCTCAAGCTAGATAAAACTAGCAATAACTGAAAACCTTCAATAGGTAAATAAACTACTACTCCGAGAGTCACAGGTCATGAAACGAAGTCTGATGCCATATTGTCACTATGAAAAGGAACATTAGAAAGGCCACAATCTTCTCCCTAACAAAAACAGTTTTACTAGAAGAGATCTTCTCAGACAAATACAAAGTAACCCAATTTGTTTCACTGTTGTCGAGGATGACTTTAATAAAAACTCAATTTCACATGTTAAAGGTGCACAAGTTCGGGCCGTACTTATATATGTTAAGCGGAACAATATTCGGTTGGTTGCAATGAGAATAATGATAAAGTAATATAAACTTGTTAGATCATTAGCAATGCATTCTATCACTGCTGAAAACTCTTTAAAACGTGTCATGCATAAAGTTGCTAATGTGTGTTTATGATCTATTATATAATTATTTAATATGTGATTGATTTGTAAGAGCCACTCGATCATCATGCTGCGGTTTTCCTCCAATGAGTGCATTGGTCCACATTCATTGAGAACTCTGGCCCTAATACATCCTTTGATGATCCAGCTGGTGATTCGTCCTCCAACGCCTGGACCTGTAATTACATTAAGTTCATCAATGAGACCTATATCGGCATGTTGACGTACACGAATACAGTGTTATGCTTGGTAGTCTAGATCATGTCGGTAACATCGACGCGAACTTCTCTCGATTGTTTCAAGGCAATTTTATATCCAGTCATGTTCCAGCCCGTAGTAACTGTATCCAGAGATGTGTTTTAGCCAGTATATCTACTAAACTGTATTGCGAGTGGCTTACTTAACGCGGGAGCATTATCACAACCTAGTTTGTAGTATTTAAAGCCAGGAGCTTTCAGCTATATCATTGAAACTGAAAGTGCCACAGCTTTGTCGTCCATCCACGAACGTAAATTTGATCGACCTTCGGACACAAGTTCGCGAGATCGTCGACCTGTCACTACGAGTTACAGTTGGTATGGATTATCGCTAAGATTTCCTTCTGCAGCATCACATCAAAACTGAATGCATGATTGACTTATAGAGCAATTGATTTTTAATATGGCATCTAGAACAAGATTTTACAACCATTGACTTTTCTACGAAGGTATATTCCAGACCTCCTAGATAGTAATAATTTAATTATTGGTATACGACGAAGGATTAGTCATTGTCTGCTATCTTTATATACATGAATATTGTGCGTGCGAATTTCTTGCCATATCTTTTTATATTGTGATGACAATATTGTAAGAATACGATTGCTGTCAGGTCGAAATTTAAATTTGTGGAGTAAAGTTGAAAATAGCCTTTTATTCTCTTGTGGAAAGAGATATTTAGGCAAAACACGCAGTAATAATTTACGCCTTATTATTGGGTAGCGCTGCACTAATTTAGTCAGATTATACTTGAAATACGATAAATACGTAAGAGGCTATTTTCAAATAGGGCGATAAACCTTCAGTATCGGTAAGGGACTTAATTCTCATAAGGTCAGGATGGCGACAGACAGACAATTTGTTAAGGAATTTAAATCAATAAGTCAGGAACAATTAGGGTCAGATAGAGCCCAGTTATCTGAATTTGTATAACGAAGGGTCAGGGACCACAAGAAGCAACTGACCGCGGACGAGACACACAGCTCGAACTAGCATGGATGCAGGCCGAGGAGAAATCTAGAAAACACTGACATATGTTAGCCATGGAGAGACTGAGAATCGAAGTCGACTTCAGGAGGTGTGAAGATATGAACGAACGTTTAGGGCCCGCAATTAGACGATCGGAGGACAGACGACAAATGCAGATCACTAGCCCCATGTTCAATGACAAGGACGAAATTGTATACAACAATTTGACACAGTTCGAAAAGTTGACACTGATTCATCAGCTACCCGAGGAGTGGGCTATCAATTGTTCAGCATTCTTACAGAGACCCGCGAAACATGTTTACCACAATATTACACCGGACGAAATAGACGACTACGAAGCTCTGAAGAAAGAACTACTACGGCACTATGAACTGTTGACCGAAACGTTTCGGAAACTCTTAAGGGAATCGTCGAAGAGAGCTACCGAGACGCACGCGCATTTCCAGAGTCGAGTACGAGTAACTTTTGATCAACGAATGAAAACGTCTGGCACCGCACTGACGTATGACGGCATCCGCAAAGAAAGTTTGAAAGAGCACGTCTTAAGTACGTACCGTAAGGACTTAAAAGTGTTGTTAGCAGAGCATGAATTCTCGACCTTCAAGAATATAAGTTTGATGGCTAAGTGCTATGAGAGTACCCACTCGCGTCCAACCCACTGGTCAATATGGTGGGAGGTCGGCGGCCATAAACAACAGCCGGGAATATTTCCGTGGGTTGGGGAAGTCTCAGGAGGCAGAAAAGAATAACAGGGGGAGGAAAGATAAGCCGGTGTGTTACGACTGCAATATACCTTGTGATGTTCGGAGGTATTGTTTGTCGGGTGGCACCTAAGACCTATCATCGCCGGTGCCATGAGGAACCGCCCTACTGACTGACGAACCTTTGTCGAGGTTGGCGATGGACCTGGTAGGTCCGATAAAGCCATCGTCAGAAAGCAGTAATTGGTATATACTAACGATAGTAGATTATGCCACTCGGTACCCAGAGGCAGTCGCCTTGAAGAACATTAACTCAGGCACGGTGGCTTAGGCATTGTTAGAAGTTTGGTCTAGAGTTGGTGTCCCTGAGGAGGTGCTAACTGACCAGGGGTTGCAGTTCGTGAGTCAGGTGATGGAAGAGGTAAATTGATTACTATCTATTAGACACCTGGCGAATACCCGGTACCACCCACAGTGCAATGCTTTGGTGGAGGTGTTTCAGTGGGACATTGAAACATGCTCTGAGGAAGCTATGTGAATCGATACGTTTCAGCGTTACATCTCGCCAACGATAATACAAAACCAGTCTTGAAAATACAGTGAACACAATGGGGAATCTAAGTTTGGTAACATGGAATTCCTTTTACGAGTTACAGACACTAGTAGTGTGAACATCTCAATTTTGACAACTCCGTTAATATGCTCACTAGGAAAATCGACCTTCAACAAATTTGATTACCACACACACACATACACACACACACACAGATATATATATATATATATATATACACACACACACACAAACGCAACAACATAACACATGCACACATAGAAATTCAAGCAGACAGTTGGATTATGAATTGTTATCGTTGCATGGTACAGAGTCGTGACTTGATAGCGTGTTGTTAACAGACTTTTCCCGCATGATACACCAATCAAAACACTAAAGTTTTCGTATCGAAGTTGCATGCATGTATTTAGCACCCAACTGATTAACGACAATGAATTTTATTGTGTGGGAGTCAGAAAAACCCTGAACCTGGCAAATGTTTTGAAATTCGCCGATGTGGAATGGGATTTCGAAGTTCCATACGCGGACTTCGAATGCATGAAAATTTTCGCGAAAACGTTGCTTTCAGAACTTCATACGATGATTCAATCAAATACAATAAAGGTTACAGAACGAATCACATGCGGTTTTTACTACACTATATAGCCCAATTAGACGAAATCACCGAACCACCAGTCTTAAATTGTCGTTGATGAAATTCCTTAAGATTCGGGAGAAATGTATTTGAAAACAGGTTTCCTCGCTCGCCAACATGGTTATGACCAATTATGTCACGTGCGAATTTATCGCGGAGTCTCATTTCTGGATATGTTATGGAGATTTCAGCTCAACAGATAAAAAAGTTCGCGATCACTCACATCACTGATGATTACAGAGAAACATGACAGAGCGCATGCAACCTGCAGCTCCAAATGTAGACCGACAAAGCATGAATTCCGGTTGTACTTCACAAATTGCGCTGGTACGATGGTCATTTAATCATGTAATGAGTCGCAACGATATCAAACGTGGTAATAAGTAGCATTCCCAACAACATAAAACATACATGAGGTTAAGGCCTAACCCACTGCAATTGATATAATGAAGTTTCTCAATTGCAGCCTGGTTTAACTCGCCCACAACCTTGCGGTAAGAAGCGTAGTTTACTACGATTGCTTAACAATCACTCTTTGATACGGTGCCGCTAAGCCTGAAACGTTCAAGTGGTTCGCCCGTAAATGAATCTACCTGTACGAGTGCATGAGCGACTGGAAAAAGTTGTTGCAATTCAGTTGACATCGATTAAGGCTATTTCTCATCTTTCTCCTTCCACGGCATATCCGCTGATGATTATTCACACGCGAACGACGTCCGATTCGCATTGGTTATCTAAACCTCGGTAACTACCATGATCTGTACATGCGCAGAGAAAGGACCTTTAGAGATGACACATCACAGCAGAAGCATATTAGTATTGCATTTATATTTTTAAATACATGGTCTTTAGTAGGTCTCGAATACTTTCTTCTTCCCCATACATCTTGTATGATATAGAAAATTTCATTACAAGCGTCATTTACTAAGGCGAATTAGACCCTTTTTGGCTCTTGTGTTTAGTGCAGCTACCCAAGGATTATATAAGTTATATAATTCAATACACTGTGCGAATTATGTAATGGATAATAGGTGTCATACACTATTTAACTTTTGTCGTATGCTTGTGATCGACTTCGATGTACTCCTAGAGATGTAACCGTCAAGAAGGCCTTGTCGCTGATTACAGATGATGTTGTATCGTCCCGTCTCCTGTTTGGTCGCCACTTTGTTACGTAGTGTAGACTCTTAGTTCTCAAGATAACGAATCTCTGGATGACCACAAAATTTCTTTACAACAGTCAGAACTGATTAATACATGCAGAAAATTGTTTTGAAAATCTTACCATTATCAGTTGTGAATCGAAACAGATAAACACAAAGAAGAAAACGATCTCCATTTCACTAATAGCCATTTTTACAATCAGTATGTTCTTTAATAAATCCTTGATAGCTATTATGACGTGGCAAATCAGTTTCTCACCATAACAGTCATCCAGTCAACTAATGAACATGATCTGAACACAACGTGACTCTCAGTGGATAACTGCATCAATGACGCTGTTTAGAAAAGTGGTTATATAAAATCTCATGTAGAACTGTCGTCATTGATGCTCAGAGATAGCTCTCTTTGATTACAATTTGTGCATATTTACACGAAAAACATACTTTTACAATATATTTTACAGTTTCATCAGCATCGTCTAAAATGTTTCTTTAAAATTTTCGAAAAAAAAGTATAAGGACTGGGGACTTGAGAAATTCAGTTCGTCATTGCAGCTTCTTCTAACTGCCCGGGTAATTTTATTGAAACTTTGTTTGACAGATATGTTGGAGGATAGATACACAACATCATATGGCTTTACTTTTAATGTAGCTAGTATGTCAAAACATTTGTCGAAAGAGAAGCGATCTTATAATGCTGCTCTTCACTGCGTTCCTTCTCAACCGTTAATGGTTTTTTTTATTGAAACTTTGCATGCAATATTTAAGAGTTTAACGGTTTTTTTTCCTGCGTGTATCGTGTTATAAACTGTCAGTTACCGACTCACAAAAATTACATTACTCCCTTTGGGCGTTATTTGCTTGTGTGATTCGGAAACTGACAGATTATACCACGATAAACTCAGAACAAACAACGTTAACCTCTTATAATTAAAACTATTCGTTATTTTATTTATTGTTTATTGTTTTATTTTTTAATTTTTTTTTAATAAGTTTTAGAGTCTGATTAAGTATATGATGTATGGTTTAGGCGTTTGCTACGTAGCTATTTACATAACAGGAAAATCGCCATCTGCAACGTAATAGTTACGTTAATATCAAACAAACATTCTACCAAGTACGTTGCGGATGTTGCAAAATATGTGTGCGTGTGTGATTTGGATTATTAACGTAGCTTTAACAGTTGTTCAGTGCAATGTTCCCGCTAAGATGTTTGATTTAATGGCATTAAATCTTTAATAATACTCCGGCCCTCTCAGCAGGAAGATGTTTTATTTTGATAATGAATGTTTAGGAGAACACAAACTATTACTACTTCAATCCCTTTAAAGTCTATCTGTAGGAATGGTAAGGTTATCTTGGGAATACCCCCCCCCCCCATTTATTGGGGGGGGGGGTTGTCGTGACTTGTGACCCTCACCCACTCTGACGCACCCTGCCTGAGGATACAATTTCAGTTATAAAAAAACATTTGCTCAGTAGGTTTTGCAGTCTGCTCAGTGACCTTTGCTCGGCGCTCACTAGTTTACATGCCTTACATGTTCAGTCATATCGCTGCGATGCCTTCAGTGTGGCATTTTATAGTGCTGTCTAGCACTGGGGCATCGATCAGGCATCATTCATGTAGCATGTTGTCCCACCCAATCACAGTATCATGATATCTCGCTGACCTGTCCTAACACTTACCTCTTATTGCTGGGCGCCTAGCGAAACATGTATTTGTACCATTTTTTTTGCAAATCTTTGGTATGACTCCAACCCGACCTCCCGCATCCTAGGTGGATGCTCTAACCACTAGGCCAAAGGAATGGTTTGCAAATATATATATATATATATATATATATATATATATATATGTGTGTGTGTGTGTGTGTGTGTGTGTGTGTGTGTGTGTGTGTGTTGTTAAACTGTATTTCCTCCAAACTCTATAACATAATAGTGACCTAGAAGTTCTCGGTGTGCTTGTACTGACTACTGAAGTTACTACTCGCTATCAACTTTAATTATAGGGCTGTGGGATTAAAGTCCTAGATGTATAACATTTCATACCAGTGGGCCTATGGAAACAATCATACGGACAAATGGGATCTTTGACATGTTGTTGATGCATTTATGCCGAAGTGCACATGTTTTAGTACGCTATCTAGTTTTGGATATGTCGTAAACTCAATGTCAAGAGCTCTTAGGTATATACGTCACATACGCAGTGAGGTGTTTCTTTGCAGCAATAACTGGGTTTAAAGTCAACTACATTTAACTGAGAAATGGACTAATGGAGGTTCCATCCCCGAATTATAAGAGAAAACAAAAATTGCAGTGAAACAGAAAAAACAGGAAAGTGTTGAAACAATGCAAGAATTTTCATCAACTGAAAATATCATGTTCAAAAGGAAGTCGGCATCAAACAGGAGATGCATCTGGGCTGTTTTCTTATTGACGGCTGTTATTGGTATCGGAATTGGAATTGCGATTGGTCGTTTGGCGATGTGCCCAGATCGTAAAGAAGAGCCCAAACTAGATGGGATTTTCTTACCAGGTATTACAGAGGCTCTAATCAAGGACGGAGATCCTGCCATTGGAGACGAGCTGATTCGTACAATAAACAGTGAGAATATTGAAAAGTATTTAAGGTAATTTGGATGAATTAAGATTAACGCATATAGCAATAGGTATTTAGTACATATAGAAAAGCTAGACAAGGAGAAACTGCGATTTGTAGCATAGGAACCACTTTAAATGATTTATGTTGTCCAAAATTATGTTCTAAGTATTATATAAGAAATGTTTTTACTGCGATATACTGTGGTTCAATGCAATATTCAAAATAAGGGATATTATAATCAATAGGTTTTACAAGCGATAAACCTAAATCATTTCTCTAAATCTTGAATGCTTTGCATCAATAGATCATTTTTTTTAACAAAATATATAAAAATATATATATATTTAAATTATAAAAATATACTTATTTTGCAATGACAAGGAGCAAGGTATGTAAATGTTTATTTGAAATTTATATTGCTGTTCGTGTTTGTGTTCGACATCATAATAGGTTGTGATTCGAATGAAAATTATTAGTTTTTATCTTAATATCATTTCGGAGAGAGTGTAGTGACTGCATTGATCCCAGCCACAGTTCCCAACCGAATGCGAGCTTTGCCGTGTACTTATGAGTACAGCACATTTTGTAAAGAGCAGGATTTTCAATAGTAATGACTTACCACAAGAAATGGTGTGTAAATACGTTTAAAACAAATTTGTCTAAATGTATGAAAATAGTCTGGTATTGCTAACTCTCTATATGTGATAATGTGGTGAAATACGGTGCAGATTGATCGTAAATCGGTAAGAACTTTACAATGCCATCCATGCACATTTAGGCCACTCTAGATTACTTATTGTATACATTTTGGACACAACTCAAATAGTGTATGAGTACATGATGGTGCAGCTCTTCGGGTGGACATAAACAAACGCTACTTTGAATCTTAATCAATGTCCAAACTATTACATTTGGAAAGCGTCATATTTTATCCAGCGTGTTTTCACAGAGACCTCACAGAAGAACCACACCTTGCTGGAACACCATCGGACGAAAAGCAAGCTAAGGAATTGAGAGATTTCTGGATAAGCGTGGGGTTAGATCACGTAACAATAACCCCATACAGAGTTCTTTTATCCTACCCAGAAGATGGAGACCCAAACTTTGTGGAGCTATTGAGTACCAACGGGACAGTACTATACACATCACCATTAACTGAACAAATTATCAATCCTGAAGAAAACAAAACTGGAGTTGTGCCGCCTTTCAATGCTTACTCGGCACCTGGAAATGTCACGGTATACATGTTTGTCTTCAATATACATCTAAAATACCTTAAATAACCTCCTTCTTGCTAAGCACGATGTCATGTCAACTAAATTCGTTATTATTATTAATATATATATATATATATATATATATATATATATATATATATATATATATATATATATATATATATATATATATATATATATATATATATGTGTGTGTGTGTGTGTGTGTGTGTGTGTGTGTGTGTGTGATTTCTCGTGCATATTGTATCAGGTATTGTAAGCTCACATTTATAAAATGTTTCCTAAGTCATTGTATATTTTGTTAGTTTCTCCCATGATTTTACATATATTAACGTTTCTCTGTGTATGAAATTGGTGGCGGTGACGCAGTCAAAGTTTGTTTACACAACTCAAACTGATTCTGAGATCTTCGAATTAATAACCATTTAGTTACCGATTTCTGCTGAATATTGTTATTCACAGCATCGATTATCGGATAATTTCAGGTGAGATAAAGCAAAGCTATCCTGGCAAAATAAACGAAATTGCATGTTAGAATGTAAAAGTCGACTATTAGCTTTAGTAATCATTACATTTCTTTCCATTCGTATGTTCACATCTTTTGTAAACAGTAAAAATCTATGTTGTTGTATTCAATGAGCATTTCTTTTCTCCTTATTTTGTAATTTTACATTTATCCTGATGAAGTATATAATTTTAAAATATATACATTTTTGTGTTTATTGTTTCATTAACTCCAGTATTTATATTCTGCACATGCTTTATAAATCACATCACGTTTTTAATTATCTCACCACTCACTTACAGCTACAATTTAATTGCCGATATTTTATATTAAGGGAGCTCTCGTGTATGTCAACTACGGCCGAGTGGAAGACTATGAATATCTTCAGAACAACCGATCTATTAATGTATCAGGCAAAGCTGTCATTGCTAGGTACGGCAAGATTTTCCGAGGTGACAAGGTAAGCCCAGTACAGGTACTTCCTTTACTATCACTATGATACTTGATCACGTAAATTTATAACATCCTGTTATCGGTTTACAGCTCAGTTATAATAAATCAAGTCAAGCAGCCTCCATTGAGTGTAGACGATAACGGACAAATGGGGAAAGTAGGACACCAAATGGACATAAATCTGTATAATAGTTGTTTAGGAGCGCAGCACACGAAATATTACAAGTACTTAGTGTATTTAATGCCTTTGTGGTGAAGACACTAAATCAACATGCCTTTTCTTCCTACCTAGCTGAGACTGGAGCACATATTTGTATTTAAGTAAACCAGCCAACATACAAGATACTGAAGGTTTAAACTGTAATTAATTTACGTCGATAGGACACTATGTTCTCATAGTCCGTCTTTGGTACTCTTCACAACTCCAACGGGTTTTCAAATCCCATGTTGGGTACTCTTGACAGCTTCAGGTTATACAGCCAATATGGATTACTCGAGACGGTTCTATTATTGTACAAATGGTTATCACAGCCCATATGAAGTATTCTTGGCTGCTCCAATGTTGTACAGCATGCACTTATATGTGTTATTGAGTACTCTGGACAATTTCAATGTCAGTCTAAATATATGGTACTCTTTTAGGCAAATAAAACTATAAAACAGAAGGAAACCAACCACCTTTAATGGGTGACCTGCTTCGCTGGCACATACACGACCGTTACAATTGCAGTTCTATGTTATATGATTACTTATTAATACGATTCTCGTCGTGTATTTATGAGCCTTCGTAAATCAAATTTTGATGGACACAATACTACCTTTGCCCTTGGTCTTTCGAATCCCTTAACAGGAAGAACTTATTATAAAGATTTGTAGGAATCAATTTTGTTCTCACGCTCTTGTTCTTTTATTAAAAGGTGCTATATTGATTAACATTTTACAAATATCTGAATGGAAATAAGATTGAGTTAGCTTACAAATATAATATCCATCAGGTATTGGTAAGTACAAACAAGCAATTCCGCTTTAGTCCAGATGCTGAAAACGTGCGTTGTATTGGCTGGCAGAAAGTCTTTAAATTACTCTTTCTTAAAAGAGTGGTGGCTGTTTAGACACATTGAAAGAATATTCATTCATCATGTATGTATATCATTTAATTATAAAATCCAAAACTTGCACAACTTATAGGTTCACTTGGCCGAAAAACATGGCGCCATAGGAATCATTATATTTTCGGACCCAGCGGACTACACGGACCTCAACAATTCCAGAGTGTATGATAAAGATTGGTGGCTTCCAGGTTCAGGGGCCCAAAGGGGCACCGTCTATATTGGTGACGGAGATCCTCTCACGCCAGATTACCCAGCTATTGGTAAAGTTTATCCCTTCTGTTTGCTTTCTATAACAACCTAACCAAACTGTGCATGGTCCGAAGTCATTTTTTCAATGACATAACATGCATTTTTCTTCGTAAGCGAAAAAGGTTTTATCTGTCATTCGGCTTTTTTGTAAGTGTTGCGAATTTTTGTCCTTCTTAGAAGTGAGTGGTTCTGAAGTCTAAATGTAATTGTTTTTTTTTTTGAAAGATAAGTATTATAACTACTTTTACGATAACCAAGTTGGCACATAAACTACACAAACTTTAAGATGATGCGTGCTTCCAAATTACTAGGGGGAAAAAGGTAAATGAAAAATAACATTTTTAATTGTTTTTTTCTTTTATTTACCCTATTGTGCAGGAGTGAGGTCGTTCAGTGTTAGATATTTGTTGGGCGGTAAGGGGGGGGGGATTTTTTGTAATTCTTTTTTTTTTTATTAATTACTAACCAAGACATATAAAGACGCCAAAGTTGGGGAGCCTTAGACTTACCGTTTACAAATAGAAACCATATTGAAAGACACTAATACATTATATTTTATGGGGGAAAACAAGCAAAAACAGTTGAAATTCATCAAATGTACTTCAACTATTGAATGAGATTCAGAGAAAAGATTCAAAATAAATTCAGGATGGTAGAAGGTATGGAGGAGAACATATTATACATGCTTAGATTTGCCATTGTATTTGTAACTTGCGTAGCGTGGATACAAAAATTAGTGAAGTGAACAGTCTTTCTAATAATTTATGTTGGTTTATTTGCTGGTGGGTTCCAATGAGTATTATTAGCTTTACTTTGAGGAAATAATTTACTCAAAATGCACCATTTATCGAGGAATCTTAAACACAATTGCTATTCTTTGCCACGTAAAATTGAGAAAGATAGTTTATTTTGTAAATTTCAGCGATGTCTTGTTAAATAAAGTCATTTGTTGTTCTACTATGAGTTGATATGCGATTTGTATTACTATTATGCAATTTAGACATTCCCAGTTTATTGACGTGTCGCCCAGAATAATTTGTTCAGGTGTAAAGTTAATTCGTAATCCTGTTTTTACATTACATTTTCAGAACGGGTTCACCAGAGCCATTATTACGTTCCCAAAGTTATGTTGAACGGTGTCATCTTCGTATTGACGAAATCTATATTGAATTATTGGATTACATATATCTTGTTTAAATAACCTTTTAGATCCCACTGTTCTGTCGATTATTCTTTTATTTAAACATTGCATTTTAGAATCACTTGTTTTTAACACAATTTTGTTAAATAGTTCCATAGCTCTGCGTTCGACTTTCAGTTTTGGTTTACATATTAATATTTTATTATTATGAATGATTACAAATCTGACGTTTATTAAAAATATCCTTATATGAGACGATATGCACAGATGAATTATGTGAGTAAAAGCTAATTGATTTTTATGGATCTTTTAAATTTTGTTTTTCGCAAACATTAATCCAGACGCTAAATGCATCTATCCCAAAACATATCTGTTGTGTCATTTCTAAGTTTCTTTGCACGATCCATTCCAAGGTCTGTAATATACTAGGCTTCACCACACATTATCATACAGATATCATCCCACACATTACAAGATTTAGTTTATGTATTGCACTTTTCATCGAAATTCACGGAACATGTTATTCCTAAGAAACTAAGTTGGGATTCCCCCCCCCCCCAAATTATTGTCCAGCTGGCTTGATGGCATAAATTGGTTGTAATTTTATTTTCTTTCTATTCATATGACTCTGGTTTTATCATGATTTATTGTGATGCCTGATATTGAAGTAAAAATGTTCTAAAAGATTCAAAGTGGAATAGACAAGTTTATGGGATATGTATGAAAGTTTTATGTCAGTTATTTTAGATATTCGGAAATTTTACAAATCTAATCTAATTGGCATTATTGGATTTTCATTATCCAAGTGTATCTACTTAAATGTTGCTAAAGGATTCGATACTTGTCAACCTTGTTATGATCCTCATTTAGCTGTGTCAATGTTTCTCCTGTGCTTGGGTCGTTCAAAATTTGCATACCCTTCCGATTCCAGAGTGTTATTTTATTTGTTTTCTATGTTCCAGTCAGTTCCTAGCACTTTACCACCCGTTCATTTTTCTTTGTATGTAATTTGAATTCAAACTTGTTGTTAAACATTATATTTAACCCTCGTAATAATACATCCGAATCGCCATTTTGTCTCAGAGTATTTATCTTAATTTGATGTAAAGTTATAATAATGTATTCATACAAATACTATAGTTTAAACTTTAATGAAATTCAAGACATTATTTCTCTATGTGGGCATTCCCATTCAAGACATTCTTTCTCTATGTGGGCATTCTCATTCAAGACATTCAATCCCATTGTAGGCATTCCCATTCAAGACATTTTTTTCCATTGCCGACCTTCCCATTAAAAACATTCTATCTCACAGTAAGCTTTTCTATTCAAGAGTTATCCTTTGAAATGACTACTGCAACACGATATATTGATACATTAAAGGCTATTACCTTCCCTAAAATGGACGTGAGAGGACTTTAGTTTTCATTTCAATACGTCAATAACAACATAAAAGATATAAAACAGAGATAAAAATAAATAAAACACAGAAGTTAATGAAAAACAAATATGATCAAGCCAAAGAGCAATAAAGAAAATTCAACCACATCATTCTGCACAAGTACTTCACTGTTCATTAACTTGTGCATTGTGGATAATATATTTTTGTTATGTATATACGTATTATTTTATAAAGTAGCTTTCAGTACATAGCAATCATAATAGTGGACATGTTTGGTCAATGAAGTCTTTAATATATTGTTGAAAAGCTTACTTTGATAAGGTGCTCGTTGATAAGATTTTAAATTATTTTTTCATTTGATTATACAATAAGCTATTTGTTTTTACTTGTGTATCTTCCTTGAATAACTCAGGTTTATTACTGTTAGGAATATAGTGTGAATACGAATGAGCACAGGATTGAAAGTGAAAACAAATGACCTTGGTAACACGTTGGATATTATGTCAAAATTATCATATTATCAGAAAAATAAAGCTTCGGTTACGTGCACACATTTTCATTTTAGTTCATGCAGCCATTTTAAGGGAAAAAAGTACTTTTTGTGAATTGCAGTAATTGCTTCCTACATGAAATACATTTTCCTGTGTTATGTATTTAGGGGTCAAGAAAGGTAAAATCTCTACTACTGTCAAAAAGTGTCTGTAATATCTTGCAACCACCCGACCACAGTAGATATTTTTTTTCACAGTGAGACTTGATGGAGATTAAATTTACCGCGCCGGTGGTCTAGTAGTTAGGGCGTCCGTCTCAAAAGCGGGAGGTCGTGGGTTCGAGCCCCGGCCGAGTCGTACCAAAGACTTTAAAAAAAAAATGGTACTAACATCTACTTCGCTTGACGTTCAGCATTAAGAGGTTAGTGTTATGACTGGTTGGCTTGGTATCAGGATAATCTGACTGGGTGGGATATGATTCTACACGACTGCAGCATGATGCCCCAGTGATAGACATCACTATAAACTGCCACACTGCAGACATCGTAGCGATATGACTGAAACATTGTTAAAGCTGCGTCAAAAATCCCAATCACACACAAACAAGCACATGAAGCTTAGTTCATGTGTGTAGTCCTTGCATCTCGATCCCGGGAAGGGCCTGGGAGAGATGTGATTCGTTGGAACGTACCATTGTTATAGAAAAGAGTGAGATTTGTTTGTTTAATAAAACTAGGTTTTGCTTTTGAATTGAAACGTGAAACATAAAGTTCGTGATATCGTGCCTAAACACAAATGTGCAAATATGATAAAATATGCAACGAATGTACATAATCTTGCTATCAAAAGTATCAGAATATTTGTAATATTAATTGCAGTCCAGATCAGATGCATTGTACGTGAAGAGATTCGGGATATAAGGTGTGCTGAATATAAACATTTGTCAAAGGTAGTATTAGCAACAATTTCGTAACTGTCAAATTCATCATTTATATCTATCTATCTATCTATCTATCTATCTCTCTCTCTCTCTCTCTCTCTCTCTCTCTCTCTCTCTCTCTCTCGTAAGATGACTTTTGTTTTCAAAATAACATCAAAAAGTAATTTTAATTGGGAAATGCAATGTATTTTTTTTCAGTTCGTGCATATTTGTATTCTGTTGATTTTAATGAGTCCTCTCTTTCTTAGAAACGGCATACAGATTTGCAGAGAATGCATCGGATCTAGAATTTTACCTACCCAAGATCCCGGCACATCCTATTGGCTACGACATTGCCAGACATATTATGGAGTAAGGATATAAAAGCACTATATACACATCTAAATTATAAAGGTCGCACACAGGTTTAAGCAGTTCAAACGTGAGACAGGGTGGCTCATTCGTTAGCAAACTAGAATCCCGACCGGAAGGATATAAGTTCTAATCCTACCATCAGATCATCCTCAATCAGCTACTGTGGTGTGTCTTTTGGAATGCACTTTACTCCAATTGCATCGGCACTAAATAACTATTGGTGATGATGTGTCGCAAAGCACCAAACTATACCAAACGTGTGACAGACACGCTATATATTTTTCCCTGAACACAAAGCCTAGTTGTCCATATTCTAACCTGAACCATGTAAAATGATTGAACTTTGGATGAATGCCTGCTGCATAAAGTGATTGCTCTTTTTATAATTGATTACAAAAGGATAATATTACAAAGGAAGCTTTCCGAAAACGTGACAATGTTATACAATATGTTGATCTATAACGTTCTTGGTGGCAATCATGTGTGTTTACCATTATATGTACGCTATCAGTTAAAAACAAAATTACAGTGAAATTTCTCTTTTAATGCAAGAATATATTAATTTGTTATTGTAATGTATGTTGTACTTGAGAGATACAAATTTTAAAATAGTATTTTTGCCTTTTTTTACCAATGGAAATTAAAGTGAAAATTCTCACTTTTAATGTAAGAATATATTAACTTGTTGTTGTAATGTATGTCGTACTTGAGAAATACGAATTTTAAAATAGTCTTTTTGCCTTGCATGAAGATTCTTTTTAATTTCATTTACGGTTACACTAATCCAGCTTGTCTTTCTCTTTTCTTCAACAGTATAATAAAACTATGTTCCCTTGTTTATTTCTTTGTTTTATTTCATATTAGGACGTATTCCGCACTGAAAATCTCCTGAAATGAATAATGTTATTGTGATGATGATGATGTTGATGATGATGATGATGATGATAATTATTATTATTATTATTATTATTATTATTATTATTATTATTATTATTATTATTGCTAAAGATCACTTGATGGCGAAGATGTTCCAGAAAGCTGGAAAGGTGGACTTAATGTAACATACAAATTTGGTGGATCTGGCACCAGCAACAGGTACGATTTTTGTTCTTTCATGTTTCTCATTGTCTACTTGAAACGCACTGATTTGAGCTTCTTTCCATCCATTGGCTTCGTTAATTGGGTTACGGTAGGAATAGATTCGCTGTAATTTATTATATTACATCTATTTCTAATTTTAACAATAAAGACATCGCAATCAATTCCTATATCCAAGTACCTAACTCCTCGATTAAGGTTTAGGAAATCGTCCCATTCAATATGAAATCATTTTATTTTAAAGTTTGCTTATATGAACTACAAAATGTTTCAGTCAGATAGCATGTATGTTGTATAAGCGAGAGGGAATTAAGAGTTTCGGTATTTCGATATAATTAATGTAAGATTAATTCATACATAGTTGACTTTATAGTTATTCTTGTCGTTTGAAAATACCGAAGTTCCATTTTTTTTAAAATTGTGAAAGCAGTTAACTTAGAGAGGAAGCCAATTTGATATGAAAGATAGGTTGTTGTTGTTATAGTGTTTAACGCCATTGTTCAGCACAAGATAGGCTATGGCGACCAGTATTAATGGTGGAAAAAGAAAGCGGGAACCCCCCCCCCTACCCGCATCCGCCCCCCCCCCCCCCCGAAAAAGAACCACCGACCCACGAGAAGCTACTGGCAAGCTTTCTCAAATAACCACATTAGCAGAATCTTAGACTCGAACCCACGCAGACAGAGGTGAGATGGCAGTGATCCGTAACGGTGAGCGCTTTAGACCACTCGGTCACTCGGGGCCCCTGAAAGATAGGTAGATTCCTGGTAGCTTTGTTTTTCATCCCTTCCCTTCTCGTTCCCCTATTTATGTTTTTTATTGTTTGTTCATTTGTTGGGGGGGGGGGGGCTCGAGAGGATTGATGGGATTTGGGAGGGGAGTCCGTACCGTGAAGACCTTGATGGTGAATATGCCTGTTTACTTATACCTAAACTTTCAAATAAGTATTTTCTCTTACTTTTTTTCTCTTCAGGACAATTCGTATTAAAATATCCACTCGAAATAAAGAAGTTATGACATATAATACTATTGGCATTCTTCGTGGTCAAGTCGAGCCAGGTAGGTTACCTGCTGATCATCATGTCCAAATTACACCATTATATAGGTATAGTTCCCATACATGTCATCTCTGCAATACATATCTTGCATATATGAGATCCACATACAGAAATCATGCAAAACGTTAGAAATGTTAAACATGTCAATCTCATATATGCATTCCATATCCGTATGCACAACATTAAAAGCATATAGGTCAGGTTACACTTGAACAGATTTGCTAGATTTGAATAAAGCCTATCGTTTATGTAGTAATAATAATAATAAAGACCTTGTATAGCGCCTAATCTTTAGAAACTCCAAGCGCTTTACAGCATCTATAATGATATGACTTACAAAAACAAACACAAACACCATGAAATTAAAAAACATAAAAAATGCTCAAAAATATTTAAGTTAGGAAACATTATTAGGTCTTTAAGCTTGTTCTTTCAGTGGGAAAAGGTGAGTTTTAAGAGCACTCTTGAAAGGGATCACTGTGTCTTTGTGTCTAATTGCAATGGGCAATTCATTCCACGTTGCTGTGCGCTGGTATGCAAAAGAACGTTTTCTATATGACTTCGTTTTCATAGTAGAAATAATGAGTATACGATTATCATAAGAGGAGCGTAAGTATATTGCTGGCGTGTACACATGGGTGAGGCCAGATAGGTATCCTGGACTGGTGTCTGTCAGTGAAACGTAGAAGAGAGAACAAAGTTTGTGTTTGATTATGGATCGAATGGATCGCCAGTGCAGGGTACAGAGCAGCCAGCTGGAAAGTGTGCTCTGATCGTGGTACTCTAACGATGATCCGATCAGCTGTGTTTTGAACTTTTTTAAAGTTTCTGGAGTAGATATTGAGACGAACCAGACAGAACTGAGTTACAATAGTACAGTACTTAATGCTTAATATGAGATTGACTACACATGTACTTTAAACATATGGCAGCTCTTATACGTAAAAGATGCCGTCACGTATAGTGTTATATGTAAATCCAAACACATTTTCTGTTTTTCTTACAAGTAAAACATTACGTAACATATATTTCTATATGGTTATAAAAACACGTTTTCTCACATATACTGCAACTTTTGCAGCGCTTGCTTTCGCAAAGAACTCCCTTTAACCCAAAATAACAAGTCTCTGAATAACATAGAATTTATAATAATATGTTGGAGATGTTTTTTATCTTCCGGAAACTGAGTTAGCGAAGAAGGCACCAAAATAACAGAACAATAACACAAAGTCAATGCCTTAGATAGAAAAAAATTATGTATATATTAAACGATGCAAAAAGATGCCAATTTATGTTCGTATAATTGTTTTCTACCTACCTCTACCCCCTCCCCTCTTTTAGTTCAGTCTGCTGTCGCGCAAAAAATCCACACAACCACCACCATTAATTGAACGAATTTTGCTCTTTTGGATTCTTTAATTTGTAAAAATGTATTTATCTGCAATCAATTCCTGCACATATCAACAAAAAAAAATTTGATTTCTCGTTTTTCCAAAATGAACTGGAAATTCCTCAGGGCAAAACCAATATACTTAGCGAAAAATTATCTATATAAATGCATTCTTATTCGCTTTTGGTACATATATGTTTCCAAAACAGCTTCTCCTCACGTTTGTGTCTCGTTACGTTTGTGTTAAGAACAGGTTTCAGCATGATGTAAAATACGTGATAAGTAGAAAAATAATATAAAATGACATGTATTTGCCATTTAATGTTATGCTTGCTTTCCTTTTCACTCGTAAAATCATGTTAAGCATTGTTTATAAGAAAAGTGTTTTTCTGTGCTGTAACCAGTGCAGTGTCGATTCTGTTAACTTAGATCTATAATGTATATTCTGTTAGATTAACGAGCTATTGGAGTTCTCATTTTAGAAATATCTTTTAAAAGTTTTCAATATGTATAACAGTGAACTTTATATACCAGCAATTTTGTTGTATCAGGTCATTATAAATGAAACTTTGGATATCATAAACATCATAGCCCAAAATATTGTCTCCTTTTCAGTGTTTCCCTGTCAAGGGTCGAGATATTTTTAGCGCTGTCTGTTTACTCTATACATGCAACATTTTTAACTGCGTTTGAAGTACATTGTTTGCGATATCTCGAAGAGGAAATGAGAGCTAAGTGTCGTTCACAAGGACACACATAGACAGCTGACATGGGCTGGGCTGGGCTGGGCGGGTATTGAACCTGGTACTAATGGATTACAATTCGTATGCTCTATTACTCAATTATCTCAGTTTCCTAGCCAAAGATATAGCTCTAGACATTATAAAGGATGTATTTGCTGCATTGTTCTCAGGATATGCTACATACATAATTAAGATTTGTATGAGTCTATTTTTGCAGATTTGCCTTTAAAGTAATTAAAATGTGACCCTTAATGCCGAGCAGCAGCAAAATTAACATTTCATTTGAGTTATAAATTTCAAGAAACTCTGTCTGTCTATCTGTCTGTCTCTTTCATGTAAACTCAGATAAGAAATGATATGATCTTGTACCAGCAGAACAAGTCGTGGACACTTTATGGAATGCGGTTTTATGCAACAAATTTGTACCCTATATTGTACATATCATTATTACCAGTCTATGTGCATCATGTCAACATTAGATATATTTTCACAATTAAGTAATCTTCTGCCTGATGTTCTTTAAACAATACCATTATTTTCTTTACAGTAAATCAATTATGTTTATTGCTCATATATCAGATATTTATGCAATGAATATTACAACTTTTCATCTATATTTCAGATAGGTATGTGATAATTGGAAACCATCGCGATGCATGGGTCTTTGGTGCACTTGACCCTTCAAGTGGAACTGCAGTTATGATGGAAATTGCACGTGCCATGGGGCAAATTAAGAAAACCAGTTAGTGTTTTTAAATGTTTTTGCATTGTAAACCTTTTAACTAATGTACGTTTCCCTTCTGAATCAGCATTTCAGGTGCTTACCGCTTCAGTCATAACCTTTGTTGCAAATTGTTGTGATCTTATGCAGAATGTGTGACAAAATATTTAAACCAGTCTTTGCATAATAACAATTTTAATCTGATCTTTGCAGATTTTAACCTATAATCTCTCATTTACTTTTATTGCGTATTATGTATCTTTAACATTGTTTACAAGCCAGAAAAGCATCGATGACGTCAAGATTCTGCTGCCTTATTGACCGTATTGATTAATTTATTTATTAATTTGAATTGATTTAATTGATCTATTTCATCCTTTATGGTAATCTTTTTATTTTTCCCTTCAGAAAACTGGAGACCGCGTAGATCTATACTATTCTGCAGTTGGGGAGCAGAAGAATACGGACTTGTTGGTTCCACGGAATGGATTGAAGTTAGTATACAAAACTGACTGCAGATACGTGATGTTTTGATAGATAAGGAAAAAAGTATGTACCTGTGATTACCTTTTTCATGGCAACGCGGTCATTGACTAATAAGATGCATTCATACAATTTATTTTTACTTTCTTAACCAAACCTGAATTTTGATCGCCAATTGATTAGTAACGTTGTATGTGTTACTTGCTCGCATCCCTTAAATTTTCATCTAAGTTGTTCATGAACGGACCTGTCAAACATGTCAGTCAAAATGAAACATAATTTATGTGGATAACTTTATTTAACATTTATCAACAGAGTTGACTATTAAGCATGTGCACAGGCTGATATAATATACTGACATAGGTATGTACGAATCTATACATGCATGCATAGGATTTAAGGGAATGTTATCACAATCCAGGCAGTATCGTACATATTAAATGTCAAAGTCCATGGATATAAATGGAAATATTGTGAAAACATTTAGGATGCTTTATAACCAGGTGCAAGACTTGCCCTTTTTGTTAATCCAACATTAGTGGGAAGCGAGACTTAGCAGACACTACTCCAGTGACAGTGGTGTCAACAGTTTAGTAATGTTTGGTTAATGTTTTAATTTTGATAATTTTTCATAAACCGCTTAACATATTTTATTCATGCTTCGGTTCAATCAATAAAAAATGTTGGACAATTTAGTTTGTGACATTCCTGCGATCCTCTTGGGATCAGATCATAGTCGTCGAAAGTTTGGATTAAGGTTTTAGTTTTATTGGTAGACTTTTTCATTTATTTATCTGTAGTCTTTTCATTTGCTTATCGGTAGTATTTTAATTTGCTTACATCTCCTAAATCCTATGTTATAAATTCTTATCGGTAGTCTTTTCATTTGCTTACATCTCCTGAATCCCTTGTTATAAATTCTTCATAATTGTTATTATTCAATATAAAACTAAAACAGTACACTGAAGTATTTGTTTGCTTGTCTCTATTACACGTACATTAGGGTCAAAGGTTATCAATATAAAACTAAAACAATACACTGGAGTATTTGTTTGCTTGTCTCTATTACACGTACATTAGGGTCAAAGGTTATCAATATAAAACTAAAACAATACACTGGAGTATTTGTTTGCTTGTCTCTATTACACTTATATTAAGGTCAAAGGTTACATTCACAAAAATTGTGTTTTACGGTATTGTTAATATTTTGAATGTATTTGCTTCTAGTTTCTAAACCATTTTATAAAGATTTTTCATGCATGGGTGAATCATTCTGAACGTGCAGCCTTTGATCTTAGTGTCACAGGTATAACAATTTGTCTAAAGCTATTGGTTCAGGTATTCAAGTTTGCTAACATTTCCTCAACCGCTAGATGGATTTTCTTCATACAAGTAATAACTATTATGAACCTAAACAATGTGACATGATTGCATGCCCTTTTAACCTTTACTTCAAGTTCATAGTCATAGAAAGTTTTTCTTTAAGGTTACATGTATATTAATTTACTTATATTTCTTAATTGCGTGAAATGGATTTTCTTTATACGTTGAATTGTCATTAAACTAAGACAATTTCATTATGTGATAAGCTCACCCAGCCATTTGACATTAGATGGACATTTAGGTCTGGTCTTGCCATTTTCTGTAAGTAAGTATATTTTCATTTAGCATAATGGGTATGGAAAATCAGTTTATAATTGTAAAAGGTCTAGGTCATAAAGGTTGAGACACGGTTTGATATGGAATCCATGTATTATATGCAAATCAAAAAGGTCAAAGTGTCAAAGTTTCTAACATTTGTAATAAATTTGTCAGGCCATATTAAACGTTTGTGTAATTTATGTGCGTAGATTTACAAAGGAGGAGAATATGCTTGCTCAAACATACTGAATAAATTATCTTCTTCCATCTTCATTACAGAGAGGATAATCGTTTTTCTCACTGTATCAATGTTCAGAGCTTAGGGGTGTACCAGACGGTTCATTTGATCTTTAAACGTTATACATAGAATGAGCACAATGTGTGCAGGCATACACTGTTTAAATAGGACTGCCTTTTACGATTTTCAGCATTACACGAAAAGTCTTGGTGCTAGAACTGTTGGCTACTTGAATGTTGACATTGCCGTCCAAGGTATGTTGATTAGCATAGAATGATCATGTCTGTCTGTCCATTCATCTGTCCTCCTTCCTTTTGTCACACGGTCTTGTGAAATTAAACCTGCAGTTTGTAATACATTTTCATAAACTAAACAAATAATATGGTGAAAATGTGCATATTGACAACTCACTATACTCCAACAGTACTTTATAAGTGTAACTGCCTTTTTCCTACTTACTTTATAAGTGTAACTGCCCTTTATATGTGTACTTTATCGGTGTAACTTCCTTCTTTATACATACTTTATAAGAGGAACTGCCTTTTTTCTACATACTTTATAAGTGTAACTGCCTTTTTATGCATACGTCATAAGTGTAACTTCCTTTCTTATACATACTTTATAAGAGTAACTGCCTTTTTCTACATACTTTAAAAGTGTAACTGCCTTTATCTACATACTTTAAAAGTGTAACTGCCATTTTACTACCCACTTTATAAGTGTAACTGCCTTTTTTCTGTATAATTTATAAGTGTAAAAATCTTTTTGCTAGATACTTTATAAGTGTAACTGCCTTTTCTCTGTATAATTTATAAGTGTAAAAATCTTTTTCCTAGATACTTTATAAGTGTAATTGCCTCTTTTACATACTTTATAAGAGTAAATGCCTTTTTTCTACATACTTCATAACTGTAACTGTTTTATACATACTTTAAAAGCGACTTGCTTTATTCATACTCTATAAATGTAAATTTATTTATTCTACTTACTTTATAAGTGTAACTGCCTTTATTCTACACTTATTTAGAAGTATAACTGCCTTTTTCTAATAATTTGTTAATGTAACTGCCCTTGTACTACATACTTTATAAGTGTAATTGTCTTTATTCTACATACTTTATAAGTGTAACTGCCTTTATTCTACATATATGTATAGTGTAACAGCCTTTATTATACATACTTTATAAGTGTAACTGCCTTTTTTCTCCATACTTGTAAGTGTAACTGCCCTTTTCTGCATGCTTTATAAGTGTAACTGCTTTTTTCTATATACTTTATAAGTGTAACTGCCTTTATTATACATACTTTATAAGTGTAACTGCCTTTATTCTACATTTATTTATAATGTAACAACCTTCATTTTACATATTTTGTAAGTGTAACTGTCTTTTTTCTCCATACTTTATAGTGTGTTTGCCTTTTTTCAACATACTTTATAAGTGTAACTGTCTTTTCATGCATGCTTTATAAGTGTAACTGTTTTTTTTCTACATACTTTTGTAAGTGTACCTACTTTTTTTTTACATACTCTATAAGTGTAACTGCCTTTTTCTACATACTTTATCAGTGTAACTGCCGTATTTCTACATACCGATAGATGCAGTGTCTGACAGAATTTTAAGAATTCGCTACTAGTGTCAGATTTTCGTTGCATAGAAACAAAATAATATAGTGTATGTTATTCTCATATTCCGCTAACACGCATATCAACAAATCACTCGTCTCAAGCATTTTGTGTGCTAACACTCATACCAACAAATCACTGTTCTCAAGCATGAAATTGGGCAAGCACATGTGTGTGTGTGTGTGTGTGTGTGTGTGTGTGTGTGTGTGTGATTTGGACTTTTAGTGTAACCTTAATATTTGTCCAGTCGTATCACTACAATGTCTGCAGTGTGCCAGTTTTTAGTGATGTCTACCACTAGGGCATCATGCTGTAGACATGTAGCATCATATCCCACCAAATCACATTATACTAACACCAGTACTACCACTATCATCTTACTGCTGAACACCAAGCAAAGAAATTGTTAGTACCAGTTTTTGAAGCTTTACCGATTTCACGTTTTGCTGATGATGCCATCACCACGTATAGCCGATAATTATAATTGCCAATACAGATTATGAGACCGATTATTGCAGTATTATTTATTTTATGACAATTACTGGATCAGAAACATAAACCTATTAGGTATTTTGCCATGTGAGTTATATAAAACGTATGCAGCAAGTGAATTTAAACTTCTATTCAGAAATAAACAAAGACCGAATACGGAGTACTTTACTATTTATAGAAAACATAGATCACATAAACATAAAAGTTTAAAAACTTTAGACCTAACACTGATAAAGATCATGGTTTGTCTAATCAAGATATAAATGAATGAAAATGTATTAAGCTAGTCTTTTAACTTACGTTCATTAATGCAGGTCGCCATTACTAGATTTCAATAAATGACTAAAAGCTTAATAGCGAAAGCCCAATAACAATTAAAAGTAATAATACGCATACTTTAAGACTAAAGTTAGACGTCACTGTACGATGGCTGTAGCTAATACTGAAAACTAGCTGAGTTAGATCGTATTTAAGCAACAGTAACGTTTCTTCCTTCTCGCCAAGTAATGATCCATGATGATCCAAAAATATCTGGCCTGCGCCACCAAACAGCATCTTGCTCTGAATGGTTGGATCTGGTGCAGACAAATAGCATCTAGCTAATTTGGTCAAGTAAGGGAACTGAAACCTGTGAAGATTCTGCAAGCTGTATATGTCTTCTTGTCATTGCAATATAGAGTTTACCAGATACATTTCAAGCATCGCGTCAATGCAGTCATTCACATAGGTTGTTCCCTTGACGGTACAGAGAGGTTCATCACAGGCCACATAAAACAAATCCCAGAGATGTGACGTTGATGGACCGGTTTCTCCTACTTGTCAGCTGATGCAACTATGATGCATTCTGCTCAATGCCATTATGTGGATCTGGTCACAAGTAATTCTTCGCTGAATAGATGATGTTTGAGTCATGGATCCAAGATAGTACCCAAATCAAACTTCGTGTATCTGGCAGCATCAGCAAAGTATACGTTCAGTGACATCAGCATATCACGGTGCATTGATAGAATACCTTGACTGGCTTCATGCTCTCGAGCCAGCAACAGCGGATCATTTTCTGCATCGGAAGAATGATGGATAATGATGTTTGTATATCACTTACTTCCTTGATAATGTCCACCAATGGGTTTAACATGTTCATAATATTCTTAATCAAGTCCCACTGTTGAACTGTTAAGCTAGGTAGGTCATAGAGTGTAGCGTAAGCCCCCAACTGGCGTTTGTTCATATAATGAAACCAACATATTGTATGCAGAATTCAAGCATGTCTGGACATTCTGGACAACTTTCTCATGGGCAAAGTCTAATGTTTCTTGCTGATTTTCAAGCTGCTGTTTCGTCGGGATGGAGTGCCGGAACCTGCTTACTATAGATCACCACATCTTTAACAGATCAGTACAACGTAATGCCATCACTGAAAACGAGGCGCAGCGTATGTGCAAAACAGACAGCTGATGATGTTGATTTCAGCCAGACACGATGCTTTAACTATGTGTGCACTTCTTGCACGCAGAATAACATAGATATGAGTTTCTGGAATGTTTTATTCCTCACCTAATTTGTAAAGTTGCTTGCCAAATATTCTCCTTTGTCTAATTCATCGAGAGACGTTGCTGCTAAAATCACCTGTTTCTGCTGAGAGTCTTCCATCAGCCAGTGTGCCATAAGACTCAACAAGGTTTCGTCGATGGATGGGTCTGACTATGCATCAGAAATCAAACTAGGTTTAGATTTGGCAGAAACTAAATCATGCACCTATTTTTGTATTGCCTTATGCATATCAGGTATCAAAGATGTGGAAAAGTACTTCTGACTTTTTAATTATATAGCGTGGTTGAGCTTTGGTCATCAGACGTCGAAGTACAATGTCTTCAACAATGGAAAATAGTTAGACATCTACTGCCTTGAACTCTGCAATAAATTTGTGCCCACTAATAGCTCTCGGGTTGTCAAATACAAATGGCTGCTTCCGGTCCATCATGGCGTCTAGAGTATGAGGAGTTGCTGCAGCTGCTGAGGTTATCTGAGTTATCATTCTCTTTTTAACTGCCAGAAACAAGCCTTGTTTGATGATGTGCTTGCAGTGCACGTGCAGGACAAGATTTGATGTATCTTTTTAGAATCCTTTCCACCCGTGAAAATGCATTCTTTGCAAAGTGTGCAATTTGCTTTGGACAAGATAACTTCGTTTACTTTGAAGTAATTCCAAATCAAACTAGAGTGTTTCGAATTCGACTTGATGCAGAGACTTGGTAGTATATTGAATAGTGCACAATTGGTAGTCAATATTAAATATCCAATCAATTTGCGCTCTTGAAACAATGTTTTATATCAAGTAAGTTACTACTAAGTTGTCCACGTGGCTGGATGGATGCACGCACCACACTGCGAGTTGCGTTCTGAAGCAGCTCAGCAGCTGGGGTAACGTTCCTGGTACTGGCATGCCAATATCATTGCTGCATAATATTTGTATGTCAGCATTCGGCTGCTTCAGCGTGCGACTGCTATTCATAGGTCAGCAGAATTGCAGGACTGGCTAAAGAACAGATTAACTGTAGTGTGTCATAGTTTCGTAGTAGTTCTAAATTTCGTTAGCTATATAATCTGCCTAGCTATCTGCTAATGTGATTGCAGAAGTTCAACAGCCAGTTGGCTGTTAGCAGCAACGTCTCTCGATGAATTAGACACAGGAGAATATTTGGCAAGCAACTTTACAAATTAGGTGAAGAATAAAACATTCCAGAAACTCATATCTATGTTATTCTGCGTGCAAGAAGTGCACACATAGTTAAAGCATCGTGTCTGGCTCAATCACAGTTGGCTGCTGTGATTGAGATGAGGGCATGAATAATATTGATAAATTGTTGTGTGCAGACAATCAGCGGTAGTTTACAGAAAATGTGTTAAAAATTATTTACTTTTAAGAATATGTTGTCTTTCAATTAACTTCCAAATCAAATGTTTATTCCTTAATTTCCACTTTTTAGTTCTGATTTAAAATTTATGCCATGTCAAGAAAAATGCTATAATATAATTTTTATTTTGGAAATTTGTTTACATCGGCAACGATTATTTCTGCCGATACGATATTACTAATTGTTGTAATAATCGGCCCAATTATGAGCATGGCTTAAAAATCGGTAAAGCTTTACAATTTTATATATTTTTGATATGACTCAGCCGTTTTAAAACCACAACCTTCCGCATCTGAGGCAGACGCTCCAACCACTAGGCCACTGAAGTGGGAAGAAGCATTTCTGGTTTTTGTCTTTTATGTTATGCAGCCGAATGCAGTACATGACAGAATCGGGTGAATGAAACTAATTGCTTGGTTTTTGTTGCATAGCTGTTCAACAAAATACATGTTATAGGGGTCCACATGTTATGGTCCTTCTCTGGAAATGCACGACCGCTCACATTGCTCCTGTGATCTTTTTAGAATTATTTCCCTTTCTGTCGTAAAGCTCGATGTAGTGATAATCTTGTGAACATAGAGAGTTTTAGTTACATCTCTGTATCACTGAATCTTTGTACATATGGTCAATATCTGAACCAGTGCTTTGGGGTTGCTTGGCACATATTTGGAACTTTTAATAGAGTGACATGTGTAAGGTAAAGTTGTTTTTGTTTGCAACATGCATAATGGACAGAATGTTGACCTAACTCTTCCTTTCATGTACTAAATTAAGTTGGACATTGTACTTGTGGTAATTGTAAATAAGCTATGCTTAAAGATAACCATAATGACTGCACCTATGTGCTCAAAAAATCCTCCTCCTGAATTATCCCAAAATATACTTTCTCTAGAATAGAGAAAACAAATTTTGCCAGACTAGACAATACCTGCTTTCTGCAAGTGCAATGAATAAATTACCAAATACATAAAATGTAAAAAAAAATTATCAGCTTTTTTTCCACAACCTACACCAGGAAGTGAAAATTACCAAGAGGAGCTAACAGTTTCTTGATAGGTACACATGTGAAGAAAAGGCCAGGTTATATAACCTGAATAACATCCATTAATCTAAGTTGAGGGAATCAAATGTTCTTTGAACAATACCTAAGATATACAAGTTCTTTTCATGAATAGTCAGTAAAACATGTGAGGAAAACATCACAAATTCTTTTTCTTTAAAAATCTAAGACCATGCAAAATATGAAACTACCTTAAGACAGATATAAAAATGTGTGCAATTGTTTTTTGGAGATTTTTTCTTCTTCATATCACTATTTATGATGTTTTCAACAATGTTATGTAAGACAAAAAAGCAAACTGTGCAATTTGCTCTTGCCTTGTGACAGTATTGTGTGTGCAGTCATCTTACTTATGGACAAATTAGTAGTTTTAAACACAAAAGGTAAAATCATTTAAAATTAAAACTTTTGCATTAAGTGAAAGAAAGATATAGTAAAAATGTTTATTTTCATTCATTTGTAATGATATTAAGAAATAAATAATGACAACAACTTAAACTTGCTTTCTTCCATATTCCTGTGTTAGAAGAATATGCAAACATTTTAACATCTGACCTTTAACCTCTATCAATTCCATCCCTTTTTAAATGGTAAAATTTATTAGTGGCATTTCATGAATAATTGTGGCAAGTTTCATGTTCCCATCCTTCAGCATAAAAGTACATGTAACTACTATGTTGAGACAATGTAATGTGCATTTTTAAGACAGCTCACTTTTCATTATGGGATGGGGTTGGGGGATGCCCATGTGTGGGATTTTTATAATAATAAATATGAAGCTGTGTGATGAAACACATGATAATCATTCAAAAGAACTGTTTTCATGCTTGTAACTTTAATATTTCAGCTATACAACCAAATTTAAATCATATTAGCTAATATGTGGTTTTATGGGGGTATTATACAGAGATTATGAACTTAAAGTTGAAGTTGTTTGTATTCACAACATGCACATTAGAGAAAATGTTGGCATACCTCTATGTTCCTTTCATGCATTTGAAATTTCTTATGATACTCTTCATGTGGAAATCGTACATAAGCTGGACATGCTGATCACCAAAATGAATGCTATCTTGCACTTTTTATCACTTGCAGCTGAAGGAAAATATTCTTGTAGTTCTTGCACTATGATTTTTGTCTCCAGGGGTAGGAAGTGGTAGAGGCTAGGTTATATCTATGCGTATGAATTGTTTGCCAGTATTCTACTTTTTGTGAGTTTAATATTTTAAGATTATATTTGTGAGAATAAAAACACACATATGTTATGTGCATTTGTTTTGGAACATAAAATTAAAATCTGAATACAAATTTAATATCCAAAAAAGTTCACATTATTAACGCAGAAAGAAATCATACATTTTGTTTTAAAATCTTAGGTAATGCTACACTACGGGCACTTGGAACACCACTGCTCTTTAAAATCACCTATGAAGCAGCCAAACGAGTTCCAAATCCAAATGATACAGAGATCAGCTTAGGCAGAAAAACAGTATATGACACATGGATGCACTACCTACCAAATGAGAATCAAGATCGACCAAAGTAAGTGTGGAATAAATTGTTTTCAAATTATTGAATGCTAAAGAGGAACGGCCAGTGATTTAGATACTAAACTAATTGTGTTTTTGTGTGCATGTGTATGCTTCCTTGTGAGTGTATAGGTTTGTATGATGAAGTATAGGAGTATTTGCCTTGAATGTTTCTTGGTAACAAAATACATTCATGTTTTGCAGAATTGACCTCCCAGGTTCTGGGAGTGACTATGCTGGTTTTCGAGACAGGCTTGGTGTACCTATTGTTGATTTACGCTATACCTATGATAGTGTAAGTACTACTTTTTTGATAAACACAAACTTTAGCACATCCAATATTCTTGACTTTGAAATCCAAAATCATGGTATATCCTTCGGCAAGGTACTTGACTACCATTGCCTCTGCACTAAATAACGTACGTGAGTTTCTATGCAGTAAACACCAAACTAAACCAAACTGCCACAACAGTATTTGCAGGAGAACAAGGAAATGAGGGCTAGGGTGGTGATTACTTAAAATTAAACTCCTAAAGCTTAAGTGAAATGTCATATACTTATCACATAATGTCAAAATAGTTTAAACATTAGAAAAATGGTCACAACATGGGTTCAACATTTTAAACCAAATCTATTTTGTTGCTCCCAGCTTAATATGGATATACTATGAAGATAATGATACAAACAACTGCTCATGTAACCAAGTTGTGCCTAAAAGCCTGGAATATCTAAGATCATAATGAATTTCTCAGTTGAACAATAACCCAGAGTATAAACACACATACGAGCAAACAAAGAAACAATTGTGCTGATGGTTCAGACCAAAGTAACTGATGGGGCATTTCGCTACACTGTGATACCTGGACTATACATAGTTACAATTATTGTAGTCCATATAGTACAAGCACAGTATGCCAATTATGCTTTAAAGGAATTTTGAATAATGTACAATTAGACAACATGTTTATGTTACACTTCCTTATTGCCCATCATGTTTTTTGTTTTCACAGAAACGATTTCATATCTCATCATACCCATTGTACCACTCGGTATATGAAACATTCTATGCGGTCAAGCATCTGATCGATCAAGGATTTAAGGTAATAATGATAATAATAAAAATAATAAGATGATGATGATAATTATCATAAAAACAATGATGATGGCAAAGAAAACAGTTTTGTACTGTGTTTTGATGTATTCTATCTTTAGAAGATACAGTATTACATGCAAATATTACATGCAAATATACATCCACACAACTCTCCATTCTTATGTCAATGTAAATATCTATGTAAGACCCATTTCCCAATACTTTTTTAAATTCTGAATTAGCTTAAATGTTAATTTGTACATTCTGTAATGCATGCATGTTGTACCTACATGGTTGAGACTTCATTGCAAAAATTATCGTGTGTTTTCATTACTAAGTTTAAATATTACTTGCTATAGAGATCATATGCTTCTTAACATTAAGCATAGATTGGCTGGTCAGCTATTGCTACCACCTGGTGCTTTGATTGACAGATGAATCTTGATATCACAATGATTATCTATCCATTACAATTGCAGGAAGGATCACTACCTTACATGGCCAAGAAATCAACTTATGCATATTAAGTTTTCTTCAAGTTTGTTAGATAAGTGTACTTAACTAACCTTTGACCAGCTTGAACAATTGGCACTTACACATGACACCCATCCTTTTCAGCCAACTGGCCAGTTAAGAAAACCTAAGTGACCTCTAATATCCTGTCAAAAAAGTAGAAAATCAAGAAAAACATCACTAGCATCTAATATGTGTCTGAGTAACCTGGTTATGTACCTGTAACATAAACAAACTCCGAAAGACTTCCAAATTTTACTCTGCTTCATCAAACCTGCTTTGTTTTCTTAAATTCATTTTTCCCTAATGACAGTTGTTGATATATTGTACACAAGTAGTTTCTTACTACTGTTTATCCCAATGCTTGCTATTCATTAAAAACAGCAAAAAAAAACCAATAAACATATTTTGAATAAACGTTCTGATATATTATACATTTAGTTTTTGCTTTCTTATCATGATACAAATGAATCCTTTACATGTATACCCCTGTGGTAAAAATCATCTTACCTGGAATATGTTACTTGTTAGATGTCCATAGTGGATATGAGAACTGATTATTATAAAATATTAAACCATATATATGTATTTTAGTATCACAGAGCTATAGGACAAATTTGGGCTGAGATGGCACGGAATTTGGCAGACACAGTCATCATTCCTTTCAATGTGTCTGATTACTCTCGGACACTTCAAGAGCTAACTCAGACATTACTGAAGGATTACAACAAGACATTATCGGCTAATGGAATAACTACACGTAGGTATTGTCCCTGTATTCCATTCAGTATCACATACTGGAATGTTCTTGCCCCCTGTTGTAAAAAGCAAGCAAATGCAAACCTGTCCATGATCCATGACTCAGTTTGTACATAATGCAGCTTCTTTTACATTTTATACCAATAAACTTTTATTCATTGATTTCCATATTGCCATGCAAGACTTCAAAACAAATGTATGCCATTCATTACAAGATTGCCATGCATTACTTCATAATGTGGTTATCTTTGGTTTCAAGATTGCCATGCATTACTTCATAATGTGGTTATCTTTGGTTTCAAGATTGCCATGCATTACTTCATACTGTGGTTATCCCATTGGTTTCAAGATTGCCATGCATTACTTCATAATGTGGTTATCTTTGGTTTCAAGATTGCCATGCATTACTACATAATGTGGTTATCCGATTGGTTTCCAGATTGCCATACAACACTTCCCGATCTTTTCCATTTGTGTTCCAGATTGCCATACAACACTTTCCAACAAGCTTATCTCATTGGTTTCAAGATTGCCATACAACACTTTCCAATGTTTTCCATTTGTGTTCCAGATTGCCATACAACACTTTCCAATGTTTTCCATTTGTGTTCCAGATTGCCATACAACACTTTCCAAGAATCTTAACTCGTTGGTTACCAGATTGACATATAACATTCCCCAATGTTGTGATGTTTATAATCACCACTGGTTTGTGGTAGAATATTATGGCTGCTAATTAATTAATAAATAAATAAATAAAAACAAAGTGTTTCATAATAGATAAATTATTAGTTACATGTTTGTTTAGTGGGATGTACAGAATGTAATGACCCAATACATCTAATGCTGAGGCAGTTTTCTTATGCCTCACAATAGCACATTTTTTAAAGGTATATGCAGGACTTTAAATCTTGTAAGTTTGTATTCCAACATTTTTTCCATTAAGCAATCAAATATATTCTATATTATTTATCATACAAACAAACAATTATCCAGATAAAATCTTTAATTAGTCGGGATAACCAAATATTTAACTGTATTTACCATCTCTCTCCAACTGCCTAAATGAAGTTACTAAATTAAAGACTTTTTCTTTTACAGATTTGTTAGAGATTGCGGTACAGAATTTCACTACTGAAGTTAAGAAGTTTCAACAGAACATTAACAATGTCAATAGAAATGAGTAAGTGAGAAAACATTTGATGGAAAGTTTAGAAATAAGATCACTTTTATTGCTTATAATTTAAAAGATGACTGATTTTTTTAATTTTATCTCTCATAAAAATTAATTAAAATGGTTCATGTATTATTTGACAAAAAAGCTTGTTCTGAAGATGAATCCAGTTCCAACATCACTGCTGCTTTAGTGTTTAGATCCAATATTGCATTCACTAACTGATGTTATTAATACTGCTCTCTCATCCAGGGAATCCCCATCATGTTTCAAAACTGTCATTGTAAAGCCTCTACAGAAGAAACCAGCACTCAACCATAATGATTTATAGAACTACCACCAAGTTTCTAATCTCCCGTTCATATGAAAAAATCTTAGAAAATGTTGTTCTAAGCTCTCATCTGAATTCAAACAGTCTGTTTAGCTATGTACAGTCTGCAAATCGCCCTTGCCACAGTACAAAATCTATTCTTCTAGTCCTCATCCTCATTGATTTGTCTGCAGCATTTGACACAATAGACATGATATATTACTTCACCATCTCCAGCATGTATTTGGCATTCACAATACAGCCTTACTGTGGTTCAAGTCCTACTTAGTGAACAGGACACAAATTTTATATGCAAATGGAAAACACTTCTAGCCCAGTTGCTCTATGTTCTGGTGTTCCACAGGAATCTGTTCTTGGACCTGTTATCTTCATTCTATACACTCAGCCACTCTCAAGTGTCATAGATCATCATCCAGTGTCTCACCAATTGTATGTTAATGACACCCAAATATACAAGTCTAGCCACCCAACTGAAGTTGATGCTAAGTAACTTTCCAAGGAGAGAGAGGTGCATTTCTAATATGAAATCATGGTCGACATGTAACAAGCTGCAGATGAATGGTGATAAAACTGAGGCCATTCAAATCACAACAGAGACTTTCTCATTCACATACATTACCTCAAACAATAAATATTAGCAACACCAACATTAAATTCAATGTTCTTTTGCATACCAGGGCCCAGCAATGTGGAACATTGCTCATTGAAATTAGACACAAAGAAACAGTGATCTTTTTCAAGAATGCACTTAAAACACACCTTTTTTGACTGCAAGAACAAACTTAAAATTCTAATGTTTCCTACCTTAAATATTTTCAGCAATTAATGTTTTCTAATTTCATTTTGTTATTTTTGGGGATTTTGTAGTCATATCAGTATTGATGTTATAAAGCACTTAGAGCTTCTAAAGATTAGGCCCTATATAAAGTCCTAATTATTATTATTATTAATTATTATTATTATTATTATTATTATTATTATTTTTATTATTTAAGGTTTGACTAAACATGAATTGGTAAAATACATTAAATGGGCATGTAAGAATCTTGTTGATTGTTTGATGCTGTCTTATTTCATTCATTAATACACAGTATAAACTTCAAAGACAAATTCCTCCTTCCTAAAACCATGTAACTGTACACATATTGTATAATTTCTCACTCTAATTGTATCAGATAAAAGAGCACCATAATTGATTGCACAATTTTGTGTGGACATGAGGGTACAGGTGTCAGCATATGGTACTCAGGTGGAGGAAATCAGTGTTCTGAATAGTGAAGCACTAAGACCCATGCTTTACACCGTCTTGATTCTGGGTTCAATTTCTAATTATGACACATGATAGGGTAAATGGAACTGCCTAGCAAAGGTCAGTGATTTTCTCTGGGTTTTCTACCTACAGTTTCCAAAACGTCGTCAAAGTGAAATATGTTGAAATGACTTAGAATAAATGGTCCTCTTTTCAGTATATTTTGAAAGACATTAATTTTTTAAAAGCATGAATGGATCAATTTAAACATAGGTGTCACCAGGGATTCTACCTACTGTGTTTTGCAGGTTGATGGTATGTGTATTTGCTGTGTTAAATAAGTAACTCTTTTCTTCATCCATTCAGTCCGCTTGCAGTAAGAATGATCAATGATCAGTTGATGAATTTGGATAGAGCATTTCTGGACCCTGCTGGGCTACCTGGAAGGCGATTGAAAAGGTATCTTTTCCCTTTTAATTTTCATTTTTCTTTCTTACTTCCATTCATTCTTGCATGCTTAGTGTTAGTCATTTTCCATATGTCACATTCAACTTCCATCTCAGAATTAGTATTGAATACATAAAATTTGGTACAGACATATTTGACAGTTGATCTTTATGACCTTTATGTTCATGGGAAGGTTGGTAGGATTGGTGATGGCTAGTTTGTATATGCCAGTTTTCATTTCAGTCTGCTCACAGCCAATGTTCCCTCTAAGCTGCGCACGCGCAGCTGCTCAGGCATCCCCGCACAGCTGAATTGTCAATTTTTGCTCAATCCAACGTTAAATTTTGCTCGTCTCTGCGATCCTTGTGCAGTGCGGCGAGCACTGCATGCACATCCACCATTTGCTTAGAGGGAACGTTGCTAACAGCATATCCATCTTTTTCCCCCATTTCAAATACTTCAAAAGCAAGGTAGGAAAAACTCAGAATCACTCCTTACTTTTTTTTATTCCTTTTCAAATCAACTTCCATAACTTCTAACTCTGCTGTAGTCCTTGTCATTTTCTCTAAGATATCGCTTGCACTGAATCTAGCAGAATTTTATAATGCCATTTCAGGCCCAAGATTACCTAAAGTTATAAATTTTGGATCAAGTTTAAACAATAAATGTTTAATGAAGAATGCCCTGGAAAACCTTTCTTAAAATTGCACATACTATTTATGTGTTAAATAATATGGCAAGGGGAAATTATTTAAATTACATGCACTTTCTTTTTCCAGGCATATTCTGCTTGCAGAGAGTAGTGTGGACAACTATGCTGGGAGTAGTTTCCCAGGCCTGACTGATGGATTGTTTGAAATTGACAAAAGTCCTAACAAAACAGAAAGATGGGAGATCGTTAAACACCATTACTCTGTCATTCTATTCACAATCCAGTCGGCAGCATCCACATTGAGAAATGTAACAGATTTTATGTACAGCTATTAGGGCATATTCTGCAAGTTTCTGAGTGTATCCTGATTTTTTACTATAGACCAGAAATTTTTAAGAATATGACAAGTGTCTACCAAAATAAGTCATGTAAACATTCATGTTAAAGCATTCTCTAGGTATTCAAGGTCAAAAATTGTCAGGAAAATCTCAAGACTGATTATATCTGAATAGGGATGTGTATTCAGTTCACTATATTATTAGTTATCACTGTATACTTTATCATTGCACCTTCTATGTGTGAACTAGGGCTGGCTTGCAGACCCAAAATTGGTCAAGAGTATCGAACTGTAGATCAATAAATAATCAGTTTTTCTGTCATTTCTCAACTATCACAGATTGAAGGACTCTAAGTAGCATGTAATTAATTATCCTTTTACATTATATCACTGGATCTTGGCTTCATTAATCAAAATATATTGCATACAATATCTTACAATTTATATTTTCATTTATTTGCCATTTTATTGAATAAAAAAATCTGCAGTTGCCATATTTATATGTCTGTGGTGGAAACAAGCCAGACATCTGTCAACCACATAAAAACTTGAATCCTGTTTTTCTAAATGGACCAAACTAGTGCACTCTTTAAAAATACATTAGGGCTGTTACAGTCAAATATATATCCCCCCTTCTCAAGATGGCATAGTAAAACAAATTCTTTTGGAGGTTGTGTTTGAAACTATTTTGATTCAGTTAGACATGAATGGCTGTTAAAACTAAATTTGATTGGTTCATTGGGCTTTGGAACATGCATTTTATAATAGTTTTGTTATTGTTGTTGTAGTGTTTAACGCCATTTTTCAGTACATGATAGGCTATAGGTCAGTATTAATGGTGGAGGAAGAAACCGGAAAAATCCCCAGAAAGAACCACTGACCAACAAGAAGCTACTGAGAGTCCAATGTATGTGTTATACATGTACTTATTCATGATGTCATGTCTGAACAAGCAGACTATGGGAATGTTAGACTTAAAACCATAATACAGCATTATGTAAGACTATAGGAATAATAAAACAAATAATAAGCAATAATGAAACACATAAATACATGTATAAACAATTTAAGCATAGAATACATGTGGATTCCATCCCACATCAATATCCAAGGAGACTTAGCAGACCAGATAGCTAAAGAAAAACTCAATAACCAAATTACTTGTCACTCGAATATAGTCAACATGAACTATACAGCCTAATCAACACAACAATTAACAATAAATGGCAAACAGATTGGAATCAAAATCACAAAGGGAGAAAATTATATAATACCATCAAGGAAGTAAACAGAAATAGAAAACCACCTAGGTGCACAGGCATTGAACAAATAAAAATCAATCGAATTATCTTAGGAAAAACTAAACTGGCAAACAGCTTTGGAAAATACATAGGACCCTTCCCACATAACATAAGTTGCTACAACTGTAACAGCCCTAGAAGATTTACACCACATCTTTAATGATTTTAGAATAAACAAGAAGGAAAGGAACAAATTCAGATCCAAACAAAAAATCATAGCCACCCCATATACATACCCAGAAATAATTAAATTAACAAATATCAACCCCTAAACAACATTCAAAAATATAATTGAAAATTCAAAAACAACAGGGCTACTAGAGAAAATTTAGAAAATAGGAAATTAAAGAACATAATAGCAAGAAAAGAAAAAAAAAATAAGGAAGAAACCTTGTACTAGCTCAAACCAAAAGTAATCATCAAAAATGAAAGCCTCTTTCAGGGATGGAAGCACCACCATGAATGAGCAGGTAGATCTCAACCATCCTTGGAACCCACATACACTATGGTGGGCATGAGATTGCCAAGGCTCATCCACTGAGCAACCAAACCAAAAAATAAAGATGTGATTAACCCTAGAAAAAAACTAGAGAACCTGGAAAAATTACTCAAAGCCCTTTGAGTAATCAGATCACTCTGGAAATAATAACAAGTCAACAAAGTAGATGAAAGATAAAGTAATAGGGGTACACAAACCACAATGAACAGATAATGAAGACAATTAGGGAATAAAAACACCATGTAAAATAAACAAACAGATAATAACAAATAATTTTTTTTTAAAACAGCCCATAAAAAAAAGTATCGGATACTATCCTCACTACTATTACCTTCTTTAACTTTCCTCTCAATACAGCCTCATTGACAGTAAATAATAATTACCAAATACCTATCAAGTTCTAAAGTCAGAAAGCCAAAAAGTAAATATAAGTAGATGGTCTGAGACCAGACTATCATAAAATTCTGTCCCGATATTATGGTCCCAATTTAGACAGTATGAGGTAGTCTAAAAGCCCAAGACTACCAGGCCCCGCAGAACAAGGCTGCAATTAACTTTTTTCTAACTTTAGGCATATAGAACCCCAACTCAACTATAAGGGCTGGGAAATAAGGGGCTGTAGATTCTATTCTACTCAAAACAGCACAGAGTTCATCCAATTTAAGTGGGAAAAAGTTTGGATAAAGGGACATCACTGCCGGACTAAAACCGGAAAAACATCAGGAGAGAAACAACTTCAAAGAACCCAGGACAAAGGAAAATGATGGCTGGTCCGAGGGAACAACCATATGCTGGGACACCATGAGAACAAGATGGTAGCCTTACATTAGGGGCTACTCAAAACAGAAAAAAAAAAGCAACACAGAAAAGAATATGATTGCTTTCATTGCCTGGTTAACAGGGTCCTCATTTGGTATGAGGACCCTTTTCTAACAATCTATTTTACAAAACCTGACTCGATCATTTTGTTTGGCAAACAATTCAAAATTAACAAGCTATTTTTACCGAACAGTGACTATACTTATTTATGTTGCATAGAATCTTAGTATTCAATCTTGTTAGGGACTTAATACATGTACACTTTGTACTAGAACTATTGGAAAATTAAGATAGTTATACAAATTTTAAGACTTCATTGAATTGATTTAATTGCAAAGGTGGCTCACACATTATTATCTTCCTGTCCATTAGTAATAACTGGACCAGATTTGAATTAAGCATGAAATCACGATGTTGCGGGCTGTTCGACATCCTTGGACATAATGGTACCTCTCTTTTATTGCCACAACTCGGATAGCTCCAAAATGGTGGAGATGTGAAACTAATTTCCAATAGCTCCACTCGTGCCATTGCACACCATTAACACACATAATTGGCTGTTAGGGTTGAGTGTGTGTTGGGTCTATTTACACTCACCCTGGGTCCTCCGTTCAGGTCGATGGTTACTTAATAGCAACCCCGACCTGACGACCAAATTAAATAGTACTCCTTGAGTACATAAATGCCTGGGGGATGCAGCACCATTACTCATCCCCAGAAGAAATTAAATATCCAGCTTTGCTGGAAACTTAAAACAGTGCTACACGCCCCTAATGGGTGATACAGCACTATAATTCTAATTCATGTTGGACTTATAACCCTAATATTGGAAAGAAAAAATTCAGGCATAAGAGGCAACATAGCAATGATTTAAGGAAGTGAAACTTGGGCAGAGTTCATATTTGTGCAGAGTTCATGTTAGTACAGAGTTCATGTTAGTGAAAACATTTCTTTTGAGCAGAGATATCCAAGAGAGAATACCCATGGGGCAATATCTATGAGATGATGAAAATTGCACAACCATAAAGAACAGTAACAAGCGAGTTATACCAATGCATTTCAGACAGCAGGCAATGAAAGGAGTTCTCAACACAGAATAATGTTTGTACACAGAGGAGGAGGATCATTTAAAAATAATCAACAAATGAATGCTGATAGGGAACATCCGAGAATCCCCATACAAGATAATTAAGTGTGTGTAGATCTCTTGTTGGCAGAACCACTATGGCAACACAAGAAGAACAAGACAAACTTTCATATCAAAAGACATGCAGATGTATTACCAAATGAAGTACATGATCTCTATGTGAAAAAATTAAAGGACATTAAACATAAGAGACTGACTGATTTGTGTTGACTCAAAGTAAGATGGATACAATTTGTCCTGTTTGTGTTTGGTTATTCCTATGCATATTTTAGGTATGATGATATTTCTGCAGACCTTTCGGCATTTAGTTTCAAGCCATCATTTGTTATTTGTATTACAGATTGGATTGCTATTACCAGTATCTAGTACACAAACATGTTGAATCAAGTGTCATTAACTAATGAAAAAATGTTATGAAAAAAAGACGATATAATTCTGATCTAAGGAATCTTTACTACACTACTAATCTGTTAATCCTGATTATTTTTTACCATCTCTAGTTTTACTGATGCCAGTACTTTTAATAAATTTATAACTTCTATTTTCTTGCAATCTAAATATTTGTGATCGTGTATTATTGTCAAAAAGGTAAATTGTGCTTAGTTTTGTTGTAAATTCTAACACCAAGGGATTAAAGTAAAAGGTGGGTCAACTTCATGTGTATAGAAATTATTGCCATATTATAGAGTGTTGTTGAGTGTATAGAAATTATTGCCATATTATAGAGTGTTGTTAGAAACAAGAGAATAATAATTGTACAAGATTATTTTGCAAAGTTGTAGAACCAGCACTGGTTCTGTCACCACATACTTAATTTAAATAATAATTTATGCATCTTCCTATCAGTATTTTCCCAGTGGAAAATACTGTGATCAGTGATCTGATGTTGTTTGTTTCTTGTGAAATATTTACACATCAAGAATTCTCACAGTATCATTAAAAAAAAACAATGTAATCTGCATCAAATTGAATTGTTTGAGAGGAAATTCAATTTTTAATCCAAAAATCCCTGAAGCTCTGAGTTCTTGCATGATTAAAGTCTCACATTAAATAACATTTGAAGTAGATATGATAGTACTTTAAAATGCAACTGTATGAATTTCACCTTTGGTATCTTCAAATCTTGAATGTGATGGAGGAACATTGCTATAAAAAAAAAAAACATTACTTTTAGAACCTGTTTATTGAATATGAATCAAGTACATAATCCGAATCCAACTGAATTGTTAGAAATTTTTTATTTCTTTTGACAACATAATTAGCTGTCAAATATTGAATAAGCCTATGGTCTTTCTGCCATCCCAACCAAGACCCCACTACAACCATGTGACTATACCCAATGACGTCACAGTAATAATCACTACACAACTAATGATGCCAATTCCTGAAGTATTATGATTTCAGTAGATCCTTAACAGAGTGGAACAGTAAGAAAGAGTAACAGACATTAAGTGTTTGGAAGATATTTAACAATGGCTATTCATCCCGCCACCACATCCTCATTGAAGATCACAGGCACAAAAAACTTAGATTAAATCTTGAAATGCTGGCAGCATCTCTGAAGGGGAGATAACTTGACCATTTTTAAAATTGTTTTGGTCTCTGGTTATCATATGGTATTTCTGTTACTTGAACATTATCTTACAGTGTGTCCATTCAGCATGGACAAAAGAGGCTTACAAAAATTGAGAGTTGTTGATGGATTCACATTACTACAGATATGAAAGAACCATGCTATAAATCAGTGAAGATAAAATTGAGTATATATTGGTCTGACTGTCCATGATTGGTTGATATGAAAGTAAGATTTTAGTATAAAAAATCTTTTGACATCTTGTCCTACTTGTAACTGAAAAAAAGTCAGGGATGTTGTTTTATTAACATAATTTCGATCCCTTTAGAGACCTGAGTTAGGAAGACTCGTTACTGAAATAAGCACCCGACTATAAATTAGGTGTAGAATTGAAAGCACACATTTCAAATTTGTAGATCCAGGAAATGGTGCAAGTAAAATGGTTTCCTTTCACAAAAGTTGTCACCATAGTTGTGTCTATACTAATACAAATTTGATCAAAAGCACTCAAAATTTAAAGTTGTTGAAATTTAATATCATGGTGTTTGCACATGTTTACAATCGGAACTGAATTAGTACAGCAGGTCATGAACTCTTTGGATTTGTGCAGAAACATGGAGTCTAAGCAGAATACATCTAGAAATATCGAGATTTTCTATCGTGGATTTAGTCTCTATGTTGCATTTCACATTGATATGCACATTCATAAACAATTAGTGTAGTAGTAGGAAAAGCAATTAATAAATTTAGATACATTTCATAAATAAGACAAATAGTAAGTGGGGGCGGGGGTAACATCATAAGAACAATCTGAAATGGATAAGTATAATAAAAACAATAATGAGCAGAAGTGTACCTCTTTTCTGATGTGTGCAACATTATTTTCTCAACTTTAGTAAGAAACTACATCAAAGGGAAGACAATAAAGGGTGTACAATTAACTAAATCAATGTGAACTTAGCTACTTAAAAGATGCATCAAATAGATTTTAACCTTCAGGTTATATCTGCTCTGGTCTGTTTTTGTCCATTCTGCTTATTATGTCCACTGAATCAGTAAGGTTGGAAATTATTTTGGCAAATTTAAAGATTGAAAACTCTTGGCAGATTAGGATTATACACTGTAATTTATGCCTGAGACATTTGAATAATTGTAGTTCTTGGTTCTTGGTTTGTTGATTCTGGCTGTTACTCATTTCAAATGCATCACTGAAAAACACTGATGTATGCTCATAATTTGTTACAAATATTTATTATAGCTGCACATCTCCAGATATCAGTGAATATAGCCTGAATAAGTTATAACAGTCCTAGTTGATCTGATGTTTATCTCCATCAGCCTAAATCATTTAAACATGAGATCTCTGGTTTTGGTAGATTTTGGAATTTACGCCATTTTCAGATGAAGAGAATCTATATATGGCAGCTAATTTTACTGCTGAAGAAAGTCCAAGTACTTTTGAGACACCAAACACCTACTTATGTTGAATCACTGACCTTCCGCAAGTAACTGGCAACATTCTCATGTACAAACTGGAAGCAAGTAATCACAAGACAAGCATCTTGTACCACTCTGCCATGGAAGCCCCTCCTATCTGTATCACAAGATAAGCATCTTATACCACTCTGCCATGGAAGCCCATCCTATCTGTATCACAAGACAAGCATCTTATACAACTCTGCCATGGAAGCCCATCAGATCTGTATCACAAGATTAGCATATTGTACCACTTTGCCATGAAATCCCCTCAGACCATTAGTACAAGTTTCGTATGAAAGACTAGAAGTGGGAGATAGAACCTGTGACAACTGGATTGAAAGTGCAGAATGTTACTGTGGGGTCATCAGTAATGATGATATTGCTGTTTACAATACAGTTAAGGGGCCCGAGTGGCCAAGTGGTCTAAAATGCTTGCCGTTACGGATCACTGCTGTCTCACTTCTGTCTGCGTGGGTTTGAGTCTAAGATTTGGCTAATGTAGTTATGTGAGAAAGCTTGCCAGTAGCTTCTCATGGGTCGGTGGTTCTTTCCGGGGATTTTCCCGGGTTCTTCCTCCACCAATAATACTGAACGCCATGTATAGCCTATCATGTGCTGAAAAATGGTGTTAAACCCTAAAACATCAACAACAACAACAATACAGTTAACTTCAATGACATTGATTTTATAAGTAATGTGCGAAAAAAATGATTCCTTGATATTCATCCATTTTTAAAAATTGAATTTATGATATAAAAATGTTTGACTTTCTACATTCCTTTTTTAAAAAAAACTTTATACTAGTCTTGTAACAAGGCATACAAATAATGACATTGTTAACTGAAATATATGTTCTTACAAGAAATGACAGTGTAAAGTAGGGAGAAATAATGCAACATCACTTCCACAGACATTAATGTTTTTTCTGACAAATCATGTATTATTAGTTTACCAAAACATTTATTGAAAAAGTAATAACAAGGAATCATAGCATCTGATCACACATTTAAAGCAATACAAGATTTAACTATTATTCTAATCATAGCATCTGATCACACATTTAAAGCAATACAAGATTTAACTATTCACACATTTAAAACAATACAAGATTTAACTATTCACACATTTAAAGCAATACAAGATTTAACTATTATTCTAATCATAGCATCTGACCACATTTAAAGGAGTACAAGATTTAACTATTATTCTAATCATAGCATCTGACCATACATTTAAAGGAGTACAAGATTTAACTATTATTCTAATCATAGCATCTGACCACATTTAAAGGAGTACAAGATTTAACTATTATTCTAATCATAGCATCTGACCATACATTTAAAGGAGTACAAGATTTAACTATTATTCTAATCATAGCATCTGACCACACATTTAAAGCAATACAAGATTTAACTATTATTCTAATCATAGCATCTGACCATACATTTAAAGGAGTACAAGATTTAACTATTATTCTAATCATAGCATCTGACCATACATTTAAAGGAGTACAAGATTTAACTATTATTCTAATCATAGCATCTGACCACACATTTAAAGGAGTACAAGATTTAACTATTATTCTAATCATAAGATCTGACCACACATTTAAAGGAGTACAAGATTTAACTATTATTCTAATCATAGCATCTGACCACACATTTAAAGCAATACAAGATTTAACTATTCACACATTTAAAGGAGTACAAGATTTAACTATTATTCTAATCATAGCATCTGACCATACATTTAAAGGAGTACAAGATTTAACTATTATTCTAATCATAGCATCTGACCATACATTTAAAGGAGTACAAGATTTAACTATTATTCTAATCATAGCATCTGACCACACATTTAAAGCAATACAAGATTTAACTATTCACACATTTAAAGGAGTACAAGATTTAACTATTATTCTAATCATAGCATCTGACCACACATTTAAAGCAATACAAGATTTAACTATTCACACATTTAAAGTAGTACAAGATTTAACTATTATTCTAATCATAGCATCTGACCATACATTTACAGGAGTACAAGATTTAACTATTATTCTAATCATAGCATCTGACCATACATTTAAAGGAGTACAAGATTTAACTATTATTCTAATCATAGCATCTGACCATACATTTAAAGCAATACAAGATTTAACTATTATTCTAATCATAGCATCTGACCACACATTTAAAGCAATACAAGATTTAACTATTATTCTAATCAAAAGCAGCATGCCTGAGAACAAAGAAAACTAGCAAACTATAGCGATCACCTTAGTAAACACAGTTTAGGTATGGATTCAAGTTCATGATTTCTGTATTAGAATAGAAATCCCTATTATAAAATCTGTATTCATGGAAATTAAATTAGTAAGTACTAAGGGACTGATCAATGACATCTACAAATAATAAGCCACCAAGAAAAGCTTTGATTTCACAGTGTTAGAGACGTACACAGTTGACAGGCATACAACCAAATGACAAAATATTGGTTATAATGAATGAAAACAAATAAAAATATACAGTAGATAATATTGTAATAAATTTGGAGTATGTATATTTGACAGCATCCCATTTTTAAGCAATTCTTAGATTTATTTTAGTGAGTATTTGGTCTTCAGTGCCATGGAAATATTACTAGCCTGAAATAGTTAGCCAATTAGAAGGAGCAAACATCACAGAGCCGAGTGTTAGTGAATTTGAACCATGCTGGGGTCGTTAGTAGTGAATTTAGGTACAAGTCGAATGACTGTCCCTGTGTAACATAGTCCATATTAAAATTCAGCAGTGTATAAAAGTGTTGTGATTGAAATGGCAGTATTTATGGTTGTAAATCAGTAAATTATATAATGGAATCAATAAGTTGGAACTTGGTAGGTACCGTTTTTGTGTCCATAGTGGAAAATGGGCGTGTGTATATGAGCGTGATATGCCGGAAATTCTGTGGATTGACTGGCCTAGGGTCGCGCAGTTAAATATTTCCCAGTTAGTAAGGAAATACTAGTGTAATTTCTATGGCATGATGGGCTGGCAGTACAGAAATCAGATGATAATGAAGAAAAACCATGCAAAGGTGCAGTTAATGGACTTTTGGGCAAGTTGTCTCATCTGGGTCGCCAATTGATTAGAGCAAAGGTTATTAAATATAGCAGACACGTCTGTCTTTCCATTTTACAACTCAAGTTGTATGGAAGTCTTTGGAAATTTGGGGAAAACATATGACTTCCAGCGTGAGTTGTGCTAGGGTTTTGACACCACTCGGTCAAGTGGATACTCCTGTGCGTGTAACAATATGATCTATAAGAATTCAGTCGATTACCTCCAGCCAGCTGTTGTTTAAATCACTTCTGTCCCCAAAACAATATCAAATGGCTTCTACCGCTCACTAACCTATAGTCAGAAATTATGTTTTAAAAAATATGCTCCTGTAGGGGGCAGTGTTTTTCAATTAAAATGTATCTGACAGCGGATCATAATTTTTTAAAAAATGGTTTATGTTGTGGGTTGGTTGAATTTGAAAGTGCCATCAATCCCAGGGGGTATATGATTTTACTGGAACAGCCATTATGTGCACTAGACAATTTATACAATTTTACTAAATGTATACATCATGACTTGGACAAGTCATTTTGGAAAGATAGAGTGCAAATGAAGTTCAGCAGCATTTCAGGATGTATGGACTCCCCTACTGGTTCTGGTGAGGAACATCCAGTAATCAGCTTTGGCATCCTGTTGAGATTAAGCACACTGTAAACTCAAATTTCAACATCAAAGATTAATTTTCAGGGCATGGTGGTAAAATGTCCTCCAAAAATGGACTGCATAACTTTATTGACGATACTTGATTTTCACAAGCATATCAATGGATTAATTGATTCATTGTGTCAGCTTAGCATAAATGCAAATTGTGCAAAGAAAAGACTATGTTTTGGATATGAAGCTGCATTGCTTCTTAATTACTAGAAAAAGAGTCTGACGTTTTTACATTCTCCTGGGCTGGCACTTGTGCATGTGCAGATAACAACATTAATAATAATAATAATAATAATAATAATAATAATAATAATAATAATAATAATAATACTTTTTTTAATACGGGTGAATTAATTAGTTGCATGGAACTAATTCTCCTTGTGGCTGTCTATTATTTGTATATTAACATACACAATAAATAGCTGTACACACAATACAAAAAGCATAATTTGATAAATTTATATATGGCATAATCAACAGAACATTTTGTAAAAACATGCTCCTACTAGGTGCACTGTATATATACAGTACAGACATAATGAGAAAACGTGGAAGGTTTGAGAATTTATAACTTAAATTGTAATATATTTGTCAAAATGAACAGGTTTCACTTTTCATCCATTTTATAAGGTTTTAGTTTCATACATTTATATTTTTGTACTTTTACCTTTTCCAAACAAGTGCATCCAAATGTTGAAAACTTTTGTTGAATAGTTCTTTCTTTTTTGTATACAAAATATAATGCATGCAAAACACAAACATTTTTGAACCGTTTGAGTACCAAATTAAAACTCTTTCTCTGACATTAAAACGTCTGTAACATTAATAAGAATAATTTTAGAAACTTAAAACTTCAAGGATCTTTCAAAACTTGGGTATTCTCCATGCATAATGACCATCCAACAACACAGATCATTTCAAAATACCATATCAGATTTAAAATATTTCTAATTATTTCTGTCTATCAATCTATTCCCCAGCCAATCTATTAACCCATTTATTGGTATATTTAGGGCATATTTTTATTATAAGCATGCTATGCTGATGTCCATTTTTTCAAAACAAAAATTACGGATTACATATTAAAATTGTCAATACCAAGACCACTAGCACTGCTTAGACCTGGGGTGAACCTCAAAAGAAGGTCTTTAATACTGCTAAGGCGAGGCTTACATTGAGTCCAACCTGTACTGGCTTATGCAGACTTAAACCTTCTGTCGATATTACACACTAGTCTGATGCTTCAATCAATGACATGGTGCCATTCTATATCACAAGCAAAATGGAGTGGATAGGGGTATATGCCTATGCTAGCAGGGGTCTCAAGCTCTCTGAAAAAGTGGTTCCTAGCTCATAAGCTGGTGTTCCTGGTACTTACATTCCTAAGTGCAGACAAATCCGATGATTACCTGGTCTCGAATATGTTTGAGGTAGTCACAGACTCTAACCACCAGACCTACATCACCACCACAGCAGAGTTAGATGCCACAGGGCATTGTTGGCTAGACTCCCTAGCTAATTTTGATTTTACAATCATGCATAAACCAGGCAAATTCCATCCAGATGCTGAGGGCAACAGTAGAAGACCACAGGTATTTGCCGATATGGTCAGGGCCATAAGCCCCATAGCAGCTGATGAGTCAGTGCTACTTGCAGAAGTGTTGCTGCTGAAATTTTTCCTTTTTTGGCCGAAAAGGTCAAACCTCATATTAGTTCCACCCCAGTCTGTTGTTATACTGCTCAAGGAGGTAATGTAGCGTTAGCTAGAGTTGTTGACTTAATGCGAAATTGTTTCTACCTGAGGGAGAATGCACTCCATCAAGAGAAATTGGAACTGAAGAAATACCTGCATAGTGAATCTCCTGTTTATCAACGAAGATAGTATTTTGTATCAAACTGCTTGCCTTGACGGTCAACAAATTAAGCAACTAGTCTTGCCCCCCCCCCCCAGTCAGAGACAGCATACTCTGAACGGCATCCATGATGGTGCAGGTCATCAGGGCAAGGACAATTGTCTGAAGCTTGCAAGGCAGCACTTTTACTGGCCCAGGTTAGTGAAGGATCTTGAATCCACCATTGAGCACTGGGCTTGCTGCATCTAGAGAACGGGACCTATTAATATTGCATAGTTAATATCAATACAGACAACACACGCAATAGAGCTGGTTTCCATGGAATTCTTATTACTTACCAATCAATTCTCACTGAGACAGCTGTTCCCCTTTGTAGGAAACCAACTAACCTTTAACTGGTAGAGTGCCTGTGGCCTGTCTCAGCAAGATGTTGTAACCCACAGAAGAGAAATTTCTCTGACTACCTCTGCATCAGAGACTTAGTCTTCACTAAACCATCAAACAGGTAAGAGGAATGGGTATCATGCTTAGACATGGCATTTGAAGATAGACTGATTTTAAAGCAATTATTTTTATCTAAAACAAAATATGTTTTATATATATATATATATATATATATATATATATATATATATATATATATATATATATATATATATATACAGGGCTCATAATGAACTACGAATGATAAATTCAAAGACTTTTCCCAAACTTTCAAAGACCACAAACAGAGATTTCCAAGACCTATTTTTGCTAACATTGTGAATACAGGTTATATGAGAAAACAACGAATGCCAAAATGAAACACTACAATTATCTTGTTTACCGATTCAAGTCAAACTATAATTAATTTCCTAAAATTGCATTATAATAATCTGGAATAGAGGTTAACATTCACTGTTTTTTTCAAAAATATGTAACATACGTGTCAGATTTAATACAAAATAAATTGTTCTCTTAACAGACATCACTGCTTTAAATGCATTATTATATTTGATTCTTTTCCTCTTCAATCATTTTGGAAAGAGAGCCACCAATGTCATCTTTTCCTCTGCTCTTCTCCTAAGAGCATTTGACTCTGTGACAAGCACAATGAGTCCTTTTAACTCTGCCTCTTCTGCTTTCTGTACAAAGGAAGCATGTAGACTGGCAATGTCAGCTTCAAGACGCAGCATTTTCGCTTAAAGTTCTTCCACTCCATCCAAGGCTAACTCCCGTTTCTTTCCCTTTTGGTTTTTCTTCTCTTCTTATCCAGATAGGCATGGTAATTATGTCTTGCAGAGGAGGCATGTCATCATTTCATTGCTAATGATGATTTCCAAAGGTCCACCTGCTTTTCTCATTGTGTCAATGATTAGCCTTTGAGCTCTGAGGCTTTCTCTGCTGAGGTTCTCAACAGATGTCTGTTTGTTGACAGAAAATCCTCTCTCCACTGTTGCCAACCCATGTGATAACAACAACATTTTCTGGAGAACATTCCAAAGTTCCACATATTCCTTTCTTTTGGAAAGGACAGAATAAAACACTTCATCAAAAGCTGTCATCTGTTCTATTGAAGCATGTCAAGGGATGATTGTCCGACTGGATAACTTAGGGGTACAAACAAACGGGGATTTATAGTCAGACTAGAGATACACAAATCAATTTCGGCAATGTGATTTTTTTTAATATTTTTTTTTTATAGCATTGAGGAAAAAGTCGAGGGTCGGCAATGAGAAACAGGGACATGCCGTCAACTGGAAACACATTTTTTAATTCTTTTTTTTATTTGCCTAATCAAATGACTCGACTTCCTACAGTTAAAGCTTCACAGCACATGTTAACGCCATTTAAAAAAAAAATTTACTCGCAAATTAAGAACAACAACTCTTGCTTAACTATACTATAGTGTACACATGCACACTTTAAAACTGTTTATCCATGAATTGAATTTTATTACAATGAATGTTTCTATATTAAACCAAGGAACATTATTATGTAGAACAAAATTTTCGAAAATGATTTTTGTCCCTCAAACATGTTAAATAAACCGACAGTACAAGTTAATTTAAACGGGCCCTCTTCTGCTGTATCTCCCAAATCATCAAACTAAACAATATCTTATTTGATACCCAAAGAGTATTTTGCCCAAAACTACCAATAGCTTATACTTGTGCGTCTTTGTTGCACTAAATGAACAGTATGTAGTTACTATTTTGATTGGCCAAAGCTGATGGACTCGTCCAATCAAATTGAACAATTCATCAAAAGAAAGAAGCCAGGAAAACCAGCTACATCTGAAGCTAATGACCTTAGGCAATTTTATTTGTGACTTCCTTTGATGAAGTGTGTAGCCATCTTGCTTTGATGAAGAGTGTATGTGCGATTGAAGTCGCCGCCGATGCCAACTTTGGATGGTCAAATAAAGCCTCTTTTGTTTTTGCAGTGGCAATTAAACTGAATGGGTCATCAAAAGAAAGAAACCAGGATAACTAGATTACATCTGAATCGAACAACCTCTGATAATTTTATTTGTGATTCTGGAAAGAAATTAAAAAAATTGGGGTTTATTTCAATTTTCAAAGACTTTTAAAGACCTCAGGGTAATATGCTCGATTTTCCCAAACTTTCAAGGCCTTGAAAATGCTACCTCATTTTCCTCAAACTCTCAAAGACCTTCAAAGACCGTACGAACCCTGACATATAATTATATATATATATATAAATTTCCATTTAATTAATCTTGCACGTTTGTTATGTTTCTAGTATTTCAGGTTAATTGATAGCTTCCATTTTATTTCAGCTTCATGAAGACAGGCAACAGTCTTCAGTTATATGTATATTTGATAGCTAGCATAATATAGTATAATAGTTATATCTGATATCTTGGGTATTATTTGAAAGCTGTATATTTATTTATGGATCAGTAACTAAAGAATAGTGAATAAATGTGACAGTAGTTATCTTCCAGGAAGAATTGAGTGGGTTCAAATCCCACTGGGGCTGATCTACTAGATGAATCACAGCAATATCACTTTGGTAGATAAGATGGGTAATAAGTCACATAAATGAGCATAAATGTTATATCTTGTTGTGGTTTTAATTCAATTTTATTTGATAAATTTCAGGATGCCATTTAGCCCAGCCCAGGAGTATATAAGCCACCATTTGTTAATGTTGTTGTTGTGTGTTTATTATTTTGGTGTTACGGATTCAGTACAATGATGTCCAATGTCCATATACATATTGTTTTGTGGTATGCATGATGAGTGAGTATTACGTGAGTTGCTTGCATTGCACACAAAGTTCCCTCTAAGCGAATGGTAGATGTGCGCACAGTGCTCACTGCACTGCACTGCACTGCGCATGCATTACGGAGACAAGCAAAATTTAATGTTGGATTGAGTAAAAATTGACAATTCATCTGCGCGGGGATGCCTGGGCAGCTGCATGTGCGCAACTTAGAGGGAACGTTGATTGCACGTGCCTAACATGCAACCGCTGGTTACATTAACAAGTTCCATGTTCCATTGTTCACTCCTCCAATGACTCTCCAGGAGTATGGGTGCAATATGTTGCTCAATATCTTGTAAATGGTATTGAAGAAAAAAACTATTATACATTAGAATGTTACATGGTGCTGACAATTTTTTTTAATTACATTGTAGCATCTGCTCCTGATCATTTTGTGAATTTTCCGTGTGAAACGTTTTTTGCTTTTAATTATATATTTCATGTGCATTTGTTATAGTTGTCTTTTTCTCATTCTTTTTCTTTGTCTGATGATTCATTTCATCATCATCAAATCTGCCAATTAAAAATTAAAAGAACCCATGGAGATGTAGCTCCCATATAACTGTTAGAAGGTATTACATTGCATGACAGTTCTAACACAAGATGAAGTAAATAAATATCTATACTACATGTGGTAGAGGTATAGACTATAGATAGCAAATTTTTTAGTAAATTATGTTTCTCCGAGAATACTTACCCAATCACATTACTTTAGGGATATTAGCCTGCTACCTCGCGAATCCAGCCCTACCAAAAGACGAAAATTCGTCTTTCCTGTCTATGTCATATAGACAAAGGGCAATAACTCTTGCCCATTACCTCCCCTTGCCGCCCGTTAGGTGTCGCTTCTTTAGTTTTTAAGCTGAGCGATATATAAAACACGAGGATGCTCGCATGGCGGGGTGGTTGGGAGGGTTTCTTAGTAATGTGATTGGGTAAGTATTCTCGGAGAAACATAATTTACTAAAAAATTTGCTTTCTCCTTTGAATACGTTCCCCAATCACATTACTTTAGGAGAATAAGTAATAGGAGGAGGGAATGCGGAGCATCCGACCTCCACCCCGGGTATCCTCTAGGGAATGATGGTTGGATTCCCCATGTGAATGATAACCCGGTCTCTTAATTTTCAATCAGCAACACAGCCCAGGGTCACGTGATATGTGACCCTTTTATGCGGTTAAGAAGATAGTTATTGAAATCTTCTTACCTACGAAAATTTATCTGGCGAATCCAGCGAAGCTAATAGGCTGTGCTGATTGTTGCACATGGGTCTGGTGGGCGTCTGGGCTGCCCAACACCGGACCTACTAGAATCAATGTTTGCCTCTGCGAGTACAAACTTGAAGATAAAACTGTAGAAGGTTGACTCTGCAACAGCTTCTATAAGGTGACTGATTTGCGAATTCTCAGAGTACGCCGAGCGTATAATCCACTACAGCCATGAAGCAAGGGCTTGAATGGTGATATCTCATATCCCAGCTATCACCAGAAGAAAGAGGTGCTAGTATGTGACCTGACTCACCTCTATGCATTGAAATGGTGCTAGAGTGCCCAAACAGGATCTTACATGGCTGTTGATCCTGACTTATCTATAAAGAAAGCGAGCTAATGACGACTCGTTGATCGCAATGTATGGTAATCTATTTTAGACTACGAAGCCTGGCTGCGTCAAGAGGACCATCAAACCCTCTGATCGAAACGAAAGAGAGTTCGGGTCACTAGAAAGGACATGTAACTCGCTCACCCTGCATGCTGAAGCTAAGGCTATCAAGAAACCCAATTTGTATGATAGTAGCTTTAACTAATCGTGGGTTAAAGACTCAATACTGTCTGAATTGAGTCATGTTAAAACCCAGGACAGATTCCATTTGAAAACAGGGTGAGGGATATAAGTCGATTAAATTTTTTTTTTTTTTTTTTTTTTTAAATGTCTAAAGATCTGACAAATCTTTGTCATGGCTGATAGCACATGTACCAGAATGGCGGAATGTGTCTGATATCATGGGGCGGTAACATTTGAGAATAACTGGAGCCAGATGTTTCTCCTCGAAAAGCCAGAGAAAAGTTGGCCAGTTGAGGGATTGTGACACTCAGAGGAATAATGTCAATGATATGGTACCAGTCTCTGAAAACATGCCACTTGCCCTCGTAAACCTTCAGAGTAGAGTGCCTTCTTGCTCTCGAGATTCTCTCCGCAATCAAAGATTTAAATTGTTTGTCTTGCAAGGCTGTCTGGACAAGAGCCAAGCTTGAACATAAAGACGGTCCGGACAGGGATGGAACACCCCTGGCCGCGGTTGCTTGTGAATACTTGTGCTGACTGTAATCTTCCTGGGTAGATCTATCGCCTAGATTGAGTAGATCGGAGACCCAGGAGTTGTTCCATCTGAGAGGGGTAATCAGAACCATCTGACAATTCTGACCCCTTAACTTCTGGATTAATTCCAGTACCAAGACCGTGGGAGGGTAGGAGAATGCCCACATCCCTTCCCAGGTGATTGATCGAGCATCCACGACCCAAGCTTCTGGGTCTGGAACCTGTGAGATGAAAGGTGGAGAACTTGCGATTCCATCTTGTTGCAAAAGATCAATCATCGGACGTCTCCAAAGTGTGTCAATTGGAAGAAAGTCCGATTGATGGAGTGACCATTCTGTGTGAATGACTAGATAGAGTGTCAGCCAAGACATTGAGTCTGCCAAGAATGTGTCTGAATTGTACATTGAGGTGGAGATTGTCGAACCAATGTAGAAATTGCCAGTTCAGATTGCACAGGTCTGGTGATTGGTGTCCCCTTGTTTTGAGGCAAGGCACCACCACAATGTTGTCTGACATAATGAGGGCAGTTTGTAATAAGAGTTGATCCTGCCCGAAATGAAAGGCATTGATGACAGCCGTTATTTCTGAAAGGTTGATGTGGAAAGGGCTCGCCCCTGGCACCCACGTGCCGCTGACAGTATCGAAGTTCGGCAACAGGTGGGCACCCCAACCGTAGGTATTAGTGGCGGAACATACCGTTATCCCCTTGGGGTATCTCCAAAGTAATCCCTGTGGACAGCCTACAGGGGTTGTGCCATTGACTCAAGAATGATTGTATCTCTGGCGTGAGCATGACTGTTTTCTGGGATCGAAGGGACTTGAAAAGAGCGCAATTACGCTAGCAACGTCCTTTGTAAAGGGCGCATAAAAGGACGGCTGATCGGGATCAAGTCTGCTGCCGCATTGAATAATCCGAGGATCTGCAACTCTCTCGCTAAAATGCGCATCCTGTCGGAAACGGACTCTACGAGTGCAATTATCTGGATAATCGCAAACTCGAGGAAGCCTTACCAGATTCAGATCGGGAGAAACTCCACACCCAGATGGACCAAAATCCGGATTGGACAGAGATCAAACTTTATCCAGTTCACGAGAAAGCCTATATGACGTAAAGTGATATAAGATCGTTTCTGCCTTTGAGCAGAATAGAACTTGACAGATGTTTCTGGAGGATGTCATCCAAATATACTGCCGACGCAAGAGATGAAGTCGAGCGGAACAGGGTGACGACGTAACCCATAACCTTGGTACTAGCCCAAGTGCTTAAATTTAGGCCAAAAGGTATGACATGGAACTGATAAGCCTAGTCCAGACAAGCACAACGGAGAATGTCCGCTACTCGTGGGATAGGGACGTGAAATGTGCGTCGGTCATATCTAGCCAGCTTATGATGGGGTTTAAGCGATGTGCCCTTCAGACATGCGTCACGACGTATCAGGTCTAGGTTGGCAGAAGCAGTCAGCGCATTGGCCATGGAATGGTGAGCTGCCCTGTTAAGAACCCTAGCTAACCGGGCCGTCGAATCCCAAGCATGTTCATTGCCAGATTTTTCAGCGATCCTGAAAATGGCTAGGGAGGCTAGGTCTAACAGTGAAGACGTAGCGACTACATTCGAACCAGCTTGGACGTGGCATTGAACACAGTTTTGTCCACTTTATAAGACAATGCCGCAGACATATGGACTGCTGCCCTATTTTATCCCGAGCCAGGACCTCAGTATTGAACGCATCGGAGTGAGTTTTGTACCATCGACCTGAAAACGACGCTGGTACTTGGCTTTCAGAAAAGAACGCCTTAGCATTTCCTGGATCCCCTATACGTGTCGACAGACGGTCATTAATTTCCTTAATTTTGTCGACTGGGGAAGGAGGCGGAAGGATAGAATCTCTTCCCCTTCATCCAGATCGACCGACGCACTAACCCTATAGTCGGTAATTGTAGCAGGAGGTGGAGGGCATTCTGAAGGGGCCTTAACACCCTAAAAATTTCCTCCACTGCGGCTTTGAAGCTGAACTCAGTCCGTTCCATAGTTGGATCTTCATACAGCTGATTTGCCTGTGATTCATCGCACTCACTATGTGCATAATCTTGCTCTGGTAAAGCATCCATATCGGGGTAATGCATACCAGGTGGCATAGATGACTCGATTCCGTCATCTCTAAAAAAGGCATTCACTCTCCCTTGTGGATGAGTTGATAGCCTATGGACGGCCGGCAATGCCGAATGAATTGATTGGTATATGTTTGGCCTGAACGCCTGCGACGGCCGGCTATGACCGGCACCGACCGCTCGAATGGTCGGGTTGGATCGAGAGATTCATCGCCAACATCAGAGTCATGGTAGTGATATGTAACCGGTAGTACGGATTGACAGACGGAAACATCACTAGAATCTTCGTCAATCCGATTTGTGCGGATTGCGGTATGATAAAAGTCCCCGTGCTGGTACAGCGGTACAGTCGGACGGACTGGTATATGACTAAAATCTCCATACGGTTGGACGACCGGTGCCTGTTGGGCTGGACGGCCGGAGCCGGATGGACTGTCAGTGCCGGCAAGTGTCGGCTGGAAGCTTGGCTGGACAACCGGTGCCATTTGGGTTGAACGGTCATTGCCGGATCGACGCCCGGTGCCGGTTAGTGCCGGCTGGATGACCGGTGCCATATGGCTGAACGGTCATTGCCGATGGACGCCCGGTGCCGGTTGGTGCCGGCTAGAAGGTAATAATAATTACATAATGCTTATGTAGTGCGGCCAGCACTGTGCACCCATCTACCATTCGCTCAGAGGGAATGTTGGTTCTGGTATAGCTTGTATATCTGTACAGCATACCAGGTGACCTAGATGACGCAATTCTGTCATAATTGACACTTTCACTAAATCTCCCTTGTGGAGAAGCCGTGAACATATGGACGGCCGGCCTAACGGCTGATTGAACTGACGAATGGTCGGCCTGAAAGTCCTGTTCTGGTAAAGCTGCCATATCTGGGTAGCGCATACCAAGTGGCATAGATAACTCAATTCCGTCATCTCTGATAATGTCACTAATTCTCCCTTGTTTTAAAATCACACCGACACGTATTTGACGTGACGGGAGGTGTACACCGGCGATACCGACTGATTTGTCTGGTATATGGTCGGCCGGAATGTCGGCGAAGGTCCGGCTATGACCGGCACCTGCCTCTCGAATGGTCTGATTGGACGGAGATACATTTATAACATCTCTCTCATGGTAGTGATATGTAACCAGTAGTACAGATTGACTGACGGGTACATCACTATAATCTCCGTAAATCAAATGTACAGCCGGTGCAGGTTGATGTCGGCTGGAAGACCGGTGCCATTTGGGCTGAACGGTCGTTGCCGGATGGACGGCCGGTGCAGGTTGATGCCGGCTGGAAGGTCGGTTGCACGACCGGTACCATTTGGGCTGAACGGTCGTTGCCGGATGGACGGCCGGTGCAGGTTGATGCCGGCTGGAAGGTCGGCTGGACGACCGGTGCCATTTGGGCTGAACGGTCGTTGCCGGATGGACGGCCTGCATAGGTTGATGCCGGCTGGAAGGTCGGCTGGACGACCGGTGCCATTTGGGCTGAACGGTCGTTGCCGGATGGACGGCCGGTGCCGGTTGATGCCGGCTGGAAGGTCGACTGGACGACCGGTACCATTTGGTCTGAACGGTCGTTGCCGGGTGGACGGCCGGTGCCTGTTGATGCAGGCTGGAAGGTCGGCTGGACGACCGGTGCCATTTGGGCTGAACGGTCGTTGTCGGATGGACAGCCGGTGCCGGTTGATGCCGGCTGGAAGGTCGGCTGGACGACCGGTGCCATTTGGGCTGAACGGTCGTTGCCGGGTGGACGGCCGGTGCCTGTTGATGCAGGCTGGAAGGTCGGCTGGCCGGCCGGTGCCATTTGGGCTGAACGGCCGGTGCCTGTTGATGCCAGCTGGAAGGTCGGCTGGCCGTCCGGTGCCATTTGGGCTGAACGGTCGTTGCCGGGTGGACGGCCGGTGCCTGTTGATGCAGGCTGGAAGGTCGGCTGGCCGGCCGGTGCCATTTGGGCTGAACGGCCGGTGCCTGTTGATGCCAGCTGGAAGGTCGGCTGGACGACCGGTGCCATTTGGGCTGAACGGTCGTTGCCGGGTGGACGGCCGGTGCCTGTTGATGCAGGCTGGAAGGTCGGCTGGCCGGCCGGTGCCATTTGGGCTGAACGGCCGGTGCCTGTTGATGCCAGCTGGAAGGTCGGCTGGCCGTCCGGTGCCATTTGGGCTGAACGGACGGTGCCATATGTATGGCTAGTGCCGGTTGGTGCCTGCTGAAGTGCCGGCTGAACTGACGGTGTCGGCTGGACGGACGGCTGGACGGCCGGCGAAAGTGCATAATAAAATGGATCCAATTGATCCAGCCTAGACTCCATGCGTCTGGACTTACAGGCCCGAAAGCCATGCACGGACCTGCGGTGAAATTTACATCCACTGGGCAGCCTAAACCATGTCAACATAATTTCCTCCATTTCCACATTGCCAACACCCATTTTGCCATTCATGCCTTCGTTGTCGACTTTGCTACTGAAACGACAAAAGAAGAGAACAAAGCACAGATTAAAAAAATTCGGCATATTATTAATTCGATAATACTATAACCGTTATTAACGGAGTAGTCAAATTATTCCGTGCCATGTTAACTCTTAATGACCACACTAGTTATCACCGTGAGCATGTTGCAATAGGTCGTTCAAGACGAGGTCTACTGAAACGAAAAGATGATAAACAAAGCACAAATTAACAATTCAGTACGCTATTAAGTCGCTATTCCATAACCGTAACTAACGAAGGAAGCGAAATGATTAAGTGTCGCGTGAATTCGTGACTACAACACGAAATTCCGCCATTAAATAGTCGCAACTGGTCGTTCAGAGACGAAGTCTACTGAAACGGAAAGAAGATAAACAAAGCACAAATTAACAATCAGTACGCTATTAAGTCGCTATTCCATAACCGTAACTAACGGAGGAAGCGAAATGATTAAGTGTCGTGTGAATTCGTGACTACAACACGAAATTCCGCCATTAAATAGTCGCAACTGGTCGTTCAGAGACGAAGTCTACTGAAACGGAAAGAAGATAAACAAAGCACAAATTAACAATTCAGTACGCTATTAAGTCGCTATTCCATAACCGTAACTAACGGAGGAAGCGAATATCAATGCAGCACGTTATTAGTCGCTAATATCGTAAACGTTACATACGGAATAAGCGAAATTATTGAGTGCTACATGTATTACATGCTTTGACCACGTTGCAACCTGGTCCGAAGTCTAGAAAAGGTGACAAAGTCACTCAAATTGGAAAATATTGTAAAATAATGTATACGACCTGTAGAGGAATGATTATCCAACACAGTAATTCCAAATTTAACTTCGGATGGTCAGAATTTACACTAAGATGGCTTGGATTCATTGGAGGTCTAATTGTACGTGTTTTCGCGTAAGCGAAGCTAAAAAACTAAAGAAGCGACACCTAACGGGCGGCAAGGGGAGGTAATGGGCAAGAGTTATTGCCCTTTGTCTATATGACATAGACAGGAAAGACGAATTTTCGTCTTTTGGTAGGGCTGGATTCGCGAGGTAGCAGGCTAATATCCCTAAAGTAATGTGATTGGGGAACGTATTCAAAGGAGAAAAATGTATCTTGGAAATCGCTACAATTGCACAGAATATGATGCTAAAGAAATGATGCAAACACTTCAAAGCTGAAGCATACATTTTATTTGATCAGTACAACTCCATTGACTGTTGTTGTCGTTGTTCTATTTAAAGTGACCCAAACTTCCTATGTGTGTAATGTAGCCTTGTAGGCATGACAAGAAAGCTGCCACAAGACAAATGACATTAAAGATAAAATTTGCAGCTATGATGTGCTCTGACCAGCAAAAACTAAATATCTGTCCATATTCCAGAAGGATTTCATAATAATAATAAACTAAGTGCTTTACAGCATTAGAAAACACATATAACATTAAAAAACTAATGATATGATTGCCAAAGAAAACAAATGCCATGAAATTAATAAACATAAAACATGCTGAAAATATTTAAGGTAGGAAACATTATTCGGTCTTTAAGTTTGTTCTTACAGTCGAAATAGGTAAGTTTTATGAGCACTCATGAATGGGATCACTGTGTCTACGTTCAGTGGGCAATTGATTCCACATTGCTGGGCCATGGTATCCAAAAGAATGTTGTCCATATGACTTCTTTGTCATAGTGGGAATAATGAGTGTATGATTGTTAGAAGAGGAGCATAAGTATCTTGCTGGTGTGTACACATAGATGAGGTCGGATAGGTATGTTAGACTGGTACATAGCACAGACATTTTGTGTTTGATTCTGATTGAATATATAGCCAGTGTAGGATAAAGAGCAGCAGGGAGGTAAGCACAGATCGTGATATGCAAAGGATAATTCAAGCAACTGTTTTGATCTTTTTGACGTTTCTGGAGTTCTGTAAATATTGAGACAAAGCAGACAGAATTGAGTTACAATAGTCCAGTCTTGAAAGTACTAATGAACACATAATTGTTTTAGTGACATCAACTGAAAGATATTTGCAAATGGAGAGATGTTTCTCAGCTCAAGATATGCAGCCTTGCATATGTTCATGACATGGTGATGCAATATGAGAGTACTGTCCAGAGTAACACCTAGGTTTTGTACTGACTGTGTGAATTTAATGCTGGTGATGCTAATCTTTATTGTTTGACGTAAAGGGTGTGAATGAGAAAGTCTTTGTGTTGTGAACAGAATGGCCTCAGTTTTATCATCATTCATATTCAGCTTCTTACCTGTCATCCATGATTTCAAATCAGAAATGCACCTCTCTACCCCCTGGATGGTAGCATAAACTTCAGTTTGGTGGCTAGACTCGATATTTGGGTGTCATCAGTGTACAATTTTTGAGACACTGGGTGATGATATATGACATTTTAGAGCAGTTGAGTGTATAGAATGAAGAGAACAGGTCCAACAACAGACCCCTGTGGAACAACAACAACAACAACATAGATCAACTGGAGTGGATTCCATTTGCGGACACAATTTGTGTCCTGTTCACCACCAAACAGGATTTGAACTACAGTAAGACTGTATGAAGAATGCCAAATATATGCTGAGATGGTAAAGTAATATATTATGGTCTATTTTGTCAAATGCTGCAGACAAATCAAGGAGGGTGAGGACTAATCTTTCCTCTATCCAAAGCAGAGAGAATGTCATTTACTACTTCTATGTTTGAGAAGTAGTTTTAGTACTGTGACAAGGGCAATATACAGACTGTGCATTGCTAAAGAGACTGTTTGAATTCAGATGAGACACAAGATGGGTTACAACCACTTTTTTAAGATTATTAATATGAATGGGCATAAAAACTGGACAGTAGTTCTTTAAATTGTTAGCAGAAAAGATTTTGAAAACTAAGGATCTATTAAATATATTTTAAACCATACATCATTCTAACCTCTGCTTGAAGGCAAAGCTTCCGTTACTGTATACAGTTTCACTGCTGCTAGGAATACAGTATCAGTTACAGAATAGAAAATGGTCATATTGTTATATAATATTCTGTAACTGTTACTCTAAATTATTTTATTGTGTCATGGAATTGGAAAACAATAAGAATGAAATAGTTGATTTTTTTATCTCCTCTTTTGCATTACAAATCTCAAAAGTGATGCCCTTTTTCAATTTTGTCAAATTACAAATATTTAAAGAAAATTGTCTACTGGCAATATATTTTAAATCTCAAATCTGCAAGTTTTTTTTAATTTGAAATACAAGTGTATTTTTTCCATTGGCAGAATGAGTTATTTTGTCATAATAAATATGTGTACTGGAGCAAATTCCATGAATTGATATCCCCCATTTTTGTTGGAAGCAAGGGAGTATTGTTCTATAGAGGAATGAATTAAATGACAACAGTGATATAGGAAATGAGATGGGGAAATTTGTACAAGAAGACGCAACAAATAATGAAGAAAACTGATAATTATACCTGGCTGAGCTCTGTTAGAAAGCTACATACAAAATATGGGTCTAAACACTCAGTAGGAAAATCTCAATAAAATTACATAACAAACTGATAGTCAAACTACAAACAGCTACATACAAAACCTTCCTGAAATCCAATAATAATGAAGAAAATTACCGTCAAAAGAAAAGTGGTGATGCAACACCCAGGGGCCATAACTCCACTAAATGATCTGACTGATCAAACATTGAAAATCAAATAAAAACATGATATCAAAATAAAGCTACATAGTAACTAAATTTTGGCAAATCCAATCAGAATTGTGGGAGGTAATTGCCAAGAGAGGAAAGTAAGTAACCATGACAACTAGGGGCAATAACTCTGCTAAATGATAAGGTTGCATGCTGAACACAGGAGCATCACTAAAAACCTCAACTGATATCTTATTAATATCAAGCACCTACAAATTTGTTTTATATCCAAGTCATTATGGGTAAAAGAAAAACTGTGAAGTCTGACAATAGGATAAATTATGTAGGAAACTGACATCAGAATTCAATTTTAATTAATATCAAGCAATAATAACAAATGTAGCTAAAACCCAATAATAATAGTCATGGGATTAATTATGTAGAAAAGAAAGTGGGTGGATCAGACAAACTCTGCTAAAGAATGATGACATAGCTGATTGATAAACAAACTTAGCCAGTGTTTCATCAACTGACGTAGCTGACAAATGAATTTAGCCAAGGCCTGCATAACAAATTTGTTTAAAATTTAATAATTAGGATAGATTTTGTGTGCAAGTAAAAGGTAGTAGGTCTAACTGTTAAAAATAATAACTGCACTAAATCATAACAATGGCTGCAGAAAGTCAATCTAAGCCATGGTCTCATAAATATCAAGCTGCATACAAAATTTGGATCAAATCTAGAAATAGTTAATAAGGGAATTTTTGTGCAGAAACAGAAGTGGACAGGATAATGAAGCAATCAATAGGTCTAATTTTTAAATTAATATTCATATTATCAACAAAAAGCAGGGACAACATATGGACAAACACAACCAAGACTGGCTTTTCACAAATTATTATGACTTTGCAACAGCTAAACTTATTGTTGTATCCAATAAATAAATGGTCAGCAATGAAAAAGAATACTAATCTTATAGATGCAGTGCAGTAAAAGTGAGAAATAATAAATCTTGGAACAAATTAAATAATAAAACAAAAAAGTACAAATTTCAATGATGCATATATTTCACAAAAATAAACATACTAACATGTAGTTACACAAAAGGTAAAAATGTCTGAAAAGTATATAAAACTCGACTCACTTAAGAAAAAGAAAAAAAACTAATGTGTTTGTTTTGACATGAAAAGCATTTGTAAACTGAATAATAATGTTTGCCTATTAACATTATACTGCTTGCAACTGATGTTAAATGAAAAGAAAAAAAGTAGGCAATGCAAGTTTTGTCAGAAAACTGGGCTTAGTTATAACTAAGAAGATATTGTACAGCTTGAAATTGTGATCACCATCAGATGAGGGACCAGCATGTACACATTTACGTTGTCATATTATTATATAGGAAAAGTTGGAGATAAAAGTAAATTTGTTTATAATGACTTAGCAATGGATATACTATTTGAAAGAATTAGACATGTACAAAAATTTTATATATATGAGAGGTCCCCGATTTCACACTCCCGATCTCTCCTCACACTCAATTGCCACTAATACATTCGCATGTACCAACTGATTTCTTCTTTAATTTCCCCATTTATGCATCCTCCTTATCCACCAAGCGGTATTTGTCACTGAGAAAGATAATACTGGTGATTGAAACTTTCAACCACCTCCAGTAAATGTGATTAGTATTTTTATCTGATCATAGTTTCTACTTAAAAAGCTAACAGTGCATGACACAATGCTTCCTGCCTTTCACCGTCTTGGTTGACTTGATCTCTAAACCATTTAACAAAGATTAGCATAGTGCTTACTACATGTCACTATCTGGGATGACATGCCCTTAAGACAATTCACAATAACAGCCAGTATAATTTATTTCTAAACAATGATCACTGCAAGCGCAAATAGACTGAAAAGAAAACATGCATAAAATTAATTAGAAATCATTTTCTTATAAATTGCAATAAATATATAAAAAAACATAAAATTCATTTTTTAAACCATGCATCAATTTTTCATAAACCACTGGTTGGATTAACCTGTGCCTATCAGACAACCTCAAACACCCACTACCCTCAAACACCTACTACTTTCTTAGTTGTACAAAACTGGGTTGGTAATCAAGGGAACTCTCTGGATATAACGCCCCATTATTAACACAAACAATTCCATTGCTTTTACCATAAGTGTTGAAGAGGTGGGATGTCATCGTGCACCTTGCAAAAACTTACTTGTACAGGAATATCTTCTTTATTATTTATGAAGCAAACAAATATTTCAAAATAAAACTAAAAAATTTACTCAACAGCAATCTAAGTTTCTTGTATCAATTGCAAACATTATTTTTTTTCACAATTATCCTTTTTGATGAGTTGTTTGGTCCTCTGTTACCATTCTCAGAATTTGGTTGTCATTAATCAATCACATCAAATGTAGACTTGTTCGCTGGCTAGACTGTCCATGAATGGCTGTACCAGTTCACTTGTTGCAAAATTGAAAACAAGTCCAAAGGTTATGGAGATGGGAAGAGCAGGAAGGGCTTTCTTGAATATTGCTAATAAAAGCAATGTGAAACAAAGACCCTACAAAAGAATATGAGAGACTTAAATGTGAATTCTAAGATACATATAAAAGACTTTTTGACTATTTGAGGTAGATATCAAACACTTTTAGACTAAATCAGATGAAGATTCCAAACAAAGGATCATAATTACTCAAATCAAATCTTCATCTCTGAAATGATAATTGTTATGCAGAAATACATAATATATTGTTATTTTTCTCAAATTCTGTAAACAACTTGATCAAGAAAAACACAGTTTCTTCAATAATTTTGGTGTAGTAAAATGTGACAATTGTTTTATAAAAGCTAACCTTGTAATAAGAGGATAATAAATTATAATTATTCGCAATTTATGCTAAATAATATGAAAGGACAAAACAATTAATGTTAAAATCATTTTGGTTAAACCTTTGCAGAGTCCAAAGAACCAATCAAAGTTTAACAGGATTATGGCAATCTACATGAAATGTTTTGACCAACTCACATTTTGAGTCACTGCCCAACTAATTTATTTCCTCTTAGGCATGAGGAGCAGAAATCAAGAAATCAACTAAGTGGAAACTTAGTGGTGAAAGATGACAGCAAGTGAAAGTTTTTGTTACAGTTAATTAAAGAGTAGTTATACAGTAGAAAATTCAGTGAAATTTTGTTACACTACCAACAGTGATGGGGCCATCAAAGTTCACAATCATGCAATCTATGACCTTTAAAACAGACCTATAAAGTTCCTGTGCACTCACTGAACATAACCAATGGTGTTGCCCTGTCTTAAAGATCATGAGAGTAAAAGTGAAGTAATGGAAAACAAAACCTGATCAACGACCTTGACTTTGGAGATAAAACCTTTTTTTTAACATCAGATGTCATCAAACTGATAAACATATGTTTCATTGTTGTACCCAAAACAGTTTTTATGATTAACATATTTAGCTCTGACCATGACCTCAGAATAGATTTGCAACACAGCGATTATACATGTATCTATCTAACTACACCAATCTTCCTCCATGTAGAAACCAGAAGGCCAAACGTGACTGAAGCCTAAACTACTGACCTGTGACCTTGACGACAAAAATTGAAGACAAAATATACAGTATGGTACACAACATGCCTTTTAATGATGATATTAAAGTCATACCAAATTTTATCCCTTCATCTCAGATGCCTTGAAAAATTAAAAGGCAGAAACGATTGTGTGACAGAAAATATCAAAATATAACACAACGACAGTCACCTTATGGATATGATGCCCAATATGGTAAACAAAACATCTGGTAATACAATGCTGTACTGCTTGATCTTTTAGGTCATGATTTAAATATAAACACTGATGGAAAACACACAACACTAAGACATGACCTTGAACCTGAGGCAAAACTGCTCAATGTGGTATATGACATCTATTGTTATTGTGCATGCTTACTGTTTCATACCTTAATCTCAAGTGGCTTTAAAGTTATAAATCTTATGGGAAAATGCAATGAAAATGTAAAATTTTGTGACATGGCCTTGTTCTTGAAGTTAGAAAGCACAGCCTGGCACACAACACACCTATTGAAAAGCATGTATACCAAATTTCATCCCTTAATCAAATGGCTATAAGGTTATGGTCCAAAAGGGAATATCTATAATAATAAAAAAGCTACTGAGTTCTGACCTTGATGTTAATGACATAATGACAACCCATAATATGGTATACAATATGTGATGATGTACCAGTATTCCAAGTTTCATCCCTGAATCTCAAATGATTTTACAGTTATAGAGCAGAAGGAAGAATATATTAGATGGATTGAAACAATGATATTGGGTTCATGCTTTTCTTCATCGAGGCAAGATATGAGAAGCATTAGATTATATTTAATTATAACTTAATCTGAAAGGCTAACAGTAATCATCTCCTTCAACCTCTACCCACCATTAAGAATTAAAAAGCTACATTTTCATCTAATGCAACTGGCAAAAAATATTGCCTACCTAAAATTCACAAAGTTTTCTTGCCCTTCATTTTTATTCTCATAATTGATATTAATAAAACCTTAGACATATCCAGATAAAAGGTCATAATTATTTTTTCTGAACTGGGCCTAGGTGAAGACAAGTGCTGATAGAGTTAATGGCATGGTTAACAGAGTAGACTATTTCCACAGTTTTGGAGTCAGCAGACATATTTCTCTAACTTTCTTACAATTTGAAATTTTCTTCTTCATGTGAAAAGAATACCATAAATAGCATATTATTCAACCACCTTGAATTTAATAATCCACAAAATTAATAGACTTTATCTTCATCCATGTTCAAGTCATTTACTCTAATTGTCTCACCACAATAGAACCTGCATGTGTTGCTGTGTGGCAAAAGACCAAACAAATAAATCTAAGCTTTTAACAATCAGATTTTCTAAGGAATGATAATGATGTGAATCAAGTAGTAAGGTTTGCCTGCACTTTCTTGGTTACTAATAACTCGTGTCCAAGTATAAATCTTCATATATTATAAAATATTTTGTTCACTATGTTTTTCATTCTGTTCCTAGAAACATAAACCTAAAAATATTTTAAAAAATAAGAAAACATACTTCTGCAGTTAACAAAGCAACTTATCTTAAAATAAGAAGAATTACAAAACAAGTCTGGGGTTGATGTCCAGTCTCCATATGAAGTGATTTTAAAGATTAACAATATGACAGCAATCTTGGATGTAAGGACAGCACCATTTCCATTTAGGACAAACTAGACAATCCTCGAAGTAATTTAGGAGGAGTACTGGTAACTTGTGCTTATGGGTGGACAGTTGATGGACAACAGGCCATTGTATTAGTTCATCTGCTCTATACCAGTAAAAATAAAATTGAAAAATGTTCTTATGCATCATACAAAGCAACTTACAATAAGGATGGCCACAAAACAAGCCAGGGTTGTATTCCAATCTCCATATGAAGAAGCTTTTCCAACAAGGACACTGTAGAAGATAAAATCTCCTAAACCCAACTTAACACCTCCTGTAACAAGAAAATTAAACTTGTACTCATCACAATCAAGTTACATGTTAAAAAAAAAGAAGACCAGTCATGTCTGCACTAAATTATGTTACATTACATTTGTAATAGAAAGAAAATTGATACATAATTTGATTTCCAGACTATTTTTCCACCTGTACATAAAAAGGAATATAATCAAATAATTCACAGGAACAATTAAGGTATGATAATATAATCTGTATTTAATAGGAAATCTGCATATAATTGTATATTTATATACCCATCTATAGAAAGAAAAAAAATTAGGCATCAGAAGAAAACTCACCCCACCCCCCCAGGACTTAATGTACAATTACAAAATGTTCAATTAACATAATTCTGCTATAATTTCATGCAAGTGACCTTGGCCTCTCATCATGGATTCACAAAGGAGCATCCCTTCCTCAACTATAAAGCAACAATCAAATTAACATGAGGCCCATGTGAGCATGACAGCACTCACGTTTTGACATCTGCCTAATAGCCAAATGCCTAATAGCCAAATGCCTAATAACCACATGCCTAATAGCTAAATGCTCTTGAATATGTTACGAAAACAATAGTTGAAAGGTTTCTCAGGGTTTTGAAGTTTCATCCAGGTTTGATGGGACATCAGCAATATTTGTCCAATACTGAAAGTCCAAGTGCCAGGATGCTTTGTGTCAAAGTTTGTTAAATTCTGTTCATAAGTTTGCTTTTTTTAAAGATAAAGTTTTGTAACTGTTTTTCTATTTTTCGTGGTGGAATGGCATCATTTGGACAGAACTAATACCCCATTACTTCATGATGCTTTTGATATATTTTAGTTAAATTCTGGCAGTCAGTTTTACAGAAAAAGTTATAAACAAATTTGCCTTTTCCGTGCCACAGTGACCATATCTGAAGACAGACTGGTACAATTTGCTTAAAACTGAAAATCCTCTATGCAAGGATGTTTCTATCATATTTGGTCAAATTCTGCTGATCAGTTTTCTATTTTTAGTAATTGTGGTCATATTATACATCAGATCAGCATCAGTAATTATACAAATTTGAAAGCCCTCCATGTCATGTTGCTTTCTGCCAAATTTGGTTCAATTTAGCAGCATTTGAGATTAAAGAATTTCAATACTATTATAGTTTTTGAGTTGGTGACCATATTTTATATTGGTGTATTGGCATCATTTGTATAAATTTAAAAGCCCTCAATGTGAGGGTGCTTCTGTCAAATTGACCAGTTATCTACTAAGAGGTTTTTAAGATTGAAGCAGTTTCATATTTGTTCTATTTTTGTAACATTAGCTACAATTTCTAGCATACTGGCATATTTAATATAAATTGCAATGGTCTTCATGCCAAGATGCATTTGATCTAATTTGGTCAAATTCTACTTAAGGCGTTTATTTTTAGAAGTCATTTAACAGTTTTCTATTTTAAGTAATGGCAGCCATATTTGATGGTGGATAAGTATCACTCTTCAAACGTTTAGGATTTTATGTTTGGCCAACTTCTTTATCTTGGGAGAAACAAGTTATTTAAATTTCTTCTATTTATTCATATTGGCCAAATTTTGATGATTCTTATCAATAAATTCTTTCCCAATTCATTAACATAGTCCCCACCAGATAATTGTTAAATATTTAATATAAAAAAGAAACCCTGTAATGAATAAGAAAACACTAAAATATATTACATTTTTTTCTCTCAGAAGGCCATTGTGAAGAATTTCACCAAACAACAGTATTTCAGGACAGTTCTAAAACAATATTTTTTCTGTCAGACTTACTTGACTGAAAATATGTAACACTTAAGTGAAGGGCCTTTCTTGTATTTTACTTACTTGGACAAGGAACCAATCTAAGGTATGCAGACACACTGCCACATTGTTTAAAAAGCACACGGAATGTGGGGCTAATTGTTTAAAAAGCACAAGTTCAGTGGGGCTAATTGTTTAAAAAGCATGAGGTATGTGGGGCTAATTGTTTAAAAAGCACAAGTTCAGTGGGGCTAATTGTTTAAAAAGCACAAGGTATGTTGGGCTAGCGATTATATTGTCCTTGGCGTAATCATTCAGTTTGAATAATTTTAATCTTACTCTCTTCTTCTTCCTCTTCTGGTCCTTGTCTATCCCGATTTGTTCTAGTCTGGCTTTCACCTTCAGGATCATTCCCTGGAATCCCAAGGGCACTTACTGCAGAGCGTGCATTCTGGTTATCAATACTGCTTGAAAGCTGATCATCACGATTTCGTCGAAAGCTTTGAACTACTGACTCGTCACTAAACCCCCCATCATCATCTTCATGGTTTTCACTGTTTGTAGCTCCATGTATATTTTGGTCTAAAAATGTAAAGAAAATGAGGTTTTTTTTATTATCCATTACTACTCAAAATAACTTCAAATTTGACTGGCGAGGGCCAATGACTAACTTTTGCAAGAATATGAATCAGTTATCGTCATCCAATGATAGGTGTTTTCTCCAAGTACTCTTATTTTCTATATGTATGTGACCATTATAAAGCAACATCTTCACAATGGTGAATACTTAATTATGGCTGCTTTGGAATTAAAGTTACAAGGTGGTGTTATCAGCACTTTAATTAGGATTATGTATGTGCCATTGGGTAATTCACCACTGTCATCTGTGTGCTTCATGCTGACAAGTTCCTACAAGATTTGATGGGTGTTGGAGACATAAAAGTCACTCAGCTGGCTGACATATCACTAAGATCTAAATACAAGAGCAGCAGTTCAACAAATATGGATCAGTAGGCTGCTTACTGCAGAAATTCCTTCCAATGTTGTTGATAGCATATATTATGGAAACACATCTTTATTCTATCTTTTGTACCTTCATCCACAGATGATTGCACACTGAAATCATTTGTTGCATCTCAACTCTGTCCACAAAGGTTCAGGTCATACTTTGACTAACATGGGTGGTTCTTACCAGAGTCTCTCTGGATTCTTTCTCTAATATATATATTAATGGTACCAGTGAATATATATATATATATATATATATATATATATATATATATATTCACTGGTGCCATTAATAGACTGTCCTATCCTAATAAATGGCTTTAAACCCCACAAAAACTGCCCAATACTGAACAAAAACTTTATGGCATATTTTTCTGTTAGAACTGGTCAAATTACAATTTTTAGAAAAAATGTTTTTTGTTTTTTTCAGTATTGCAGACATATTTGAAAATGGAATGGCATATCTTGTAAAAATTTGAAATGATTTCAATGTGGGTTGCTTTTATTCCAATTTGATCCAATTCTGTTGAGCTGTTGAGCTGTTTTTTAGAAGTGGTGATAATGTTCTATTTTCAGTAGTAGTTGTAATATCTGATCACATATTGGAATCATCCAATAAGACCTGATTTTTGTTTTCTGTATTTTTAAAATAACTTTAATTGAAAAATGTTTCACAAAATATATATTGATTTGACCTGATTTTTGTTTTCTGTATTTTTTAAATAACTTTAATTGAAATATGTTTCACAAAATATTTGTATTTGAAATATGTTTCGAAAAAATATTTGTGCTTGAAATATGTTTGTAAAAATCTTTAATAAAAATAATACTATATTTAAATATAGATGTATTTTGTATACATTGTTTCTTCCTGTCTTCTGCCATTTTTTTAAAAATTAATAATTTTGAATAGTATTGTAAATCTAGGAAAGGTCGTGGAACATATTAAACATTTCAAGGGACTATTTTATATTGTCCCACTGAACTTAATTGGGGTTATTCCAAGTTGTTGCATGATGCTTGCATGCAACATTTTGGAATTTTGTCCCAGAAAGATGGATTTAAAGGTAGGAAAGGTCTTGAGTGGAGATGTAGCACAAAATTAATATTTGGAACATATTAAACATCTCAAGGCACTATAACTGTTGCCCAATAGGGTAATATTTCACAGCCTAGGGTGTTTAATGTTACTTCAGTGAGTGTTGTCTGATGCATACATGCCATGTTTTAGAAATTAATCCTTTGAAATACTATTGTAAATCTAGGAAAGGTCTTCAAGGGAGTTGTTGAGGAAATAGACTATTTGGAACATATTGAAAGTCTGAGGATCTTGTTATTGTTGTCCCACTGAACTTAATCTAGGTTATTCCAAGTTGTTGCATGATGCTTGCATGCAACATTTTGGAATTTTGTCCCAGAAAGATGGATTTAAAGGTAGGAAAGGTCTTGAGTGGAGATGTAGCACAAAATTAATATTTGGAACATATTAAACATCTCAAGGCACTATAACTGTTGCCCAATAGGGTAATATTTCACAGCCTAGGGTGTTTAATGTTACTTCAGTGAGTGTTGTCTGATGCATACATGCCATGTTTTAGAAATTAATCCTTTGAAATACTATTGTAAATCTAGGAAAGGTCTTCAAGGGAGTTGTTGAGGAAATAGACTATTTGGAACATATTGAAAGTCTGAGGATCTTGTTATTGTTGTCCCACTGAACTTAATCTAGGTTATTCCAAGTTGTTGCATGATGCTTGCATGCAACATTTTGGAATTTTGTCCCAGAAAGATGGATTTAAAGGTAGGAAAGGTCTTGAGTGGAGATGTAGCACAAAATTAATATTTGGAACATATTAAACATCTCAAGGCACTATAACTGTTGCCCAATAGGGTAATATTTCACAGCCTAGGGTGTTTAATGTTACTTCAGTGAATGTTTTACTCCATGTTCATTTACAGGTTCCAGTTGCTAAGTGATTATGTTGAATATTTCATACACTGTAAAACTCTTTAAAACATGGTTCCATTGGTGCTAAATGAACTTGAAACGTTGTGATTAATTTATTCATGAGAGCAGATGGTATATTAGGAAACATGTTAAAATGATTTGAATAAAAAGAATAAAGAAATAAATGGTATTAATATAGATAAAAATGAATTCTGAATATATCATTATGAAGATGTTAAAACATTAATTTTGGATGGATCTGAAAATGCTCTTACAAATACAATGCACACAAAGACATCAGGCCTTAATGTAAACATATAGACAACAAGAATATTACAGGAAGTATAAAAAAAAACATCCATGTGTGTATGACGTATAATTTATGCTGGGTAGTTGATACATTTACAATATGAAGCATTATCATCTCAACAGATTTAAGTCACTTAATAAATATTAATTATGATCGTAAATTAGATGACATCAATACACTAATGACTCCGTGGTTGTAGATAGTTCTTATCCACTATGGGAAAAATATTGTGATAAAAGCGCTTGCTTTTTTTCTCCAAATAAATCAGATATTAATAAATTTTCTAAATCCTCCAGATTGGTTCATAATAAAAATTAAATAGTTTAATCTTCAAGAACTTGTGGAAAGAATCAGCTGACAAGATAAAGTGAAAAATAATAAATAAAAATTATGAAGGGGGAATCGCAATGATTGATTTTAAAAAATGTAATTTGTTCACTCGAAATTACAGAAGGCAAGACTTGTGTTGAAAAATAATTGTAAGGAAGTCCTTGGGATGGTTACCAATGTACAGGGAATATGAAATTAAAATATTTAAAAATGATTTTCCTTATGACCATGACTTCGGTGGATGCTACATTTACCATCAGTAGTCAATACACTATTACAATTCAACTGTTTTCATAATTTCGCTGGGTCATTCATATTCTCTTCAATCTTAAATTAATAGATGTTATGTAAACATTTTTTTTATTATTTGCATACATCAAAATTAATTTGATAGGTTTATAAATTTTGATTCCAAATATAAACAAAACAAGTTTCAAAGATTTAATCACTGCTCAGCAATTGCTGTTGAGTTTAGAAAATATAGAAACTATAACATAGAAGCAACTGTTGGCCTGTTTAAAACCACAGGTGCTCGACGCGAGCTTGATGTGAAATAAAAAAAAAAAACAATAATCTAAAGAAAAAAAATCATGCAGTGATAAAAATACCTTGAATACATTAATGACAAAACCTTTGTCACAGATTTATTTGTGGTCTTGTTGCTTACGTATTTTTCCATGCAAAACGATTCATAAATATCTATGTCAACATCCTCCATTCTTAACACTCTAATGAAACTCATGTTAAGCCAGCAGCTCGGTCTATTTATATTGGTTTGCATGGTCACGCAATTTCTCGAGAAAAAGCGCAACAACTCGGGATTCCTAATTGTTGCGTTATTCCAAGTTGGAGCCCAACAGTTTCACCTTTGAAAATGTGTGTTCCCATCAAACGAAGCCATCTGACTCGGCGCGTTGTATTTAACAGCTCAAATTACGGTCTCATCATTAATAGCGTAACGTAAGTTTAGTAAGTGTACCTAATTAATCGTACCTCAATGTATTGTTGAAATTAATAACAAGCGGGAAAATTTTCAAATCTTACATGCCCATGCTGAGAGATTTTAATTCCCAACAAATGTATGGCATATTGCAGGGATATTTCCCCGTGTATTCAATTATTTGTTCAGTCTTGTATGGGAAAAATATAAAAACATTGTCATATTTTCATTGTCACAGAAAAAGTAGTTGTATCGAAATGATGCGTCAGATATGTGATCATCATAAATTGATTGGATTCTTATAATTATTTTGATGCAAACGTAAATTATGCAGTTTCCCGTTTGTGACAGTTGGCGTGTTTGGCTAGCAAGCAAAAAAAAAAAAAAAAGGATTCAAACAAGCATGCAAACTAATTTTTGGGAATAGTTGATGCCAAGTTCTTTTGTGTTGTAGTTTTGTAGTTTGTTACTGTGGTCGCGTGAATAAAGTGTGATATCAGGTTAGTTTTCATTTAATTAACTGACAGGTTAATTAGCATATCAGTTACCAAACTTCTATTGTTAATGACGGGACCATGATTGGCGCTGTTAAGCGAAATGCACAAAATCAGATGACTTGTTGTAATAGAAACACATTTCTGAGGCAGAAATTGACTTCATCTTCTCATGCTAACATATTGTTTACAATAGTCACTGTGTTGATTCTACAGAATATATGCTGAAGTCACGTCTTTATTAGGGTATTGAGTAAACAAAGGTTGACTGTTGATAAACAAAACTTACTAGCCCATCGGACTAATAGCATTATGATAGTTACTAGTCTGACAGGAAATCTACTAGCCACGGGCTAGCGGACTACCGCTAATTTTGAGCCCAGTAAGAAGTGTAATTATTACACAGGATTGAAAAGTAGGTATAAAGATATTTTACAAACATTAATGTCTGGCAGGAATAATAGCAAAAAAGACCTGTAGGCAGCTCACTGTAACATTTACAATAAATCAAAGCTGTTAAATTACAAGGGCCTGACCAGGCCTTGATTGTCTATGCATGGTTGCCCAAAACCAGAACTGGTTGTCCTCCGCTAATGAGCAAAGGATTTTTCTGCTAACTGTAATCAAAACATAGCAACAATCTTTTTAAATACCAATTACAAATGTAAATATTTAACATAAACTGTTGTCACTGTCTATTGTGATTGCTCTTGCAAATATGACCTCAAGTTCTAGCAGGTGTAACTTTCTACTCAATTGTTCGACAGGATTGTGTGTGGTAAGGATTTTTAACATAGCTTTTAAAAAAACAATGTCATATCGTTACGATGTCTGCATTGAGGCAGTTTATAGTGATGTCTAGCACTGGGGCATCATGGTATAGACATGTAGCATGATGTCTCACCCATTCACATTATCCTGACACCAGGCTGACCCGTCCTAACACTATCCTCTTACTTCTGAGCACCAAACGAGGCAGCTGTTAGTACTATTTGTGTAAGTCTTTGGCCAGGGATCAAACTGATGACCTCCTGCACCTGAGGTGGATGCTCTAACTACTAGGCCACAGGAGAAGTATGTTTGACAGTAAAAAATGGGTTCAGGGAGTGCATTTTGAGGCCAGTGAACAGCATTATGATAACATAGCTTTCTGCTGCAACACAGCACACTGTAGCAATTCACAATATCAGCTTTATGAATATATTAATATTAAAACAAAGTTGTATTTAAATATCAGAACTAATGTAGAAGACTCATAACTAGAAGATTTTACAACATAATCTTAACATGACGGACAACTATGCCATCAAGAGTAGAAAAGTCACCATTCACAGGCAAGATACTAACAGTGTAAAACTATTGCAAATTAGGAAATACATGACGGTAAATCTAGTAAACGTCTAATAAACAATTACTCTTCTTACTTTGTCCATTTTCTTTTGTCTCTGTCTTTTTCTTCGATTTTCCATCTTTCGCATCACCATCACCTTCGACTCCCAAAACGGATTGGTAAATTACTGTTGCTGAACACAAAATTACAAAATTATATATAGCAGGTGCTCTCTACGATATTCCAATGTGCAAACAAGAAAATATAGTCTTGCAGAGTCAGATTGTTTCCTTATTTTAGACAGTGATATAGTAGCTCACTTTGTAAAGTATTGGATTCATAATCCAAAAACCATAAACTCAATACCTCACCAGGTCAGCTGTCTCAATGAATGTGTCCTTGCGAAAAGGCACCATCTGTCCCATATCCCAAGCATGATAAAACAAAATCATTATATCAATTATGTATAAAGAATGTTATAACTAAAGGGACATAACTGATCAGATTGCAGTTTTGGTTAAATCTGAGAATCTCAATCAAAATAAAAAAAAATTAATAAACTTATATTTTATTTGGTCCAATGAGTCAAGGCTATGAACTGATCATATACCTTGAAATGGAGAAAATAAAACTACCTTCAAAGACAAAAAATGAATGTAGTTTAAATCTAAGACCTAAGTAGAGTTCTGTTTTTCATGAAATTTGGCTAATGATAAAAGTTATTACACCTATATAAGGTAAATTATATTGATATGTTCACGATAACCATACTATGTCTGCAATGACAGATAACATTAGATTCTTGCAGTAATTTGCTTTCCATATAGGCTTTCTATAACATATTTGGATAGTCTATGATACGTTATTTAAGAATGATAAGTATAAAAAATGACAGATTAGTATTAGAATAGAGACCAAAATATGCAGTCTGTCTATAGTGGAAGCTGGATCAGTGAGGGGCTTGCTTATAAAAGGTTTAAGTTAGTGGAATCTGGGTTAGAGAGAGGCTTTTATAGAGCAGATTTAAGTTAATGGGAGTTGGGTTAGACAGGGGCTTGTATAGGGCAGGTGTGGTTAGTGTAACTGTAGATTTGCTGTTGAAAGATCCCAATACTTATTTCAGTTACAAACTTCCCCATTTTGACAATACACTTACAGGAGTAGATGAGGGCAGGGAAAATAGGTTCTCTTCTTTCTTGTGCTGTTTCCACTAGGATACGAAGTGGCCCTTTTGGACAAAGTACAGCCACAAGGTCTGAAATATATGTTAATGACAATTTTCACAATGCAAGATGCATTTATTACATGGTCAGATCTAACTTCACTAAATATTTTTGAATTCCCTAATTTTCATAGAGTTCCAATTTTCTTGGCTTCTGTGGTTCAGGTAGCAATTTATCAAAATCACTGTAAAACTGAAATCTTTGAAGAAAAAAAAAATTATTTTAAAAGCAAAATAAAGTTTGCAAACTGTCTAATGGTTTAGACTGATCAAATTCAAAGTAAATTATTAATATAACTCTTATGAAATTTTTCAAACCTAAGTACAGCGAAGACTGCATAGTACACAAGGCTTATAAGAACCAGTGCCTCAGCTGCCCAATGTATTATTGTGTGTTAAAATAATCATATAACCATAAAAATAACATTTTTAAGTGTCCTGCCTAATGTGAGGTCTCACTGTGAATGGCACCTAATGTAGGCAAGACAGGAAATCCTTGCATGATAGGGTAAACACTTTTATACTCTGATGCAAAAAATGCTTTATATTACTAATGACCCTAAAGACAAATTCCAGATAATGTTTATTTTCTATCTGTAATGACAGATACATAATACAATAACTGAGATCTTTATTTTAACTAACCCCAGATAACCATGACGCCGAGGACAACCCAAAGGGTCCAGTCAGGTAGGTACTTGATGAAGATAAGGGACATAAGGGCACAGATAATAATGAGGTAGGCTTGCTGGAGGATTAGTGGCCCCTTCCAGTGGACACATATCATCCCGACTACTCCAAAATTCCACATCAACAGGGCAACTGTAATATAGTCCATGGGCACATTGTGAGCCTGCAACACCACTCTGCAAGATAAAGAAGACAATGTTTAACTGTTTATCTTTAGATAAGCATCACGTTCCCACATTATCAACCATTATTTGTGGTAATTTTCACAGTATATCCGCTTCACCTATCCAAACTCAACCTTAGCTTAAGAATGCAGTCTAATTCTACATCTTTTAAGGTAGAAGTTTACTCAAATGATTTGCTTCTAACAAAAGAGCCAAACATATCTGAGACGATTTATCCGGCTGAAATCTGCCTAACAGCCAAAGGCATTAATAGTTAACCAAGAACTCTTGAGTCAAATAAGGTCCTTTCTTCTAATTTTGTTGTTGACTGAACATGTCATGAAAATGTAGTTATTTGAAGGGAGGCAGGTAAAATTTTGATTGTATAATATATATGTTACAACTGTGTAGTCTATGGTAATAAGAAAGAATAAAAACCAACCAGCTTTGTATAATTGCTAATATTAATTTATTTCCATAAAATTAATTTATTTCCATTAAATACAAAGTGAAATTTTTTAAATTAACTTACAGTCTGCATAAGTTCCAATTGTGTTATAAATGATGGTCAGTAATGTGCTGATGTATCAATAGTACAGGAGAATCAATGTCTTTCAATAAATTCACAGTATTTCCTTGACAGATATTATTCCAATTAACCTTAAATAATTCAAGCATTGTAATTCCAACAATGGAGTATATTAAATAAATGAATTCATATAAATATAACTGAGTAACTTCCAAGACTAGTGTTTACTACTAAGAATGCTTAATTATACATCATAACTCTGTTATAAACATTACTAAAATGCAACGTGGAAAATGAAATGTAAGGCTTGAATGAATCATCTTGGCATTTCAAAATCATTCCATCAGTAAACAAATCAGTTCTTTGAACACAGACTAATAAGTTATTATGTTTGCTTGACCTTTCACTAGAACTCATGTCCTAAAATTAAATCATGTGATTTTTACTTGTACTAGTAGTATGTTAGAACTTTATGATAGATTCTATGCCCTTGACAAATGACTCATCTTGAAAGTGCAAACTACAATCACATATTATTATTAAAAATATCTAAACAGCCTGTACAATACCTATTATTAAAACAATATAAATAATATAGATCTACATAACACTTATATGTCACTTTTATCAAGCTTTACCTTTCTGCAATGAAAATACCTCATCTGTGAAAGATACACCAACTTGTTCTAGAGATTTCTCAAAACATCTGCCTTGACACAGCCAGACATTCATCATCATTCCATGCACAATATATGCATCAGCATTCTTTTCAGAATATTGGCTAATTAATGACATGAGAATGGAGTTGGGGGGGGGGGGGATGATATCCTTTGGTGATAGTTAATATATACAGCCTTCATAACATTTTCGAAACATGTCCAGAAAGAAGCGATAGTACTGACTTGTGTGCATTTATCATCAAGAAGAAAATTCTCTTTCAGTGAGAGATGCATAAGTTCTCTTGATGATAAGCTAACCCCTTCGAGTGATAGTGGATGCTGAAATATCAGCTGATTCCTTTAAGGGGAGAATAATCAACTTCCTACCCATCCTTGTCCATGTAGAAGTTACTGAACAGAATTAAATGTACCCTAATTGTGAAGAAGTCTATATCAATCATCCACAAGAGAGATGTGATTGATACTAAGGATTTCTATCAGAAATAAAGATACTGATGGAAGTTGGTTGTTCTGCAAGGAAACCTGGCTGACATAACCATGAAACTATCATTACCACAGAAATATTATGCTAAACATCCATTCTATAATTTAAAAAAATCATCTAGTTTGATTCTTCTCTTAGATAAAGCAATTGCTTTATTGCTTGAAATGTTTATAAAGTGTTTTTGTCAGTACCCACAAAACTAAAGTTTCGATCTTGTGTCACCAAGATTAACAATGATCTGTCAGTAACTTTGCTTAAAAACTGTGCCTCCTGGAGAAATCGCTGGATAATGCCAGTGCACTGATGTTTGAATGTCATACAGGATACTGATCAATATGCATGGTTTCGCTATTGACCTCATGCAGTCTGATTCAGATGTCAGAGTTCTATAGTGATGGAACTGGGCAATTGTATCCTCCATAACTCTGCAAAATTCCTCATGTTGGAAGCAGGATATAGGATATGTACTCTACACAACTGGTCCCTATTACACTGAGCAGGACTGTTTCTGAGGTGCTTACTGTGGAGTGCTTTGTGAATGCCATGGCTGCTATGTGTATGAAATCCAACATGGATAAAAGTTTAATGCCAGTTGGTTTTTGTTGATTAACATGTCATCAGATGACAGAACTTTGGACAAAGCCGCTGACAAAGGAAGAGGAGAATTAAACTCTAGTGGCAACAAGCAAAGATTAGATTTATAAAACATAAAAAATGCTGAAAATATTTAAGGTACAACTAGCAAAGTGCTCAAAGACTATCTGTCTTTTGTCTTAAATGGTAAGACTGACTTTTGGTAGTCAACTGTTGTGATCTGAGATGTATAGCCAAGTCCAGTTCTGATAGAATAGTGCCATTTAACCTTGCATTACAGTGTGCCATTATTTGTTTTGAGACAGGTTAAGGGATATTTGATCCACAGAACCAGTCCATGCAGCTCAAACAAAATTCTGCTAACTTTTGGCTAAATGTCAAAATCGACTGTGGTAGTGACCTGTTGTGATCTAAGACATGTCAGAACCCAGTTTTGATGGAACAGTGCCATTTAATCTTGCATGATATTGTGCTGTTATTTGCATGGAGACAAAGGTAAGGTAAATTTGATCCACATAACACATTTACACTGCTCTGCATAATATCTTAGAGAGATGCATGATATTAATGGTATACCGCAGAATTGTTTCCTGTGGTACTTTTTCATTGCTCGATACATTGGCAGTTTCCATCAGAGAGGAATGAGGAATCTTGTTACAACCTCTATGATATCAACAATGTGTTTTCATCATTCATGACAAAATAGTTTTAAAATGTCTTTCTTTTTTACAAAATGGTTGCATCTGTCACAAATGAAAGGCGAATGTTACAAACACAATTACTTTATGTGATTTTTTAATCACATCTTTGACACATGCTACATATGCCAACATTTTGGCTAGATGGAATGTTGTGAAACTTTAGTTATAAATCCAACTTACAAAAAAAATTCAGAATAAAAAAGAAGTTCAGTTTTAGTTATTTACTAGTGCATGTAAATATGTTAAGTATATGTATTCCTTGGAAAGACTGAATTGTCCTATGATTTTCAGGAGTGCACTTGTTTTTATGTTAACATTACCTAATTCCTAAAGTCCACTAACTATTTTCTTCTTAGTTGAATTAATGTTTTATGTTTAGTGCCCTGCTTGATAAATATCTTGCCTGGGCATTGGCATCTCACTCAAAAGTTGAAATGCCTATATTTCAGTAGTGTGGCTAGAACACTGTATGCTTCAGAATGAACACTTTCTATTACTATCAGTAAGATCTTAATGTCAGCACAATGTCTTTAGCAATTCAGCAATAATTGGATAAGCTTAACCACTCCATTTCGATTATTGGTTTTAGACTTCAACTTATACAATGAATAACATATACACAGCAAAATCATCTACAATAAGGTACTGGCCATTTAATTGTTGGGGCCGGGAGAGGTCTGCTATGATTTTCTTTTGAGATGGATGTATTTCTTTTCTTTTTTCTCAATTAATATTTTTTCAAAATAGTATCATGGATCTAGTTTGGTGGGGATTTTTCTATACATTAGAGCAAGATATTTGATTCAGCTACCGACAGGCAGAATTTAAACAAAAAAAGTGTCAGGAGTCTGCCCCAGAACACTGAATCGTTGGTTCCAAAATGTAATTATGATAGACCATGGGATATATCATGGAAGGGGCCCAGAGTGGCTGAGTGGTCTAAAGCGCTCTGTTATGGACTACTGCCATCTCACTTCTGTCTGCATGGGTTCAAGTTTAAGATTTGGCTAATGTAGTTATGTGAGAAAGCTTACTAGTAACTTCTCGTGGGTTGATGGTTCTTTACAGGGGTTTTCCAGTGTTCTTCCTCCACCAATAAAATTGGCCGCCTTGTATAGCCTATCAAGTGTGGAAAATTGTCGTTAAACCCTACAACAACATCATGGACCAATTGAGAAATACTGTGCAAAACATTTTGTGCAGTACCAAGCTCTAATATCTGAGTAGGCTTGCTTTTAATCTTGATCTTGTTTCAGTGTAGCTAATAAAAGCCTACTGCCATTGGCTTGCAATGTACAACTGACTCTTTTGGTTTGGATAAGTTAACTTCCAAATGGTCACTAAGAAAAGGTTGCTTGAGTGGCAAAGGCATAAGAAAAAAGTTAAATCCGAATGATACTGAGGCACTAAACCTGGCATCATCTGCTTTTAGTGCCTTGTGGTACTTTGTACGTTAGGCTGGTCCATGATGGTGCCTGTATTACATGGGTATGGCAAACTGGATAAAGACCATTTGTCAGGTGGCTGAGAATAGATGATCATCTGTGGTACTGAAATATTGTACAATGGGTAAAAGCTGGGTGAAACAGGACTATCATAGATGTCAAGTTCACTAAGTTGAGATGAGGTATGGGCTCCACATAGCTAGTCTGTACATCTTAAGCGTGACACAGTAATTGAAGAGGCTCGTTTTGATTTCAATTTTCCTCAGTGCTAGGTGATAAAGGCAGCTGGCTAAACAGCAAATGCAGTAAACAACCTACTGGTTCTGCCAAGAAAGGTTGAAATTCTCATGATGTGATGGAAAAAGAGACATTAGAGCTGTTGCTGACCATAATAGCTTAGATCGCTTTATGATTGATGAATTGTTACTGTGGAGTGTGTTACCCATAGAGAATACAGTCATATCCTGCCATGACATAAGTGTACACACTGATGATGTCTTCAAACCTAAAAGTAAACTTCTGCACTTCCCCTTATGTACCCCTAGTACTAAATCTCACTGATGTTCTGTCCATAATATGAAAGTGGGACATATATTTGTAAATTGGCAATCAAAGCAAGCTACACGTGTGGAGTGGTTGTCAGTCCTGTTTCCAATGTTTACAAAGCTTACATTTGGCGTTGCCCATGTTCTAAAAAGCAGACACACAGTCTGCTTTGATTGGAAGTAATAACTAAAAGATTCAGTTGATTTGGCTCTCATCTCTGTATCATGGACAGTTGACTCTAAATGTTAGACAGGTGGGCAGATAACCATACATTTTGAGTTAAAATGTTCAAGACTGGGAGGGCTGGATTTGTATGGTAGCAGTAGTTCTCCTAATTTATTATGAATAGGTAACATATCTGAAGAAGTAAATGGTTAGTTGGAGATATATATCATTTAAAGATATATTATAAGATGTTTTATGAACCAGTAAACAGTGACTAATGAAAATAAATGTCAATATGATAAATGTTCATAATCATCGAAACACATTGTTACATGATTTAATTCCAGATTTTGAAATTCACAATGCTTTAGTATTATGGAAGTGTCATATTAACTGTGTGATGTCCTAAAACTGTTATGATGTCAGCATGGTGCAATATTCTAAATTATCATAAATCACATGCCACCATGTCAGCTGATGAAAAAGATAACTGACTGAAATCCTGTAATATATTAAAAAATATCTTAATAGTTAAATATGACAAGTCTATTTAAAAACTCACCCTAAATACAGATAGGAAAAGAGGAACAGGAGCAATAATGATGTTACAATTAGCCATCCATGAATCACCTGTAACAAACAAAAATATGCATAATCCAATTTAATGCTTAATTTTACATAATATTCTAAATCAAATAACAAGACAACCTATTTGAAGAGTTAATACATTTAAACAGCATCAAGTGCATTGTTACTGAGCATATAATAATTTTTATTTCACATTTGCTGACTTGACTAATTTAACCAGTATTTTGTGATTGTATAAGAGATGTCATCATCCATTATCATAGTACTACCATCCTGAAGTTGAAGCCTTTCAGCTATGATGTACCAGAGGCAAACCCCATCAATACCACTGCAATGATATCTAACAATTATTGCCATGGTATCCAATTATCACTGCAATACATTTTTTTTTATATGCCATGGTATTTTACCCATTGCAATGACATTATAATCAGTACAACAGAATTTGTTAATACCAATATTCAAATATCAATGCTTAGATTATTCATTGCAATAAAAATTGATATTCTTAATATGATAAAACTATATTTTACTGTGCAATAGCAATTTTACCACAGTAATGGTAATTTTAATTACTGCAGTACTAAACTTCTTACTGCACAAATAAATTATACAATTGAAAAGACATAGAAAAACATTAAACCAGTATCTCAAAATCATTCCAAAAGTAGATGAATATTGCTGCACTGATACATGGATATCATTGCAATGATATCTGGATACAAATGTGATGATATATAGATACCATTGCAATGATAACTGATACAATTGCAATGATCATTGGATACGATTCAAATAATATCTGGATACTGCTGCAATATTTTGATGCCATTGCAATGATAACTGGATACCACTGCAAAGATAATTAGATACCATTGCAGTGATATTGCAATATAATTGGATACCATTGCAATGATATTTGGGTACCATTGTTATAATATCTGGATACCACTGTAATGATAACTGGATACCACAAATCATAATTGGATATCATTATAATGATATATGGATACCAAATGCATGATAACTGGATACAGTGCATTGATAATTGGAAACCTTTGTGATAATATCCGGAAAAATATGTGATGTAAAGTAACCATTTTCTAATTTAGAAAAGACATTTTGTATACAATTTCTATTTCCTAAATGAATGAAATGCTTGGTGGGATTTTTTTCATTTGAATTATACCTTGCTTTGGATCTTAATGGAAGTTAGATGTTTTTTCAATGTTGTGCAAAACAACCCCAAAATCTTTGTCTCCAAATATTCATATCAAAATTCTCCAACCACTGTATAAATCTAAAAATCATCAAAAATTACAGTAGTCCCACTTATATAGTAACCACTTCAGAGAAAGTGGCATTAAAAATGTGGTGGCCATTCCAGGGAGTATTTGTGAGAAGTACATGTATTTTGTTAGAAAGATACATGCAACTTCAAGGCATTTAATATTTTCATTAAATAGGTTCTTCTTGTTTTAAGAATAAAATTACTTCTAGTGAATATACCTTAATAGTTTTTTATTCTTAAGTTTGAAATGTGAATGGGGTATTGTTAGCATGCACATTTCAAAATCTTTCAATCATTCAAAAACATTGTCATTTAAACCTAAGTATATCCATCACTTTGCATTTTAAATTATTCTCTAATTAATTTACTCCATTTCTCCACTGCTGCAAAAATCTGCAACAATATGGTTAATTTGAATCTTTCCAAATAATTTTTTTGGGCAAGAACTGTTAAACAATCTCCATTGTTGTTGAGTAAAAGCACTGCTAATTTTTCTTCTAAGGAATGAATTTTCCATTTATGTGATATGTTATTTATTTGTGATATTTTATTCATATGTTGCTTATGTTACTACAAATTAATCATGCAGACAAAACGTTTGTGGTGTACACAAAATGTCTTATTTGTAAAAGAGGTGATACATGTACTGTGACATGAGTTTTTGGTTGTAGTATCCTGGTTTGAATTCACAAAAGCTATATTTAAGTGACCATATTATGATTCTGACCTCTGGTCATATACATCAAAGGGATGTTGTCAAGGAAGTTACATGACATTAACAGGGTCTATTATAGGGATTTTGTCAAGGAAGTTACATGACATTACCAGGGTATATTATAGAGATTTTGTCAAGGAAGTTACATGATATTACCAGGGTATATTTATAGGGATTTGTCAAGGAAGTTACATGACATTAACAGGGTCTATTATAGGGATGTTGTCAAGGAAGTTACATGACATTAACAGGGTATATTATAGAGATTTTGTCAAGGAAGTTACATGATATTACCAGTGTATATTATAGGGATAGTGTCAAGGAAGTTACATGATATTACCAAGTCTATTATGGGGATGAACAAGCATTATAGAATACTGCCATATTTCATCATCTGTCTGTTGACATTTATCATATAACTTTATACTGTGAGCATAATGCATACAAAGCAATACATAAACCTTGATTTCCATCATCATTTGCAGTGTATCCATCCCACACCCTGGGGGTGTATAACTAATGGTTAAAAACCAAACTTGGTCTCTCTCTTTAAACATTTAAATAAACCAACATGCACAATTAACAAACAAATGCATTGTGAGTATGATTGTCCATTCAAAGAATAATTGTATTAGTTCATTTTTCTTTTTAGTTTAAAGTCGTACTTTTAATAGTCTCCTTATAATCTTTTTGTAGCAATAACATAGATCAACACATTACATATATTAAGCCAATACAATAAGCCAAATATTTATTTTAACTAAATGGCAGTTAATTTACTGCCTGTCATAAAATGTGTACTACCATAGGGTTCACTGTACTTCATTTATAAACACATTTAATCCATAAAACAATAAAAATGGCTTATGATTAATCTTCTTTCTAAATAGTTACACTTGAACTTTAAGATCTTTCTTTTATTGCAGCAAGTTAAAAACCAACAAAATCTAGAATGACCCCCTTTGTCTCCACAAGTTTACTGATTTCTTTGTTGTGAAAGAATGTCTTGCATGATAATGTGTTCTCCAGACATCTGTGACGAACAAAGGCAAATTTGACAGAATTCTTAAACCCTATCACTAAAAGATTATTCACTTTTGCATTCTTTGCAATCATAAGTCACACTGTAATCCTAATGGATGTATCATATTCCAGTCAAAGGAATTATTTTCTCCATTTTCCATTAAAGGCATACCCAAAGTTACCCTTTTATGTTCAGCTTCTTTCACTTTCTTTCTTTCCATGCTGTTTTAATGCAGGGAGCACACAATTACGTTCCAGTGCAACAAGCATAGACATTAAACATCTGGATGACATACTGACAAACTCAATGGAAATCGCATACTTGCTCGCAATATTAGGGGAAGCCACTCCATCATAACATTGCCTATGCTAGTTTGGGTCTCTATTATGTATGCTCCCTGCGTTGCATTATGCTATACGAATAGTGGAGTGCAATTCAGGGAGTTTACAAAGCAGGTAACCAGACTATGTCTATGCTTGAAGTATACATTATGCCGTCCCTCATCCAAATAATTGGATATTAAATAAATCCTGATCACATTGTGCAAATCCTTTGCATAACAACAGCGCACAGAAACAAAACATTTGTATTAATTTTGTCCAGTGTGCATCCCTGAGTAAAGGGAAACGCTGACCATTTGAGCATTCTATCACAATAATCAAGATAACCATTAACTGCAATTAAAAATTGAGCAGCAGTTGAAGTTAGTGTGCCACACTTGTCTATCTACCTAAGATACAGGTTATATAGGCTGATTCTTAGTAATTGATATTTTCTTTTAAATTCATGTTTTCGTTATCATGTATGAAGCATAAAATCAAACTGAATCAAGGATTATATAATTATTTGTCAGTCTTGATTAACTGTACAAATGACATATTTTTTTTGTAATTGTTCTCACTGGTGTCTTGTGCAAGCTTTCTTCAGTGTGTACATACATTTCAGATGATGTGTACTGAAATTCCACCCAAGGAATAAAAAATGTCCTATTCCACACCAATGCATGTAAAGGATTCCATTAATCCTCTTCTTTTTTTTTCCACAAAGCTTCTGAACAAGGACACAAATTTGAATTCATTATAAAACCAACTAATAAATTTATTTATCTACGACTTTAAAGCTCGTAGTTTGAAGGTCACCATTCTTTGAAGGGTAAAACTGTCCTGTCTTGACAGTTTTCATAAGTACATTTTGTTCTGGTCCCCAATCATGAAATATATCTTTGTAGCATAAGAGTACATCATGGACAATCTCTCAGGCAAATGTTGCTAGCCTACAATATCACAGTACAACTGTATTACTAAAAGTATCTTGTTCTATATGTATCCAAATGCACTATACTTGCATGCAGATATGGCTCACTCATGACAAAAATAAGGTCTTAATGTCCAAAAAGCTGTCATTGTACTTCTAATCACATAATGCCCACAACCTCTGGCTGCAGTAGTATTTCTAAGCTAAAGATACTGACATATTTTAAAATCTGACTGACCTATGGTAACAGGTTAATTACCTTGTAACATCTGTACTTGTATAGCAGAATTAGGACTATAGTCATGAAAACCACGACACCCAAAAGGATCATTGCATTGGCCAGTGATTGCCAAACCTTGGTACCTGTATCAGCACCAGGTTTGTCAGCATCATGAAATGGAGTGTAGATCCTGAAAAAAAAAGTGATAATTTACTATAACTCCCAAAATATGAAACTAAACGGTCTTAATGGTAAGCTCATTTGCAATACTGTCAGTTCATTTATTTTCATGCTTATTAGCTCATTAAACACTGGCACCTCGTTTACACATCAGGAGATAGTAGCCTACTTCCAAGCTCTGAGGCATCAAGTTTATATACAGCACACTGAAGGATACAGAAGGAAAAGCATAATTTTGGAGACCAAACTTTGGTACCAAAAATTTGCCAGGTTTCAAAATATAATATTAATGAGGACTTTGTTTAGCATCTAATCTTTAGAAGCTCTAAGTGCTTTAGCACGCCTATAATAATATCACTACTAAAAACAATAAACAAAGCAAACACTATGAAATTAGAAAACATAAAAAATGCTGAAAATATTTAAGGTACAAAACATTATTAGGTCTTTAAGTTTATTCTTGCAGTCGAAAATGGTGTGTTTTAAGAGCACTCTTGAAAGGGATCACTGTGTCTTTGTGTCTTATTTCAATGGGCAAATATTCATTCCACATTGCTGGGCCCTGGTATGCAATAGAACAGTGTCCATATGACTTCGTTTTCATAGTGGGAATAATAAGTATACGATTGTCAGAAGATGAGCATAAGTATCTTGCTGTTGTGTACACATGGGTGAGACCAGAAAGGTATGTTGGACTGGAGTCCGTCAGTGAAAGGTAACACAGAGAACAAATTTTGTGTTTGATTCTGGATTGTATGGATAGCCAGTGTAGGGTACAGAACAGCAGGGAAGTGTGCTCTGTTCATGGTACTCTAAAGATGATCCAAGCAACAGGTTTTTTTTTTATAACTTTTTGAAGTTTCTGGAGAAGATATTGAGATGAACCAGACAGAATTGAGTTACAATAGTCCAGTCTTGAAAGTACTAGTGAACACAAGTGTTTTAGTGGCATCAACTGAAAGATATTTGTGAATGGAGCTGATGCATCTCAGCTCAAGATATGCAGCCTTGCATATGTTCACGACATGTTGGTGCAATGTGATAGTACTGTCCAGAGTAACACCTAGATTCCTAGGTTTTGTACTGACTGTGTGAATTTAATTTTGGTGTTGCTGATATTTATTGTTTCAGGTAAAGAATGTAAATGAGAAAATCTAGACTTGTATATTTGGGTGTCATCAGCAGAAGCTTTACAATGGCAGTTATGAAAAATGATGGGAATTCCACCCTGATGAGTGAGGTATTAAAAACATTAATTTAATTAGTGAAGGAAATATTGGATCTAAGCACTCAAGCAGCAGTGATGTTGGAATTGGATCAAGTTCACATGACTTTGGTGCACTCTTCATCATGGTTTCCCATACTAAATCCTTAGAGACAGGTTCAAATGGTCCTAATGGTAGTCACTGCATCATAATTTTTTGTTAAGAGTTCACCTGAAATTGTGTTGTCAAGATTATCTCTAATGGTTCGTACTTTGTCACAGATGAAAATTTGCAAATAGGTCCGGAAGGTCTACTGGAGGGAATGTAGTTGGAAGTGGTGTACATTTGTTCCTTGAATTAGTTTTCTTTAGTTCTCTCGAATAGCTGTTTGCAGCTGGAACTCTCCATTATCTTAGTACTGTAGAGGGATAATTTGGCTAAATGGACTATGTTTGTTACATTCTTCTTAGCGGCTTCATAGATTTGTTTATACATAGTGAGTCTGGTGGAAAGACAAAGCCTAAGAACAATCAGGATGCCATCTATGGAATTTCCATACCCCAGGAGATTCAGAAACTGCTCCAAAAAGGAGATTGTCAGCTTTTTTTTTTTTTTTACTAGGAGGAGGGCAGTAGAGGCAAACAAAATGAACTGACCTTTGTTCCAGTGTGAGTGTTGTTTGGACTAGTTCAAATGATGTGTGGCAGAATTTTAAGGTTGTGTTGTATTTAAAGACATTTTATCATGGAATTCTAGATGATGACAGCAATTCCACCTCCACGCAAGTGGCAGGAGAACGACTTGATGGAGTAACCGGTGGATGTTAGATCCGCACACTTAGGCTCATCGCCTGATGTTTTCAGCCATGTTTCTGTCAGGAAGAAGACATCGATATTCTGATCGTTGATAAAAATTAACTATTTCTGTGCACTTTTCCAGTGGTCCTACTGATTGGGTGTTAAATGATGCAATATACAGTGGTATCTCTAGGATAGTTGACACAATGGTTTACAATTTAATAGGGAGTTTACCAGCACCAGTTTATCTAAATTAATGGTCGAACATTTAAGTTGTTAAGCTGGAAAGAACAAAAGGGAGATAACTGGAATTCTTCCTGTTCTATGCCGGCCAGCTTTGAAACGTTTCTTTTTCGCTTCCATTTACATTTAAGTAATAATAGTCCTGTTGTTTAGTCTTGAGTGAGCACAATGTAGTATGAAGAGCCAAGGAGTAGTCATTTAAAGCAATTAATGATGGACGATCGTAGCATAAATGGGTTGACCAACGCTCACATGATGGTGGTTTATTCAAGAACAAAAGATACCATATGATTAGAGCAAAACAGCTGAGAAAAATTATACTTCTAGAAAAATGTCCAGATTTCAAACTTTTTGGTCTCAGAACCATTGCAAAAAGTAGGCTAAGATGGGCATTTGGGAGAAAGAGTGGTCTAAGCATACACATGATTGAGTGAAATTGTTTTAGATGAAAGAAAATAAGTGTCTGATGTAATCAACAGGATCTAACTGGAAATATACATATGATTTATGCACCATTAGGAAATATTTTTGGCAACATATTTTTAATCCACAAGGATAGGTACCACAACAGAGAAGAAAACCATTGGATATTTAATTGTAAATTTCCTTTTATTTAATGTGGTCCGGATAAAAATCATATACCTATTTAAGGAAGAGGGTGGGGCATATTTTAAAGGGCTAAAATTAATCATTACGCTGCCTACACCTCTCATGGTGTTTGCAAACAACTGCATTGACAATGGTTCAGTACTTAAGGCATGGTTTAGAAAAGAATAAGTTGTCTTTTAAAATTGTGGTTTGTAGGAAGAAAATGATGTCAGGCTCCTTGAATTTTATCTGTGCACTTCAAGCAAGCACAGACTGTAATGCTTCAATTAACTGGATAATAACTGTCCTTTTGTTGCCAGTAATCTTTTCTTAGTTACGAAGCCAAAATGCATCATTAGGACAAACAGAAAAATTAGATTCGAACTGGAAATGGTTCTGGTGTAATGACATTGCATGTAACACGTTCACCTTGTATGTTAAAGCTTGAACCATAAGAATACATGCTTTACAGGATTCTATTTAAGAAGATGAAAGATTCAGTTTCTAAGCCAGAAAATATTTAAAACTGTTTACATAACGCAAAGTTTTGCATTCATAACCATACATCATATCATTCTATTACCAAGGATGATATACCATGAGGGAAACAAATACATTGTTATTTTTAAAGGCCACTTTGTGATTCTTAGGGACCTTAGAGTTAGATAACAGATGGACAAGATATCCCCAATGCTTTTTATCAACACTGGTGGGACACAAATTATTGACAATTCTGAGAATAATCTTCTTTCTTACAAGTATGTTCCACTTTTCTTTGTGTAGAATGTGACAGAACTGATGGTAGCCACCACGACAAGCATACACAGTGTGACAGGAACAAAGAGCATGATGACATGCTTTGCCCCATATTGCAGGGTTTCCTCTTCTTCCTCTGCATTTTCAGAACTCGTACGATTTCTGCTCTGTCTTCTCTCCTGTCTAGGATTTGGTCTTGTTTCAGTGTCATCTCCTGTACATGTAGAATTCACCTACAAGAAAATCAAGGAATGTGATAAACTAATACACATGTGAGAATGATCACTTTTTATTTTCCCAGGTAATGTAAACTTTTGTAAAGAGTATTTAAAGAAAATTAAATTTTTATTTTCCCAGACCTCTACCATGCACCAATCAAACTAGCACAAATGAACACCTGGCAGCATCCCATACCCAACATGAATTACCATTGTTAAATGAAACAAAGAAGGACTAAAAAAATACCAATCTGCATGTGTTGAAAAATAATATATTTTTTAAAAAAGTATGTTAATTAGTAAATAGTGCGAAATACCTTAAGGCTTAAGTGCTAACCTTTAGGAATAAAGGTGTTTGAAGCATGTGCTCTACAGAAAAGATTAATTAATCTTGGTACATGTATGGTACCTAAATACATGTAGCCTGAGAATACAAATTTTAATTGTTTTTGTCAAGATGAATTTATATAAACTTTAGGTAATGATACTCATATATTACCAGTCTAAATTAAAATCAATCTCGGATAAAGCTTCTATTAATTTCATGATTTCTGTTCATCTCATAACCAGTTTTGAACTGCTCTAATAATAGGAATAGTAACTGTTAGTTAGTCACACTGGCTTGATGTCTGTATGTGTACTTAAGTCTAGCCTTTAGCTGTTCTGCAGATTAACCTCTGCTGATAAAAGTACATGTATTAAAAGACAGTGCTCTGGAGGAAAATGAGGTGTCATGAGGATGCACTAAAAGGAGAAACTGTATCCTTTTAGAATTTAATATGTAATTGACTCAAAAGCTTGGGACACAGATATAATTTTATATTGCTCAGTGCAGGAAAGAAAAATCCAGTTATACAAACAATCCATGTGGATCTATCTCTCTCTCTATTTGTCTATCTCTTGCTCTCTCCATATATATATATTTACCCTGCCATTTTCCACCTGATTATTCCCCGTTTCAATTTCCTGATAATCTCTTCTGGCCGGCATATTTTCCACATGGCTAGTCATCAGGCGAGTTCTCTCAGTCGCTTCGTCTTCTTCAGAATTCATACAGGCGTATTAGTCCTGCAATGCAAGATACTGACCATGTGAATCCTAAAATCTGTTAAAAGGATGACAAGAATCTTGAATGAAATGAAGCTATCTAAACACTTTTTTTAGTATTAGGATACATATCAGGGTTGATGTCTAGTCCCACAATGTAAGACTTTATCCTTGATATTTATACTTTAGGCATCAAGGTCTTAATGCCTAATGACGGCGCTGTGTAGTATGTTTTGATGTCAACTGACATTGCACTAATAGTCAAATTTTTCAACAATATTTCACACATTTGGCAACAGATAGTCTGGACTTTTCTATAAATTAAAGTTATATTGTATTAGTCAGACTATACTTTTTCCTTGTAATTTCAAATCCAGACATAAGCATATGGATCCGTTTTAAAGTTTTGTTGGCCTGCATTTCAGTTGGCTTGAAAGAGTTGGGAGCAGGGAATGCCAAAATTGGGTTCAGTTTTTGAAGTATTATTCTTTAATTAAATGAATAAAAATATATTATGTCTGTTGGATTTTGTTTGTTTGTTTGATTAGGATTTTTAACGTAGCTTTAACAATTTTTTAGTCATATTGCTTTGATGTCTGCAGTGAGGCAGTTTCTAGTGATGTCTAGCACTGGGGCATCATGCCGCAGTCATGTAGCACGATGTCCCACCCAGTCACATTATCCTGGTGCGGTTAATGTCTGTTGGAACTGTAAGCAATATTTTATTTCATTCAAGAAACATATCCCCCACTTAAACATTCTTCGGCATACCTCGAATACCGTCACATTTCAACAAATTCAGATGCTCGTCAACATAACATAAAAATGCGTCCATTTGCTAGTGTCAGATTTTGAGTCCACCAGGATAAAAACAATATAGAAAGTATATTAATTACACATCAATTTGTGAAATAGTGTCAATATGGGCGGCCAAGTGTGCGAGATATTCCTGAAACTTTGACTACTCTAAACACGATATACAAGCCCGTTGTTTGGGTTGTAAGTAGTAGCAATGAAACAAAAATAACACGTGATACGTCTTACCATGTAGGACTAGCAGGCTTATTAACATCAAAGGCTTCTCCTTCGACACAAATATTCTGCTAAACATTTTCATTTTATTAAAAAAAAGTATTAATGAAAGACTGACTTAACCTTGCAAACAATAAGAACTTTCACTTCCTAGGTTAAAAATAGGTTTCTCAATCATAACAGGACTCACCTGTGGAATGAGTCACGCAAATTTTGAAAGAGAAAGCTAAATGTTTATGACACTAACATATCATGAGTTCTAGATTGTTTGAAAATGTTCCAGTAATATTTTTTTAAAATCAAAACTCGCTTTTGAAAGGTCACTAAGACTTTGTGCTTAACAAGTTAACAGTCATTTAACTTCCTGTACAAAACTATTGATATTATTAGCGTTTGAGTTACGTTGATCAAGAGGATTAACCTAAATTTATAACAAAACTCCGGATAATAATAATGAATAGACGGTTCTGTAAACAGACTTGCTAAAACGTTTCTTCATTTTATGTCACCGTCAGCTAGAATAAGAACGAATGAAGCATTTCTGAAATAGAATGAATATAATTACTTGCATGCTATCTTCATGCAGACTACTCTAGATTAGCATCCTTCTCAAGTGGCACGTCTAAAGAATAAATAAATAAATAAATAAATAATAAAATAAATAAATAAATAAATAAATAAATAAATAAATAAATAAATAAATAAAACGTTTATTTGTAGATATATGATACTTACTTACAATTATTAGCAACGACATAATACAATTTGCCATCGTACAATTTCAGAATATTACAGCAAATCCATGGATGACTTCTATTAGCACATTCTCATAGTATATTTAGGATAAATATTTCAGTTGAAGCTGAGCATGTCAAATATGACATAAATTCGCTAGTATCGTCCCTATCAGCCATAATTACCACATACGCTAAACTTGAGGGACTGCGCGTCACTTCCGTACAAATTTTTCCGGAACGTTTTCCGTAAAACATCGATTTATACTCAAAAAAAATCATAATTTTCTCCTCAATTAGTTAAAACCTAGACCTAAAATGTACATTTCTGAGATATTCAGCGAAAAACGAACATTATGATGTATAATGTGTTTTTGACGCTAAAATCCGAATCTCCGAACCTAATTGAATATTACTGAGTCATTTCAGCATTATGATGTTAACCGTTTTTGGACTATTGTAACGGTTTTGCAAACACGTTGGATTCAGTTAAGCTCTATTGGTTTAGAAACGACTTTTGTAAAATAGTTATGCAAGAAGAATTACAAAGGCGATAACATTACGACTGATCCAAAACAAGTATTTTGAAAACAATTCACTAAGTGGACAGGAAACTGGCTGATTATGAATGTACTTGTCTGGATCTTAATGAAGACATTTGCAAAAGAAAAATGTTAAATATCTTTTCAGTTCACTTTCTGTTGATTCCTCTCCTGATCTAGGAACGACAGTTAATAAACTTTGAAGAGTGCAGGGAAATAATTAATTCGTTCTTTTTTTCTTTCTTTCTGTTCTTCAAAAACAGGTTTCTCTATATATTTGTAATGTACATGTTCAAGTATAACTGTTCTGTATAGGTATAACTGTTCTGGATAGGAAAAGTGTACATTCCAACTACATGGCAGATTTTTATATTGTTTTCCCGTCAGCGGATCACTAATTCAGCCAAAATCACCTGGATCTAAGGGTTGTATAGAGGACATAGCAAAGTCGGAATGACCTGCTCATTCAGAAAATCTGCCACAAAGGCAGATTTACGTTAGGGTGTGTCATTATGGATAAGACGGATATTACGAGTACTGGTCCGTAGACGAGTGGTTTGGCAGTGTTACATGACTTTTGGGAACATTTTGGAGGCGTATCAAAGTCTAATGAAACTAGCTGAGTCAGGCATTTTGCATCGAGAAATATTCTCTCGTGAAAAACCGGCTGACTCAAGCAGTTTGTGGTCCTTGCTAATTTTCTATGATAAAAAACGTTTCTATTTTCTCTTGAGTCTGGTTCAGAAGAATAAATCTGTTTCGTCATCTGTGACAGCCTTATTCAAACATCCCAGGCAACTCTTTTCATATTTGGCTAGTAAGAGTTCGGCGTTTTCACTCCTAATATGTCTTTGAGCAGCCTTCAACAAATAGGGAATCCATCCATTGCATATGAAATACACACCAGTCCAGTTGATCAATGTTGTGGTGTTGCACAGGGGTCTGTTTGTGGACCTGTTCACTCCATTCTATACACTCAGCCGCTCTCATGTGTCATACATCATCATCCAGTGTCTCACCAATTGTACGCTGATGACACGAAACATTCAAGTCTAGCCTCTCAACTGAAGTTGATGATACCATCCACGGAGTAGAGGGTTGCATTTCGGATGGGAAATCATGGATGACATGTAACAAGTTGCAGATGAATGATGATAAAACTGAGGCTATTCTGGTCACAACACAAAGACTTTCTTATTAATATCATTTACCTCAAACAAAAAATATCAGCAAAACCAGCATTAAATTCACACAGTCAGTACGAAACCTAGGTTTTACTCTAGACAGTACTGTAACAGAATTGTTACCGAGAGGAGGGTGGATTAAATGAACAATACAAACACAATTTGTGAAAGAAAATATAAATTTATGTAATAAATTATAAATGAAAAAAATACAGATGTAACAACACAATAATTCACGCGCTCAACCCACAATTACACTCACAACCATTCACAATACATGAATAAATTAAATAACAATACAAAAGGAATCACAAATGTAAAGGGATCTCTTGGATTATACACAGATCCAAGAATCCTTTACGAAAGTTAAATAAATGCAAGAATGATTTACGAAAAAAATAACACAAACGACAAACTATCTATCGCACGATGAATTGCGATAACTAGCACGATCATATACTTGTATTCAATCAAGTTGCTAGCTTTTATTGATATCTATGTGATCACTTGAAATATTATTGCGATCTGACATAAACATGCAAATACAACAATGTATTAAATTATATCACAATTTCAATACACCTATGTGTCTCCCCTGTATAACCGCACGATTCAGCAACAGTTGAATCGTCTCCCAGTTTCCCCGAGAACCGAGGGTTGACCAATACTATTATCGGACGTTTCCCTACACGGATCCACCACAGTTATACGTTCAGACAGCATACAACATCTACCAGAACCAACGGTTCCTCACTCCCCTAGATGTCGACCCGGACGTTTTACAACTCTAAGACAGCTCCGACACTCGGACTTCTAGCTTTCCGGATATTTACATGTTACACAGATGTTGACGAACAGACAGTTCGACACACAGACAGATACTTCAATTCCGTTTGCACAAATTAACGGCACAAGCACATTCAGATATTTATACAGAGATGTTCCAGAACAAACAATAGATGTCCCACAACAAATCAAACGATTTCAAAGACGTTTATCAAAAGATGGTATCAGATGTGTTAACAGCTACGGTATCAACGATGTTATTAGCAGCTACGGTATCAACGATGTTATTAGCAGCTACGGTATCAACGATGTTATTAGCAGCTACGGTACCAGAAACAATGTAACAACTATGTTAGCAGCTACGGTATCAGAGACGGTATCAACGATGTTATTAGATGCGCTATCAGTGATGAACTTCTACGGTATCAACGACGGAATCAGCTGGAATCAGACTGAATCAGACTGAATTAACGACGGAATCAGCTGGAATCAGACTGAATCAGACTGAATTAGCTATAATAAACAAAACCAGACTAATAATAGTTGTCTCAAAAATAATCTAAGCCGTAGATTACGATATTGTATTTAAAGTCTAAAAGTGACTAGTAATTCCAAATATTCCACGTTTAATTGCAATAAAAGCATCATTATACGAAATGATAATCTGAATAAAATTCACAATAAAACGAAATGTAAATTTAACACTCACCCCTTTGGCTGGAGATTTGCAAGACGAGGTTATCTATCCTTCGATTAGATATTTTAGTTCCCGTAAAAATTATGATAAATAGTTCGCCTTATATACTCTCAATAGGTGAACATAAATCACATCGAGCTTGCCGTACACCACGTAAAACGAGTATTTCGGATTTCATGTAAATTACAAATTGGCACATGCAAATCGTTACACGCCACTTAATCACCCCAGGTAATGCGTGTACGACGTAATCAAGAAAATGGTGAGTTTCGTTTGCAATTCAAGTACAACAAAAATCAGTTCAAATTTTCGCCTAATTCTGTGACAATACCTCCCCCCTAAGAATAAAAATGTACACATTTTTAAAACTAACACAGAATAGAAGAAAAATAACTATTGATGATATCTTACAACATTTACACTGGTTATACTACAAACTGGATTTTATTACTGGGCAAATTCATACAAATTTCCCATTACGCCCTACTCAAGTAGTCTGCGCCTATATTTTCAACTCCCCTTATTGACATTGTCGCTCTGTCTCTTGATGTATAACTTGAGCATGTTTGCATGGAATGTCTTTACATTACCGTCCATGTCAATTTTATAGTCCATGTCACCTTTTACTTCTTTAACTTCATATGGACCTTTCCACTGGACTAATAACTTATTCGAACTCGTTGGAAGAAGCAATAGCACCTGATCTCCCACAAGAAATTTCCTATTACGCGCTCTGCGGTTGTAATACTTGGCATATCTGCGCCCCGATTTAATCAATTCGTCACGTGCCATCTGGCATGTACTCTCAAGTTTATTTCTTAGATCTAACACGTACTGGTAAGTCGTTTTTATTTCCTCGTTCGAGACATCACCAGTCCATAGTTCGCGTAGTATCCGCATCGGGCCTCGAACCGTTCTACCATACAACAGTTCAAAGGGTGAGAACCCTAAACTTTCCTGCGGTACTTCACGGTACGCGAACAGAACAGCGTTTAAATAACGGTCCCAGTCTTGCGGACGTTCCGCGCACATCTTTCGCAGCATGCTTTTCAGGGTACCATTAAACTTCTCTACCAGTCCATTGCACATCGGATGGTATGGGGTAGTGTTTAGCTGTTTGATGGATAACAGCCTACTTATTTCACCCATGAGGTCAGAGGTGAATTGGGCACCACAATCAGTGAGGATTTCCTCTGGCACCCCTACCCTACTGAAGATATCAACTAATGCTTCAGCTACCCTTTCCGTTTCAATAGTTGGTAACGCTACGGCTTCAGGGTATCTGGTTGCGTAGTCAACCAGAGTAAGTATGTACCGATTCTTTCTTTCGGTAACTGGGTGTATTGGTCCTACAATATCTACTGCCACTCTTTTAAACGGTGTATCTATTAATGGCATCTGTCCCAAGGGCACCCTTGTGACCCTTCCCTTACAGACGGTTTTCTGACATACGTCGCACGACCTACAGAACCGTGTGACATCGCCATTAACACCTGGCCAGTAGAATTCAGCGACTACCCTGCTAGTGGTCTTAGCCTTACCTAGGTGTCCTGCCATGCTTGACTCATGCGCCACCCTAAGTACTTGAGATCTATATCTCTGGGGTACGACCACTTGCCAATACTTCTTACCCTCCCGAGCGCTAAATTCCCTATGAATTAATCCGTTCTTGCGTACGAATCTAGAGCTACCCCCACGCTTGCAATGTTTAATCGCGCCGGACGTGATTTTCTCAACAATTGTTCTGATGGATTCATCACGATCTTGCTCTTGTTTGAAATCATCACGGGAAATTCCTGAGATCGATTCAGGGACTATTAATTTATGAAACGCGGTTTTCTCTCGCCGTGTTTGCGCTCGCGTTTCGACTGCCTGGGCCAAAGGTATTTTAAAATCGGCCATGGTTGGAAGACGGGAACCTTCAACATTACCGATCGTCAGATCGTATATAGGATTGTCCATACAAAGGGCATCAACAGTTCCCGTTAAGAAAGGTGTTTTTACTGTGATCCTTGCTACGGGAATGCGACCCATCGTCTGATCAAGTAACATACATGGGGATTCCCACCCGAGCATTTGGTTATCCTGCACGAGACTACGTTTGATCACTACGCTCGTACAACCAGTATCACGCAATACCACGACTTCTCGACCGTTGACAAACCCTCTCGCGGTTGGTACACGCGCTTCAGGAAATAAACACGTGCCAAGTGAATGAATACAAGGTTCTACATGTACGTTGTTATCGGATATACCTTTACTTTGTATAGCCACTGCTACCTTATGTATAAGTGCCTTTCTTTTAGGACAGTCTTTTTGAACATGACCCAATGCATTACACAAGAAACACCGCACACGCTGAAAAACTGGATTCCCAACTGACCTTTTTACCTCAGCTGATTTTACAGGCTCCCTAGGCATAGGTCTTACAGACTGGTTTCCAGACTTAAAATCTTTTAAAACCACGTTCTGGGTTCCCCCATGAGCTTCGGCAAATAAATCGGCTTGCTTAGCCATATCTTTTACGTTTGTGAAGACTTTCTCCTTCAGAAATTGATCTAATTCTCGCCCAACTGTATTAAATAATTGATCTCTGAGCAAGAAATCAGTCAACCCTTCAAACGTTTTCACCGCTTTGCCGCATTCAATCCACCGCTCAAAATAGTTCGCAATTCTGACGGTGAACTGACCAAAGGTTTCTCCCTTATCGGGCTTGCTATACCTGAACTTTTTTCGAAAACCTTGTTCAGTGAGCTCGTACCTTTTGAGAAGTGCTTCCTTTAGGACGTCGTACTTAAACACATCGTCCCTAGGAAGTCGCGAGTATACATCCAGTGCTTTACCTTTTAATAAAGCACTCAGATGCAGCGCCCAGTCATTTTGACTCCACTTCTGGTTTTCGGCATACCGCTCAAACCGATGAAGATAACTATCTATGTTATCTTTTTCATCGTCAAAGGGAGGTAATTTGGGGCCCCTTAATTTGTTAGTGGCAGAATCGTGTTCTCTTCCAGATGTCGCTAATTCTACCTTACGCTCATGATCCCGTTGTTTTGCTCTTTCTTCTAACTCTAACATTTCTACTCTAGCTAGTTTATCTAACTCTATTCGCTTTTGCTCCGCTTCCATTTCCCATTCTATCCTGTCTTTTTCGGCCTGCTTCTCTAATTCTATCTTTTCCTTCTCTAATCCTATCTTTTCCTTCTCAAATTCTATCTTTTCCCTCTCAAAGGCCCATTTCCTATCTTCGGATTCCCTTTCTAATTCCCGTTTCCTTTCATCAGATTCCCTTTCTAATTCCCTTGACCTTGCCCTTTCTTCCCTTTCCCGGGCTTGTTCTTCTTGAATAAATTTCCTTAAGATTTCACCTTCATACCCAAATTCTTTGCCTAAGGCAACCAAGTCCTTAAGGGATGACATGACAATTGTAATATGAATATAGATATATAACCAAACCAATACTTTAAACACGTTTATACTGGACACACGGACCTAGGTAAACTAAACAAAGATAAACTCCAACTAGAGTATTATCTTAACAGAAGGTCACGCTCAAATATAAACATTAAATGTACACCTTCACAAAAATGATTGACAGTTCACTTAATCCAACGATCCCACTTCTGACACCATTGTAACAGAATTGTTACCGAGAGGAGGGTGGATTAAATGAACAATACAAACACAATTTGTGAAAGAAAATATAAATTTATGTAATAAATTATAAATGAAAAAAATACAGATGTAACAACACAATAATTCACGCGCTCAACCCACAATTACACTCACAACCATTCACAATACATGAATAAATTAAATAACAATACAAAAGGAATCACAAATGTAAAGGGATCTCTTGGATTATACACAGATCCAAGAATCCTTTACGAAAGTTAAATAAATGCAAGAATGATTTACGAAAAAAATAACACAAACGACAAACTATCTATCGCACGATGGATTGCGATAACTAGCACGATCATATACTTGTATTCAATCAAGTTGCTAGCTTTTATTGATATCTATGTGATCACTTGAAATATTATTGCGATCTGACATAAACATGCAAATACAACAATGTATTAAATTATATCACAATTTCAATACACCTATGTGTCTCCCCTGTATAACCGCACGATTCAGCAACAGTTGAATCGTCTCCCAGTTTCCCCGAGAACCGAGGGTTGACCAATACTATTATCGGACGTTTCCCTACACGGATCCACCACAGTTATACGTTCAGACAGCATACAACATCTACCAGAACCAACGGTTCCTCACTCCCCTAGATGTCGACCCGGACGTTTTACAACTCTAAGACAGCTCCGACACTCGGACTTCTAGCTTTCCGGATATTTACATGTTACACAGATGTTGACGAACAGACAGTTCGACACACAGACAGATACTTCAATTCCGTTTGCACAAATTAACGGCACAAGCACATTCAGATATTTATACAGAGATGTTCCAGAACAAACAATAGATGTCCCACAACAAATCAAACGATTTCAAAGACGTTTATCAAAAGATGGTATCAGATGTGTTAACAGCTACGGTATCAACGATGTTATTAGCAGCTACGGTATCAACGATGTTATTAGCAGCTACGGTATCAACGATGTTATTAGCAGCTACGGTACCAGAAACAATGTAACAACTATGTTAGCAGCTACGGTATCAGAGACGGTATCAACGATGTTATTAGATGCGCTATCAGTGATGAACTTCTACGGTATCAACGACGGAATCAGCTGGAATCAGACTGAATCAGACTGAATTAACGACGGAATCAGCTGGAATCAGACTGAATCAGACTGAATTAGCTATAATAAACAAAACCAGACTAATAATAGTTGTCTCAAAAATAATCTAAGCCGTAGATTACGATATTGTATTTAAAGTCTAAAAGTGACTAGTAATTCCAAATATTCCACGTTTAATTGCAATAAAAGCATCATTATACGAAATGATAATCTGAATAAAATTCACAATAAAACGAAATGTAAATTTAACACTCACCCCTTTGGCTGGAGATTTGCAAGACGAGGTTATCTATCCTTCGATTAGATATTTTAGTTCCCGTAAAAATTATGATAAATAGTTCGCCTTATATACTCTCAATAGGTGAACATAAATCACATCGAGCTTGCCGTACACCACGTAAAACGAGTATTTCGGATTTCATGTAAATTACAAATTGGCACATGCAAATCGTTACACGCCACTTAATCACCCCAGGTAATGCGTGTACGACGTAATCAAGAAAATGGTGAGTTTCGTTTGCAATTCAAGTACAACAAAAATCAGTTCAAATTTTCGCCTAATTCTGTGACAATACCTCCCCCCTAAGAATAAAAATGTACACATTTTTAAAACTAACACAGAATAGAAGAAAAATAACTATTGATGATATCTTACAACATTTACACTGGTTATACTACAAACTGGATTTTATTACTGGGCAAATTCATACAAATTTCCCATTACGCCCTACTCAAGTAGTCTGCGCCTATATTTTCAACTCCCCTTATTGACATTGTCGCTCTGTCTCTTGATGTATAACTTGAGCATGTTTGCATGGAATGTCTTTACATTACCGTCCATGTCAATTTTATAGTCCATGTCACCTTTTACTTCTTTAACTTCATATGGACCTTTCCACTGGACTAATAACTTATTCGAACTCGTTGGAAGAAGCAATAGCACCTGATCTCCCACAAGAAATTTCCTATTACGCGCTCTGCGGTTGTAATACTTGGCATATCTGCGCCCCGATTTAATCAATTCGTCACGTGCCATCTGGCATGTACTCTCAAGTTTATTTCTTAGATCTAACACGTACTGGTAAGTCGTTTTTATTTCCTCGTTCGAGACATCACCAGTCCATAGTTCGCGTAGTATCCGCATCGGGCCTCGAACCGTTCTACCATACAACAGTTCAAAGGGTGAGAACCCTAAACTTTCCTGCGGTACTTCACGGTACGCGAACAGAACAGCGTTTAAATAACGGTCCCAGTCTTGCGGACGTTCCGCGCACATCTTTCGCAGCATGCTTTTCAGGGTACCATTAAACTTCTCTACCAGTCCATTGCACATCGGATGGTATGGGGTAGTGTTTAGCTGTTTGATGGATAACAGCCTACTTATTTCACCCATGAGGTCAGAGGTGAATTGGGCACCACAATCAGTGAGGATTTCCTCTGGCACCCCTACCCTACTGAAGATATCAACTAATGCTTCAGCTACCCTTTCCGTTTCAATAGTTGGTAACGCTACGGCTTCAGGGTATCTGGTTGCGTAGTCAACCAGAGTAAGTATGTACCGATTCTTTCTTTCGGTAACTGGGTGTATTGGTCCTACAATATCTACTGCCACTCTTTTAAACGGTGTATCTATTAATGGCATCTGTCCCAAGGGCACCCTTGTGACCCTTCCCTTACAGACGGTTTTCTGACATACGTCGCACGACCTACAGAACCGTGTGACATCGCCATTAACACCTGGCCAGTAGAATTCAGCGACTACCCTGCTAGTGGTCTTAGCCTTACCTAGGTGTCCTGCCATGCTTGACTCATGCGCCACCCTAAGTACTTGAGATCTATATCTCTGGGGTACGACCACTTGCCAATACTTCTTACCCTCCCGAGCGCTAAATTCCCTATGAATTAATCCGTTCTTGCGTACGAATCTAGAGCTACCCCCACGCTTGCAATGTTTAATCGCGCCGGACGTGATTTTCTCAACAATTGTTCTGATGGATTCATCACGATCTTGCTCTTGTTTGAAATCATCACGGGAAATTCCTGAGATCGATTCAGGGACTATTAATTTATGAAACGCGGTTTTCTCTCGCCGTGTTTGCGCTCGCGTTTCGACTGCCTGGGCCAAAGGTATTTTAAAATCGGCCATGGTTGGAAGACGGGAACCTTCAACATTACCGATCGTCAGATCGTATATAGGATTGTCCATACAAAGGGCATCAACAGTTCCCGTTAAGAAAGGTGTTTTTACTGTGATCCTTGCTACGGGAATGCGACCCATCGTCTGATCAAGTAACATACATGGGGATTCCCACCCGAGCATTTGGTTATCCTGCACGAGACTACGTTTGATCACTACGCTCGTACAACCAGTATCACGCAATACCACGACTTCTCGACCGTTGACAAACCCTCTCGCGGTTGGTACACGCGCTTCAGGAAATAAACACGTGCCAAGTGAATGAATACAAGGTTCTACATGTACGTTGTTATCGGATATACCTTTACTTTGTATAGCCACTGCTACCTTATGTATAAGTGCCTTTCTTTTAGGACAGTCTTTTTGAACATGACCCAATGCATTACACAAGAAACACCGCACACGCTGAAAAACTGGATTCCCAACTGACCTTTTTACCTCAGCTGATTTTACAGGCTCCCTAGGCATAGGTCTTACAGACTGGTTTCCAGACTTAAAATCTTTTAAAACCACGTTCTGGGTTCCCCCATGAGCTTCGGCAAATAAATCGGCTTGCTTAGCCATATCTTTTACGTTTGTGAAGACTTTCTCCTTCAGAAATTGATCTAATTCTCGCCCAACTGTATTAAATAATTGATCTCTGAGCAAGAAATCAGTCAACCCTTCAAACGTTTTCACCGCTTTGCCGCATTCAATCCACCGCTCAAAATAGTTCGCAATTCTGACGGTGAACTGACCAAAGGTTTCTCCCTTATCGGGCTTGCTATACCTGAACTTTTTTCGAAAACCTTGTTCAGTGAGCTCGTACCTTTTGAGAAGTGCTTCCTTTAGGACGTCGCACTTAAACACATCGTCCCTAGGAAGTCGCGAGTATACATCCAGTGCTTTACCTTTTAATAAAGCACTCAGATGCAGCGCCCAGTCATTTTGACTCCACTTCTGGTTTTCGGCATACCGCTCAAACCGATGAAGATAACTATCTATGTTATCTTTTTCATCGTCAAAGGGAGGTAATTTGGGGCCCCTTAATTTGTTAGTGGCAGAATCGTGTTCTCTTCCAGATGTCGCTAATTCTACCTTACGCTCATGATCCCGTTGTTTTGCTCTTTCTTCTAACTCTAACATTTCTACTCTAGCTAGTTTATCTAACTCTATTCGCTTTTGCTCCGCTTCCATTTCCCATTCTATCCTGTCTTTTTCGGCCTGCTTCTCTAATTCTATCTTTTCCTTCTCTAATCCTATCTTTTCCTTCTCAAATTCTATCTTTTCCCTCTCAAAGGCCCATTTCCTATCTTCGGATTCCCTTTCTAATTCCCGTTTCCTTTCATCAGATTCCCTTTCTAATTCCCTTGACCTTGCCCTTTCTTCCCTTTCCCGGGCTTGTTCTTCTTGAATAAATTTCCTTAAGATTTCACCTTCATACCCAAATTCTTTGCCTAAGGCAACCAAGTCCTTAAGGGATGACATGACAATTGTAATATGAATATAGATATATAACCAAACCAATACTTTAAACACGTTTATACTGGACACACGGACCTAGGTAAACTAAACAAAGATAAACTCCAACTAGAGTATTATCTTAACAGAAGGTCACGCTCAAATATAAACATTAAATGTACACCTTCACAAAAATGATTGACAGTTCACTTAATCCAACGATCCCACTTCTGACACCATTGTAACAGAATTGTTACCGAGAGGAGGGTGGATTAAATGAACAATACAAACACAATTTGTGAAAGAAAATATAAATTTATGTAATAAATTATAAATGAAAAAAATACAGATGTAACAACACAATAATTCACGCGCTCAACCCACAATTACACTCACAACCATTCACAATACATGAATAAATTAAATAACAATACAAAAGGAATCACAAATGTAAAGGGATCTCTTGGATTATACACAGATCCAAGAATCCTTTACGAAAGTTAAATAAATGCAAGTATGATTCACGAAAAAAAATAAACACAAACGACAAACTATCTATCGCACGATGGATTGCGATAACTAGCACGATCATATACTTGTATTCAATCAAGTTGCTAGCTTTTATTGATATCTATGTGATCACTTGAAATATTATTGCGATCTGACATAAACATGCAAATACAACAATGTATTAAATTATATCACAATTTCAATACACCTATGTGTCTCCCCTGTATAACCGCACGATTCAGCAACAGTTGAATCGTCTCCCAGTTTCCCCGAGAACCGAGGGTTGACCAATACTATTATCGGACGTTTCCCTACACGGATCCACCACAGTTATACGTTCAGACAGCATACAACATCTACCAGAACCAACGGTTCCTCACTCCCCTAGATGTCGACCCGGACGTTTTACAACTCTAAGACAGCTCCGACACTCGGACTTCTAGCTTTCCGGATATTTACATGTTACACAGATGTTGACGAACAGACAGTTCGACACACAGACAGATACTTCAATTCCGTTTGCACAAATTAACGGCACAAGCACATTCAGATATTTATACAGAGATGTTCCAGAACAAACAATAGATGTCCCACAACAAATCAAACGATTTCAAAGACGTTTATCAAAAGATGGTATCAGATGTGTTAACAGCTACGGTATCAACGATGTTATTAGCAGCTACGGTATCAACGATGTTATTAGCAGCTACGGTATCAACGATGTTATTAGCAGCTACGGTACCAGAAACAATGTAACAACTATGTTAGCAGCTACGGTATCAGAGACGGTATCAACGATGTTATTAGATGCGCTATCAGTGATGAACTTCTACGGTATCAACGACGGAATCAGCTGGAATCAGACTGAATCAGACTGAATTAACGACGGAATCAGCTGGAATCAGACTGAATCAGACTGAATTAGCTATAATAAACAAAACCAGACTAATAATAGTTGTCTCAAAAATAATCTAAGCCGTAGATTACGATATTGTATTTAAAGTCTAAAAGTGACTAGTAATTCCAAATATTCCACGTTTAATTGCAATAAAAGCATCATTATACGAAATGATAATCTGAATAAAATTCACAATAAAACGAAATGTAAATTTAACACTCACCCCTTTGGCTGGAGATTTGCAAGACGAGGTTATCTATCCTTCGATTAGATATTTTAGTTCCCGTAAAAATTATGATAAATAGTTCGCCTTATATACTCTCAATAGGTGAACATAAATCACATCGAGCTTGCCGTACACCACGTAAAACGAGTATTTCGGATTTCATGTAAATTACAAATTGGCACATGCAAATCGTTACACGCCACTTAATCACCCCAGGTAATGCGTGTACGACGTAATCAAGAAAATGGTGAGTTTCGTTTGCAATTCAAGTACAACAAAAATCAGTTCAAATTTTCGCCTAATTCTGTGACAAGTACTCTCACATTGCACCAACATGTCATGAACATATGCAAGGCTGCATATCTTGAGCTGCGACACATCAGCTCCATTCGCAAATATCTTTTAGTTGATGCCACTAAGCCACTTGTGTGTTCATTAGTACTTTCAAGACTGGACTATTGTAACTCAATTCTGTCTGGTTCGTCTCAATATCTGCTCCAGAAACTTCAAAAAGTTCAAAACACAGCTGCTCAGATCATCCTTAGAGTACCACGATCGGTGAACACCTTCCTGCCACTCTGTACCCTACACTGGCTATCCATTCGATTTAGAATCGAACACAACATGTGTTCTATGTGCTAAGTTTCACTGACGGATTCCAGTCCAACATACCTATCTGGTTTCACCCATGTCTACGCTCCTTTTCTGACAATCGTATACTCATTAATCCCACTACGAAAACAAAGTCATATGGACAACGTTCTTTTGCATACCAGGGCCCAGCAACGTCGAACGAATTGCCCATTGAAATTAGACACAAAGACACAGTGATCCCTTTCTCGAGTACTCTACAAAACACCTTTTTGAAATGCAAGAACAACCTTAAAGACCTAATAATGTTTCGTACCTTAAGTATTGTTCAGCATTGTTCTTATGTTTTCTAATTGCATGGTGTTGTTTGTTTGTTTGTTTATTTATTTTTTTAATTTATTTTTTTTTATGTTTATTTTTGTAGCTAGCTCTATCATTATAGATGTTGTAACGCTTTGAGCTGCTACAGATTACAAAGTCATCATGGTTATTATTATGATGATTATTCTGCAAAAACGTTCTAAGATTCTAACAATTCTTTAGTAGTAATAACGAAGATATATTGCACTGTTTAGCGAGCAGTATCTTCATCAATTGCCTCCTATGGTATTCATCACAGAGCAATATACAGGATCTGTCACAGAATTAGGCGAAAATTGAACTGATTTCTGTTCTTGAATTGCAAACGAAACTCACCATTTTCTTGATTTCGTCGTACACGCATTACCTGGGGTGATTAAGTGGCGTGTAACGATTTGCATGTGCCAATTTGTAATTTACATGAAATCCGAAATACTCGTTTTACGTGGTGTACGGCAAGCTCGATGTGATTTATGTTCACCTATTGAGAGTATATAAGGCTTAGGATTTATCATAAATTTTTACGGGAACCCAAATATCTAATCGAAGGATAGATAACCTCGTCTTGCAAATCTCCAGCCAAAGGGGTGAGTGTTAAATTTACATTTCGTTTTATTGTGAATTTTATTCAGATTATCATTTCGTATAATGATGCTTTTATTGCAATTAAACGTGGAATATTTGGAATTACTAGTCACTTTTAGACTTTAAATACAATATCGTAATCTATGGCTTAGATTATTTTTGAGACAACTATTATTAGTCTGGTTTTGTTTATTATAGCTAATTCAGTCTGATTCAGTCTGATTCCAGCTGATTCCGTCGTTGATTCAGTCTGATTCCAGCTGATTCCGTCGTTGATACCGTAGAAGTTCATCACTGATAGCGCATCTAATAACATCGTTGATACCGTCTCTGATACCGTAGCTGCTAACATAGTTGTTACATTGTTTCTGGTACCGTAGCTGCTAATAACATCGTTGATACCGTAGCTGCTAATAACATCGTTGATACCGTAGCTGTTAACACATCTGATACCATCTTTTGATAAACGTCTTTGATATCGTTTGATTTGTTGTGGGACATCTATTGTTTGTTCTGGAACATCTCTGTATAAATATCTGAATGTGATTGTGCCGTTAATTTGTGCAAACGGAATTGAAGTATCTGTCTGTGTGTCGAACTGTCTGTTCGTCAATATCTGTGTAAAGTGTAAATATCCGGAAAGCTAGAAGTCCGAGTGTCGGAGCTGTCTTAGAGTTGTAAAACGTCCGGGTTGACATCTAGGGGAGTGAGGAACCGTTGGTTCGGGTAGATGTTGTATGCTGTCTGAACGTATAACTGTGGTGGATCCGTGTAGGGAAACGTCCGATAATAGTATTGGTCAACCCTCGGTTCTCGGGGAAACTGGGAGACGATTCAACTGTTGCTGAATCGTGCGGTTATACAGGGGAGACACATAGGTGTATTGAAATTGTGATATAATTTAATACATTGTTGTATTTGCATGTTTATGTCAGATCGCAATAATATTTCAAGTGATCACATAGATATCAATAAAAGCTAGCAACTTGATTGAATACAAGTATATGATCGTGCTAGTTATCGCAATCCATCGTGCGATAGATAGTTTGTCGTTTGTGTTTATTTTTTTTCGTGAATCATACTTGCATTTATTTAACTTTCGTAAAGGATTCTTGGATCTGTGTATAATCCAAGAGATCCCTTTACATTTGTGATTCCTTTTGTATTGTTATTTAATTTATTCATGTATTGTGAATGGTTGTGAGTTTAATTGTGGGTTGAGTGCATGAATTATTGTGTTGTTACATCTGTATTTTTTTCATTTATAATTTATTACATAAATTTATATTTTCTTTCACAAATTGTGTTTGTATTGTTCATTTAATCCACCCTCCTCTCGGTAACAATTCTGTTACAATGGTGTCAGAAGTGGGATCGTTGGATTAAGTGAACTGTCAATCATTTTTGTGAAGGTATACATTTAATGTTTATATTTGAGCGTGACCTCTGTTAAGATAATACTCTAGTTGGAGTTTATTTTTGTTTAGTTTACCTAGGTCCGTGTGTCCAGTATAAACGTGTTTAAAGTATTGGTTTGGTTATATATCTATATTCATATTACAATTGTCATTGTCATGTCATCCCTTAAGGACTTGGTTGCCTTAGGCAAAGAATTTGGATATGAAGGTGAAAGCTTAAGGAAATTTATTCAAGAAGAACAAGCCCGGGAAAGGGAAGAAAGGGCAAGGGCAAGGGAATTAGAAAGGGAATCTGATGAAAGGAAACGGGAATTAGAAAGGGAATCTGATGAAAGGAAACGGGAATTAGAAAGGGAATCCGAAGATAGGAAATGGGCCTTTGAGAGGGAAAAGATAGAATTTGAGAAGGATAAGATAGAATTAGAGAAGCAGGCTCAAAGGGAAAAGATAGAATTTGAGAAGGAAAAGATAGGATTAGAGAAGGAAAAGATAGAATTAGAGAAGCAGGCCGAAAAAGACAGGATAGAATGGGAAATGGAAGCGGAGCAAAAGCGAATAGAGTTAGATAAACTAGCTAGAGTAGAAATGTTAGAGTTAGAAGAAAAAGCGAAACAACGGGATCATGAGCGTAAGGTAGAATTAGCGACATCTGGAAGAGAACACGATTCTGCCTTTAGCAAATTAAGGGGCCCCAAATTACCTCCCTTTGACGATGAAAAAGATAACATAGATAGTTATCTTCATCGGTTTGAGCGGTATGCCGAAAACCAGAAGTGGAGTCAAAATGACTGGGCGCTGCATCTGAGTGCTTTATTAAAAGGTAAAGCACTGGATGTATACTCGCGACTTCCTAGGGACGATGTGTTTAAGTACGACGTCCTAAAGGAAGCACTTCTCAAAAGGTACGAGCTCACTGAACAAGGTTTTCGAAAAAAGTTCAGGTATAGCAAGCCCGATAAGGGAGAAACCTTTGGTCAGTTCACCGTCAGAATTGCGAACTATTTTGAGCGGTGGATTGAATGCGGCAAAGCGGTGAAAACGTTTGAAGGGTTGACTGATTTCTTGCTCAGAGATCAATTATTTAATACAGTTGGGCGAGAATTAGATCAATTTCTGAAGGAGAAAGTCTTCACAAACGTAAAAGATATGGCTAAGCAAGCCGATTTATTTGCCGAAGCTCATGGGGGAACCCAGAACGTGGTTTTAAAAGATTTTAAGTCTGGAAACCAGTCTGTAAGACCTATGCCTAGGGAGCCTGTAAAATCAGCTGAGGTAAAAAGGTCAGTTGGGAATCCAGTTTTTCAGCGTGTGCGGTGTTTCTTGTGTAATGCATTGGGTCATGTTCAAAAAGACTGTCCTAAAAGAAAGGCACTTATACATAAGGTAGCAGTGGCTATACAAAGTAAAGGTATATCCGATAACAACGTACATGTAGAACCTTGTATTCATTCACTTGGCACGTGTTTATTTCCTGAAGCGCGCGTACCAACCGCGAGAGGGTTTGTCAACGGTCGAGAAGTCGTGGTATTGCGTGACACTGGTTGTACGGGCGTTGTGATCAAACGTAGTCTCGTGCAGGATAACCAAATGCTCGGGTGGGAATCCCCATGTATGTTACTTGATCAGACGATGGGTCGCATTCCCGTAGCAAGGATCACAGTAAAAACACCTTTCTTAACGGGAACTGTTGATGCCCTTTGTATGGACAATCCTATATACGATCTGACGATCGGTAATGTTGAAGGTTCCCGTCTTCCAACCATGGCCGATTTTAAAATACCTTTGGCCCAGGCAGTCGAAACGCGAGCGCAAACACTGCGAGAGAAAACCGCGTTTCGTAAATTAATAGTCCCTGAATCGATCTCAGGAATTTCCCGTGATGATTTCAAACAAGAGCAAGAACGTGATGAATCCATCAGAACAATTGTTGAGAAAATCACGTCCGGCGCGATTAAACATTGCAAGCGTGGGGGTAGCTCTAGATTCGTACGCAAGAACGGATTAATTCATAGGGAGTTTAGCGCTCGGGAGGGTAAGAAGTATTGGCAAGTGGTCGTACCCCAGAGATATAGATCTCAAGTACTTAGGGTGGCGCATGAGTCAAGCATGGCAGGACACCTAGGTAAGGCTAAGACCACTAGCAGGGTAGTCGCTGAATTCTACTGGCCAGGTGTTAATGGCGATGTCACACGGTTCTGTAGGTCGTGCGACGTATGTCAGAAAACCGTCTGTAAGGGAAGGGTCACAAGGGTGCCCTTGGGACAGATGCCATTAATAGATACACCGTTTAAAAGAGTGGCAGTAGATATTGTAGGACCAATACACCCAGTTACCGAAAGAAAGAATCGGTACATACTTACTCTGGTTGACTACGCAACCAGATACCCTGAAGCCGTAGCGTTACCAACTATTGAAACGGAAAGGGTAGCTGAAGCATTAGTTGATATCTTCAGTAGGGTAGGGGTGCCAGAGGAAATCCTCACTGATTGTGGTGCCCAATTCACCTCTGACCTCATGGGTGAAATAAGTAGGCTGTTATCCATCAAACAGCTAAACACTACCCCATACCATCCGATGTGCAATGGACTGGTAGAGAAGTTTAATGGTACCCTGAAAAGCATGCTGCGAAAGATGTGCGCGGAACGTCCACAAGACTGGGACCGTTATTTAAACGCTGTTCTGTTCGCGTACCGTGAAGTACCGCAGGAAAGTTTAGGGTTCTCACCCTTTGAACTGTTGTATGGTAGAACGGTTCGAGGCCCGATGCGGATACTACGCGAACTATGGACTGGTGATGTCTCGAACGAGGAAATAAAAACAACTTACCAGTACGTTTTAGATTTAAGAAACAAACTTGAGAGTACATGCCAGATGGCACGTGACGAATTGATTAAATCGGGGCGCAGATATGCCAAGTATTACAACCGCAGAACGCGTAATAGGAAATTTCTTGTGGGAGATCAGGTGCTATTGCTTCTTCCAACGAGTTCGAATAAGTTATTAGTCCAGTGGAAAGGTCCATATGAAGTTAAAGAAGTAAAAGGTGACATGGACTATAAAATTGACATGGACGGTAATGTAAAGACATTCCATGCAAACATGCTCAAGTTATACATCAAGAGACAGAGCGACAATGTCAATAAGGGGAGTTGAAAATATAGGCGCAGACTACTTGAGTAGGGCGTGATGGGAAATTTGTATGAATTTGCCCAGTAATAAAATCCAGTTTGTAGTATAACCAGTGTAAATGTTGTAAGATATCATCAGTAGTTATTTTTCTTCTATTCTGTGTTAGTTTTAAAAATGTGTACATTTTTATTCTTAGGGGGGAGGTATTGTCACAGAATTAGGCGAAAATTGAACTGATTTCTGTTCTTGAATTGCAAACGAAACTCACCATTTTCTTGATTTCGTCGTACACGCATTACCTGGGGTGATTAAGTGGCGTGTAACGATTTGCATGTGCCAATTTGTAATTTACATGAAATCCGAAATACTCGTTTTACGTGGTGTACGGCAAGCTCGATGTGATTTATGTTCACCTATTGAGAGTATATAAGGCTTAGGATTTATCATAAATTTTTACGGGAACCCAAATATCTAATCGAAGGATAGATAACCTCGTCTTGCAAATCTCCAGCCAAAGGGGTGAGTGTTAAATTTACATTTCGTTTTATTGTGAATTTTATTCAGATTATCATTTCGTATAATGATGCTTTTATTGCAATTAAACGTGGAATATTTGGAATTACTAGTCACTTTTAGACTTTAAATACAATATCGTAATCTATGGCTTAGATTATTTTTGAGACAACTATTATTAGTCTGGTTTTGTTTATTATAGCTAATTCAGTCTGATTCAGTCTGATTCCAGCTGATTCCGTCGTTGATTCAGTCTGATTCCAGCTGATTCCGTCGTTGATACCGTAGAAGTTCATCACTGATAGCGCATCTAATAACATCGTTGATACCGTCTCTGATACCGTAGCTGCTAACATAGTTGTTACATTGTTTCTGGTACCGTAGCTGCTAATAACATCGTTGATACCGTAGCTGCTAATAACATCGTTGATACCGTAGCTGTTAACACATCTGATACCATCTTTTGATAAACGTCTTTGATATCGTTTGATTTGTTGTGGGACATCTATTGTTTGTTCTGGAACATCTCTGTATAAATATCTGAATGTGATTGTGCCGTTAATTTGTGCAAACGGAATTGAAGTATCTGTCTGTGTGTCGAACTGTCTGTTCGTCAATATCTGTGTAACGTGTAAATATCCGGAAAGCTAGAAGTCCGAGTGTCGGAGCTGTCTTAGAGTTGTAAAACGTCCGGGTTGACATCTAGGGGAGTGAGGAACCGTTGGTTCGGGTAGATGTTGTATGCTGTCTGAACGTATAACTGTGGTGGATCCGTGTAGGGAAACGTCCGATAATAGTATTGGTCAACCCTCGGTTCTCGGGGAAACTGGGAGACGATTCAACTGTTGCTGAATCGTGCGGTTATACAGGGGAGACACATAGGTGTATTGAAATTGTGATATAATTTAATACATTGTTGTATTTGCATGTTTATGTCAGATCGCAATAATATTTCAAGTGATCACATAGATATCAATAAAAGCTAGCAACTTGATTGAATACAAGTATATGATCGTGCTAGTTATCGCAATCCATCGTGCGATAGATAGTTTGTCGTTTGTGTTTATTTTTTTTCGTGAATCATACTTGCATTTATTTAACTTTCGTAAAGGATTCTTGGATCTGTGTATAATCCAAGAGATCCCTTTACATTTGTGATTCCTTTTGTATTGTTATTTAATTTATTCATGTATTGTGAATGGTTGTGAGTTTAATTGTGGGTTGAGTGCATGAATTATTGTGTTGTTACATCTGTATTTTTTTCATTTATAATTTATTACATAAATTTATATTTTCTTTCACAAATTGTGTTTGTATTGTTCATTTAATCCACCCTCCTCTCGGTAACAATTCTGTTACAGGATCTACTAACATTGCAAAGTCATGTAAACTATTATTACCATTCTTTATGTATGAAACTTCATTATAAGGAGTATAATTATCCATATATATCTGATTAGCCTTTTAGTATGGTAAGTAAGTCATACTAATACCTCACTTTATTTCGCTTTTAGTCATACGTTATTGATCTCTTTTGAGATATCGTAAATAGTTTCCACCTCTATTTGAGTCATCATATATATACCTGTTTTTTTAAAACGTTTCCACCTCTATTTGATTCATTATGTATATATCTCTTTTTAAATAGTTTTCACATATAAATGAGTCATCATGTTTATTTATATCTCTTATTAAATAGTTTCCACCTCTATTTGAGTCATCCGGTATACATCTGTGATTTAAATAGTTTCCACCTCTGAGTCATCCTGTATACATCTATGTTTTAAATAGTTTCCACCTCTATTTGAGTCATCCTGTATACATCTATGATTTAAATAGTTTCCACCTCTATTTGAGTCATCCTGTATACATCTATGTTTTAAATAGTTTCCACCTCTATTTGAGTCATCCTGTATACATCTATGTTTTAAATAGTTTCCACCTCTATTTAATTTATTCTGTATATATATATATATATATATATATATATATATATATATATATATATATATATATATATATATATATATATATGTATATATATCTTTTGTTACGTATATTTGATTTAAAACATTTATTTTTTTTTAATTATTTAATTTATTCTTATTATTTAATTATTTAATTTATATATATATATATATATATATATATATATATATATATATATATATATATATATATATATATATATATATATATATATATATATTGTCACGTATATTTGATTTAAAACATTTATTTTTATTGTTTGTTGGTCAGATTTAACTTTGACATTTTATGTTTAAGATTCATTCATTGGGAGATATTATTTATAGAAAGTGGGATGACATGTACACTTAAGAATAAACAACAGGTGTTAACCTCATTTCTGCCATGGCTTCAGAGTTGTAAACAAGCTTTAAAATGACTGATTGATTCAAAGGATATTATGGAGCTTTGTTATAAACATCTTTTTATTTTTAGTTGGGTCATACGGCGTGTACGTGATTTTTGAACGTAAATTTGTTCTGAAAGATTCTAGAATATCATGTGACCCCTTCCTTGTTTACGTAAAAACAGGTATATAAATTATGTTTTGGAGCGAACTATTTAGTAGAACTTGAGCTGTTAGAATATTAAGTTGTGTCGTTTTGAGTTATTTTAAATTACCTTGTATTGGAAATTATTTCAATTCGTTTGGATCAAGAGGTTTATTTTGTTATTTATCTGGAAAAAATTGTGCTCATAGAATTTTATTAACAAGAACTGACTTCATCACGTGACATCTTCTTCCATCTTGGATACTTCGCTGGGATTCGAATTTGGAATTATTTGGACATCTTATTACCAGCACTTTTGCAATTTCTCATGTGGATAATATTTTCAATTATTTTGGATTAATGTTGGAATTGATTCTTAAAACCGTAAGTTTATTTTTCTTTTCTGTAAAATATTTGTGCTCAATAAATTGTTTATTAAGTTTTTACAAGCTTGTTATTTTCACTCTTTCTATATTACTGTTTATTCGAGCCTAAGCACGTAACATAGAAATTGAGATCTCGTCCGAGATTGGGATCAATTGCAATCTGGCTAGAATTTTTTCAGAAAACCTTTGTTTAAATTCCCCTAGTTTTTGAAATGTTTTTAAATCTTTAGTGAGATTGACAGGCTTGTAAAAAAATGACATCTAAAGTAGACATATTTCTTTCTAATCCTACTCAGGAGCAATTAGATCTTTTCAATAAAGATGAGTTGATTGATTTAACTTGCTAGAAAATATGATCTTTCTGAAGTTAAGGCTTCTTTAACGAAACAAGATATCAAAAAGATTTTGGTCCAATATTTGGTAAAAAAGAATCTTTTGGAAAAAAGTGCTTTGATTTCGGTTAGTAAGTCTGCATCAGACTCTGACATAAAAATAAAGAAATCAGAATTAAAATTCAAAATGGAATTAGAGTTGAAGAACTGGAATTTCAAGAAAGGGAGAACGAAAGACAATTACAATATGAAAAAGAGGAGAAAGACAGGAAAGGGAGAAAAAAAGACAATTACAATAAGCAGCAGAGGAGGTGAACAGACCAACTTTTACAGGCGTCGATTTAGCAAACTGAGGCTTTCTCGAAAATGCTTAATATAAGCCTCCATTCATCAAAATAAAATTAAAAAAAAAAAACGACGCCATTTTTGTTGTCACCATCCCCTTTGCTGCTTGGAACTTTCAGTTCTGAGTTAACGATGCTTGGAAAATTCGTGGAGTTTTCGGGTAAAAAAAAAGACGCCATTTAGTTGACGTTCACCTCCTCGGCTGCTAATGCGCTAACTAAATATTTGATCAAGTCCGATACGATATCTTGTCCGAGGGTCTGATAAATTTATCGTCACAAATCCGTGTGGGATTGTCTGAGCGTGGCTAAAGAAATCTCTAAATCGATTATGATCCATATCACCACCGCACCAAGTTTGCCAAATATTTCTAAGAGTATGAGTATCAACTCCGTTAAATACAAACAGCATATTGCAGTTATCTCTGATCACTTTTGGTATTTGAGTGTAACGTTGAGTGATATATATCACATCGGTGTTTTTGTGACGCCCCCGGGAAAATATTCTAGCAGGATTCTTTTGATTATCTAACATGATATCATCATATACGACTAAATTGTTAATACTTCCATCAATATCATCAATATTCGGTGCCTCTTCGATATCGGTTATAAACTCAATAACACCATCACCGTTAATTTCTTGCGCGGCATCATTAAAATCCTTTAATACTTCATAACATCGTTGATCGTCTACACTCGGAGCAATCATGTACAATTTATCCCACTTCATCCATCTCGTTATTAAATTAAGTAGCAATTGTGTTTTACCACTTCCAGATGGTCCGATGATAATCGCGCGAATAGAATTTGGTAACATTGCATGGTGTCTAATAGGTTCCCGTCGTCTCGTAGCTGAATAATCAATTACATTCATAACTGTTATATATAAATTATGGATCTATATTGTGTGAAGTGTAGGACGCGTACTGGCACAAATGACTTGACGACGATTACAACGAAAAATAATCGATCAGCGCTTTCTGGTAAATGCGTACAATGTAGTACGAAAAAATTTAGATTTACTTCCACGAAACCTTTAAAAAAAAACGAGGAGGTGATATTGCAGCCAAATTGACAAAACTCCCAGGAACACCGTGGGCAAAGTATCCAGGAGAAAAGCACCTTCCAGGATATAGCTACTGTGGACCGGGAACACGATTAGATATCAGACTTGATGATCAAAATCAGCCCCGACCCGGCGAGTATCCAATAAACGCTATTGATAAGGCGTGTCATGCTCATGATGTCGCTTATAAAAGCAGTAATCTTCAACACAGACATCTCGCAGATGTAAAATTAATTCATGCGTTAAATGCTATTCCTGATAAATCCTTCAAAGAAAAATTGGCTTCGTGGTTGGTAAAATCTGCTATGAAGGGTAAATTGATGTTAGGTGCTGGTAATTGAAAATGCTAGCATTTTAATATGGAATCTATTTATTATTCTCCGAGAGGATACTGGAGAGGTTACGCAGCAATCAATAAACTAGCTAGTGCATCAAAGGTGAAAAAAACTACAGCGGCAAACTGGTTATCTAAACAGGCAATATGGCAAATTTATCTACCAGCGCCTAAACAAATTAACTATTCGCATTTTGATGTTACAACACCTAATGAAGTTCATCAAGCTGATATACTATTTCTGCCGCATGACAACGGTTACAAATACGCGTTAACGTTAGTTGATATTGCAAGTCGATACAAAGAAGCAGAACCGTTAAAAACAAAATCATCTACTGAAGTAGCTTCTGCATTTGAAAAAATTTATCGACGAGGTCCTCTGCGCTGGCCAAATCTGTTACAAGTTGATCCTGGCAAGGAATTTCAAGGTGTTGTTACATCTACGATGAAACATCATAATGTCGCCATCAGACGAGGACACACTGCGCTACATCGCGATCAGGCAATTGTTGAACGGTTTAATAAAACCCTTGCTGAGCGGTTATTTGGATATCAATACGCGAAAGAATTCATCCAGGATAAACGATCCCGTGAATGGGTCAAGAGATTACCAGCTGTGATTACCGCAATCAATAATGAGATTACTAGAACAATTAATATGAAACCTGTCAACGCTATTAAGAAGGCGTCTATCAAAATGGAAATCCAAGGAATTTCACAAAAAGAACCAATTCTTGGTAGTAATGTCATTGTAAGGTACTTATACGAACCAGGAGAGCTTGAGGGTGGTAAAAAAAGAGCTACTGATCCTATTTGGAGTGTCACTACGCATAATATATCCGGTATAACACGATCTACGGGTAGACCTCCAATCTATAGACTGGATTCAACTGCTCCTCAGCGAGGATTTACACGCGAACAATTACAAGTGATTCCCGAGGATACTCAATTACCACCGCGTGGTCTTAATTAGCACCCAGGGTGCTGTCACCCCGGCGTCTATTACACTCAAGACAAGTCAACCTCACATTGTTTCTGACATGACCGAGATTGTTATCTTTTCTATCTACGGTGAATTGGCGAGGATCTTTATCCGAATACTGCCAACGCATTATACAATTGCAACTCGCGCAGTGATTATTCTGTTGCTGTTTCAGCATCTTAATTAATTCAGCATCAATGTCAAATTCTCGTTTATTTTTTTTATCCTGTTGTTTATAGCCAGAGAGTTTTTTTCTGATTATATCACCAGTGATAAAATCACCAGTGATAATATCGTTACCAATGATTTCATCGTCAACAACAATTCTTCGAAGTTGGTTTATTCGCCGTACTCTGGATACTGCGAGATAAACTAAATTTGACCACTCAATATGATTATCTACTATCCAAAGAGTTGTATCGGATATAGTCAATCCCTGTGAAGAGTGTATTGTTGCTGCATAACCTAACGTCCATGGGGATTTATCAGCACCTAATGCATCTTTAACGACGCTGATATCAACCAGCACAATATCATTTAATACTAAATTCTGCTTTTGTTGTTGTCCAGGAATGTCAACGTCGATATTCTGCTTTCGTGTATCCTTAGGTCTATAACAGAGTGGTACTGGAAGCGTTGCAAATTTTTCTTTATGTAGCGCAAACAACTTCATCTGAAGTGCTTCTCTGACTATTTTTCTACTCGCGATTATTAAATCATTTGGCTTCCACATTTCCCAAAAATCATTCATGGGAGTTTCAGAGATTATTTCACGCGCTATTTCACATTGGATTTTATCCGGTTGTAATCTAATTAGCGCTTTGAACTCGCGTAATTGTTCATCAAGTGATCTATGGTCGGTATTAATCTCTTCATAATAATCTACAAATCCTTTTAGCCATTCATGTGGAGATCCACCAACAAATGGCTGCGGTTGGCCGTGATCCCCGCACATGACGACTTTTTTATTTTTCAATAACAACCATTCAAGAAATATCTGTAATACTGTCAATGATACCGTGCATATTTCATCCCAGATTATTACATCAGGAATGAATTTATCTCCCATTCGATCAGGAGTCCATGTATCGCCTTTCCATCGAAAGAAGCTGTGATAAGTACAGGCTTTTACCCCCCGCGCTATCATCTCTCTGGCGAGTCTGTGAGTTGGTGTTAACATAATCATGTTAGAAACACTTGTGTTTCTATTACGAAATAATTCGATTGCACGAGTTGTCTTTCCTGATCCACCACAGCCGTTTAAATAAACTGTCTTGTATCTACAAATCGGATCGGATACGGGCGGTGCAGTAGAAAATTCTGATTGAATCTCTGAGATATTATGGTTACTTTTCAAGTATTTATCATCCATAGCAACGTCTGCGGATTTACAATACTCATGTAGTGTTTCTTTTTTAAACCTCCAATTTCCCCACGCTTCCTTAGGATCTGTGAATTTAGCTACATCTGATTTGTATTTTTCATGGATATACATCGAATCAGTAGCTACTCTAACCGCGGTATCGGGAAATCTGTTTATCATCGAGAATAGATTAATACAAGAATAGGCTAGCATAGAACTTCTCAATTGTGTGTATTGACAACTTTTTCCATCACAGTAGGTAACAACCGTACCTAGTTTCTTACCATTTCGAAGGACATCATCTACCCAAACATTATTAGTTCCGCTCGCAGATTTGTAAGCTTCCTCATCTAATTCCCCTGATAGAAAAGCGTTCTTACGGGTTACAAATTTCCCTTTTTTTATTAAATCAGATATTATGAAATTGTATTCTTCATCGTCTATGATTAATCTCGAAGAGTATTTTGCATTATCAAATCTTCCACCTTGAGTAAATTTACCGATTATTTTTCGTCCGAGATCTTTAGCCTCTCTATTCCTACCTTCGAATAATTTCTTAGACCAATCTATGATTTGTTCCTCGCTGAAATTCTTCGAATTTCCATCTAGAAATTGTTTTCGTTGTTCGTTAATTATTTTTTCGAGATCGGGTTTTGGTAACCAAACATCTTTCTGAGCGTTATAACAAATAATCGCTTCACTGACAATTAACGATATTAGCATACCACAATCGATCATATACCGCAATAGCACAATTGGCATCCACGCTTTTTCATACATATGTCTACCAAGCCAAAGATAACTACACGGATGTAACCCTGTAGCTAATTCGAATGATATCACACGAGCGAACCCGGTTAAATCAAAATCAGGCAATGGACCATTAATCGCAACACGAGTCATTTCATGTGTGGGATGTCCAAATCGTTTAAAATATTCAGAGCATTCTCCATATCCGAGAAAACTTCCAGGATAACACGCGGATATATCAATTGAAATCATACCATCACGTGAGTATTTCGTATTCCACAATCCTCCATGACCAAATTCGACGCAACTCAACTTCACATCCTCCAGAAAATCACTTCGTGTTGGGCGCCATGAGTTTTTTTCTCTTGCGAAGTGAGCTACCACTGATGGAATAGTAAAACTATCCGTAAGTAGTTTTTCTACAGTAGAAACACTAGTGTTTCCTTCTAAATACTCATTAGCGATTTTTCTCATTCTAGTATCTAATTCTTCAGTTCGATATAATTCACCATTTGGTTTTACAAACTGATCAAATCCTATTTCCGGATCCTCATTACTCCTGAGTAACCATACTGACACAGGGTCGTCTTTGGTTAATGTGTGAATAGCATCAAATAATTTCTCTTCATAGAAATCATCTGAAAATTCCCCGGAAAATTTCCGGGGGATATATCGAACAGTTCTTTCTCGTGGAAATATATTTACCGCGGGTGTCCACGCGTGTTTGTTATGATCGATAATTTCAATTGGAGCTCCTCGCGATTGATATTTCGGTTCGTATAATACTTCTCCGGTTATTGTCGCTACCGATATTGGAAATTTTAATAATGCTTCTAATTTAGCTATATCGGAAATCGTTGCTCCATGTTGATTCACTGTTAGTTCCCATTCGGTTATTTTTTTTCTTCGTAGATCAGTTAATTTGTTTCCCCGGGATGCATTTGTAAAGTGTTCTATTAACCGTGTTGCTACACAATTAAGTGGCAAAGCCACTGATGATGAAAACATCGGAGCTAGTTTTGTAATATTAGGATTATTATTTATTGGATATAACCCATACACAACTGCTGTTACAGGGTAAGATTTCTCATAGTATGGTTTGTCAATCCCAGTTAGAGTTCCTGGTTTGGAATCTCTACTCACAATAACAGTTTTTTTATCCTTAAGGATTGGGTCAAATTTATCTCTGATAATCCATTCACCTTCCTCTTCGATAATGAATTTTATTCTAAAAAAATACCTCCGTAGAAATCCTTTGGATTTCTGGCCAAGGTGTGAAAGTATCACAGCTGCTCTTATATCATTCATAGTAGCATCAATTATGGGTATATTGAAATCTTCATCAATAATTCGAAATGTCGACCACGTATGAGATGCTCCATCACGCTTAAACTCATTAAAACAGTCGCTGATTTTACTCAATAGTGGTTTATCATCTACTAGACTTTTAGGTATATCAGAGATTCTATCGAGATTAAATCTAACATTTTTCCAAGGCTTAATTTTCGATAATCTCTTGAACTCCTTCATATTATAATTAAAACAAGTATTTAAATAAGAAAATTTTATATAATGAATCATTGCAAATGGCTTATGATTGGATCAAAGACTCCGTGTAACAAATCATGTAGAAATGAATTCTGTGGGTATCATATGCAGAGTGTGAGAAACGGTTCGGAGGGACCTCTACCATGCTTGCATTGTGGTGTAGGTGTAAGAGGCAAGTCGCAGTTATGCATTAATTGCGGGGGTAAGCGTTATAGAGAGTTAAAACGTTATTATGACAAGCGAAGAATCAAAAATCCTGACGACGTCAATGACGGCAAAATCATAAAAACTGCTCAAGATTACTTAGGCAGATTTTCCAATGTTATAATTCAGCCAATTAACGAATTAGACAAATAGATATATTATATATAAATGAGCCAAGAATTTCAAAGACATCCTGTTATTAAAAATTACGAAGCTTCTAGTGATGGTGTTGTTAGACACAGTAAAAATAAGAAATCTGTTGGGCGGGATAATGGTATGGGTTATTTGATATTTAAAGCTGGAGGGAAAATGTATCTCAATCACCGTTTCGTTTATGAAGTGTATAATGGATTAATCAAGGATGGCCTTGTTATTGATCATATTGATGGTATTAGGACACATAATTCTTTGAATAATTTACGAGCTGTTACACAAAGTGAGAATACTGCATTTGGAAATACTGGTACTTGTAAATCAATTGGGAAGAGACCAGTAAGATCGTTTAATACTGACAAGGGGGAGATGGTATTTCAATCAATGTCAGAAGCTGGTAAGTATTTCGATATTCACACCTCCTCGGTACAAAAAGTAGCAGAGGGAATTTATAAGACCGCTTTTTCAAAGCGTTTTAAAAACAAAATTCAGTTTGTTTATGTATAATTTGCATTGGAAATTGCTTCGTGAAATTGTGAAAGAATTTCCATTGAAAATCTTCAATTTTGCAATTTCACATGGGAGATAACTCCGTTAGGTATAACGCGTGTGAAATCCGTAGGATTTCCACCAATGACAGAGTTACGGATCTTAAACACGGAAATACTAGCGTTGGAAAATCTTCGATTTTTGATTGGCTGTTATAATTAAATAAATCCGAACAAAATATAATCAATTTTGTCTTTTTTCAAGTATTAACAGAACTGTTTTATAACCACGTTGTATTTAAACATTTTTTTTAGTGTCTGTTTCAAGTATTATGCGTGTTTTCAACGTTGTCAGTGATCGCTAATAAACAAACAAATAATTACAATCACTACACCTATTTTATATCACCTCGTCGTAATGAGTGTATATATATACAAATTCGTTCTTATTATAATTGGGCATTTAGCCGAAATTCAAGTGTAAACAAAACCACACCGTCACACGTGGTATGAACGTTATTATTGACATTCAAAACCAAAGTTTCGATTTTGCGGTTTTGTTTACACTTGAATGAATAGCCCGCGTCATCCATTGTCATTGAAATCAATTCATTCATTGTGTCACCTATAATCTATTGTTGTACCGTCGTCATTGTCATTGAAATCAATTCATTGTATATACCATTGTCATTGTTCACCTATAATCTATTGTTGTGCCGTCGTCATTGTCATTGAAATCAATTCATTCATTGTTCACCTATAATCTATTGTTATGTGTTTGTCGGTTGTAACCGTTGAGCGCTGCTTGATGTATAAAACACCAAGGGGGTTCAAAACGGTGAATGTGCCGTCGTCATTCATTATATATAATCATAATCACCTATAATCGCATTAAGCTTCTGGGTATACTAGGATGATCAACACCTTAGTGTATCCAGAATTCATTTTGAAAATACTTTATTTAAACAAATATATTTTTATATATATATGAATATTGAAAATCTCAAATTGATTATTATTGAAATCAACAAGTTGAAGGATGAAAATGTAAAATTATGTTCAGGTTTGGATTGTGATCAAATTATGACCAATTTCGAGGATATACAATTTGCAGAACAGACCGGAAAATATGTCCTATCTAAAAAATATTTTTTAATTAAGAATATCCAAAAGCTTATACGTGAGAGCTTAGTAAATACTGAAGATGTTAATGTCTTCGTACCATTATGTAGCATCGTTGAACGTGTTCGAAAGCAATTAGGATTAGAATATGAACAAAAGAGACTTATTAATTGTAAAGTGAGACAATTAAAAATGTTAATGGAAAACTCTGAAGGTGATGAGCCCACGCGTAGAGAGCCTCCTTTGTTTGTATAACCGATACGGTATGAGGAAGTAAAATTATGTGTGTAACAACAAGGAAGTATTAAAATGATTTGCATTTTTAGGTTAGTGATTTGCATTTCTAAAATGCTTTGGATTTTTTAATTAAAAATTGCAAAGCAATTTGACAATAGTAATACTCTTTCAATAATGGTAGGAGAATCATTAACAACGAGATTAGCTAGAGAAAGACTTGAAGCTCTTAAGAAAATATTACCCCTTCGTGATAGAATCCGCGAAAAACTTCAACAACGGCAATTATTTCAGACTGACTTCACAGAGGATACAGAACAACTCTTCAAACCTATTGTTAGTGCAACTGAGGGTGTGAAAACAGCAATCTCTAAACAAGAAAGCGCGCAGAAAGAGTCCTTTCTCCCTGTGTTAGAAAAAATAGCAAAACGAACTAAGCAATCAAAAAAATCATTAAAAACACTTCCTGGTGATATAATAACTACTGCAAGACGACAAGAAGAACAACAACGAGAACTTCAGGAAGAAACTGAACGATTAGGTGATGTTGATATTTCCTCACTAGAAATGCAAGCATTTCCACCTGAACCAGAAGAATTTCAGGAAGAACAACAACAAGAAGCTGTTCCAAGGGGGGACTATAATCCTGAAAATATATTTACAGTTGATGCGTTAAATACAATCAGAAATATCCCAACACTTGCTGGATTAGCTAAATTTACCAACGACAACATTAAAAAAGATAAGAGAAATGAGTATTTAATAGACGACACGTCTAAAGATTTTATAAACAGTAAACTCCTTTGGGCAAATAAGGTGTTTTTAGCAAACCGCGGGAAAAACAAAATCACAAAAGAAATAAAATCTGATTATGACCAATTTCTAACTATAGTAAAGGGGATCACAGTACCACCACCAGTATACACAGCAGACCCAATCCCTGATGAAATACAAATAATGGCAGAGGCTGATTCTAAGAAGGGTGCAACTGGTATCACTAAAAAATCCAAAGAATTTTCAAAAACAGGCAGTGGCTTAGTTGGAAACTCTAACGTAACATGTCCCGGCAATATTCTCGGTGATATAGCACGATTAGAAATACTTGTAGGAGGAAAACGAGCCGGGAATAACTCACCAGAAATAATCAATGAAGCAGCTGATATCTGTAGGAGGTTATTTCAAGGTGGTATCATGGATATTGCAACATATAGAGATTTCATTGAAGAGTTAGCCGAAAATTCTTCGAATTTCTACGGTTATCATAGTGACTAATGTCACTGGAAATCCTACGGATTTTGCGATTAGATAATTGGAAATGCTTTAGTATTTGGAAACACTAGTGTTAGAAGTATAATACTTCTATATAGAGAATGATCATACACTACAACCATGATAAACCAACTAACGTCTACGTGGTAAACTCACGATTACCAAAATACCGAGCATACTATGGAGATGGTCTCGGTAATACTATAATGGGATTATTTTCAAGAATGGCTCCAAAAGTGGCTCCGTTTGCAAAACAGGCAGCAATGAAAGCAATTGATGTTATCCGAGATAAGGGTATTAACACTGTTGGTGATCTTGCTAGTAAGGCATTTTCAGCCGCTCGGGATAAACTAACAGCGCTAGTTCGACGACGAAATTCTTCGAATTTCCAATCAAACCCCAGAAACACTAGTGTTTCTAATGCTAGCATTTCTAGAATGACTTCACTGCCATCTACTGCAGTAATGCCTACACAGGTTAGTAAAATAATAAATAACGCCGTGGATAAAAAACTACAATCATTAATGACTAACGCCCAGGATAACATAACAGCAAATATGATAGCCGGAAGTGGGCTTCCGGGAAGTGGTTTTAAGAAATTTCGCCGGAAACGTTAGAAATATTTATTTGAACAGGATTTCCAATTATGATAGTTATTGTAGAAACACTAGTGTTTCTAATGCTAGCATTAGAAATATTTGTGTCCGAATCACTTGTGATTCTATTTATTTGAATAGGATGCTCAGTTGTTATGGTTATTGTAGAAATGCTAGCATTAGAAATATTTGTGTCAGAATCACTTGTATCAGAATCACTTGTGATTCTACTTACGTTATCTTCATTATCAGATATTTTCATCATCATTATTAAAATACACCCAACTAAATAATTAGTTTAAAAATTCTTTAGAATTTTGAAAATTATTTTTATATTATAAAATATTTATAATTTGCTAATTTTGTTAGATTTTTTTACTTTTTTTACTCATTTTTCTAGTGTTTTTACTCATTTTTCTAGTGTTTTTATGCAATTCATCGACAAAATTTCATGAAAATCGAGGATGAAAACCCCAGGAATTCATTTAGAGAAAATCGATTTTGATCAGATTTTTTATCCTGTGAGGCTAAAAATATGTTGTTTCATCGAATTTTCGATGTTTTTTTTATTGATTTTGTATTGTTTTTTGGCTAATCCGTCGACATAATTTCATGAAAATCGATTTTCTCTAAATGAATTCCTTGGGTTTTCAATTCAAAATTCCTTCAGAATTCTTTCAGAATTTTTGATTTAGACCATCGGATATATAATAAAAATGTTCAAACAAAACCCTGATGTTGCATTTGACATGGAAGCCCCAGTGCTTAAAGATACTTCTGTACGTGATTATCAATTTTTTGCTTATCACGCAGTACAACCTAATCTTCGAGGAAGAATTGAACTTCAAGTTCATGATACCAGTAAATACTTTTTACCCGCTGAAGCCTTTATTGAAGTCGAAGGTGAACTTGTAACAGATGTTGTAGCTAATACACCATATGCAGATAATATCCAAGTTGGTTTTGTCAATAATGGTATCATGGCATTATTTGAAAGTGCTAGATATCTCATTGATGGAAAAGAAATCGAATCTATTGAACGTGAAGTTGATGTAGCAACAACAATACTAGGGCTAGCAAGATACTCTGACGATTATACAAGATCGGCCGGTCCATCTATGATGTTTGCAAAGGATGTTAAAAATACAGCGGGTAAAAATCCATTTGTTATAAGACAACCAAATGATCGTGGTGTTGGTGCTGCTGCTGCTGCTTTTGTTGGTCCTGGTGCTGGTCTTGCTGGTGGTATCGAGGATATGATTATAAATAATGATGAGAATTTCAATCTAGGAGCTGCAACAAGAATAGCAACGTTACAAGGAGGGCGTCGACATTTTTCATGTGCGATTCCGCTCCATCATATATTTGGATTTTGTAGAAACGTCAGAAAAGTTATTTATGGAGTAAAGCATACTGTAGCACTAGTGAGAAAGGGTGATGATAATAATGCAATCTGGCGTATTGGCGGTGCTGCGGGTAAAGTAATTTTATCAAAACTATCACTGTGGATGCCAGTGTTGACTCCATCATTGTCAGTAGAACCGCGGTTGCTATCATTTATGGATCAAGGGGGAAAGAGATTATTAAGCTGGTTGACAACGTCCACAGATACCATGGATTCTAATATTGATGGTACATTTACATGGCATTTGGCAGCACGACAGGGTGTTTCAGCTCCACGGCATATATTTGTTGCTCTACAGGATATTACGAGATTAAACAATCAAGAAAGAAGTCATATGATATTTGATCAACTTGGGTGTAGTGAAGTCTCGCTGAAAATAAACGGACAACAAGAACCAGCAGAGGATATACAACTTAACTATGAAACCAATCATATTGCACGAGTTTATCATCGATTGCTATCATTTATGGGACGTGATCAAAATGTAGATACTGGTCTACAAATATCACAATTGGATTTTAAAGGTCTGTATCCGATTTATTACTTTTCCCTAGAACATCTTGACTTGATGAAACAGTCCGTAGTTGATATACACTTCCGAGCTCGTGTACATCCTGGTGTTCACCCTGCTCCTCCTCCTCCTGGTGCTGTTGCTGGTGATGTTGTTAATTACAGAGCAGTTGCTGTTATTCTTAGTGATAAATCAATGATACTCGAAGGTGTTGGTGGACGAATGAGACTAGTAGATGCACCAGTGGAAAATCTGTAAGATTTTCTTAATCCAAAATTCTTTAAAAATGACTCGCGATTTAGAATCAACCTGTTTTGTATAATGTCGTATAGTAATATCAATGTCACATTGACACCTGGTCAAATAAAAAAATTACAATCCAAATCAGCTAAGCAATGTGGAACCACAATAACGCTGAAACCTAATCAAATGAATGGCGGAGGGAATAAACTATCGCTGACGAAAACTCAAACTAATCATTTTAATAAAGCGCTGAAAGAAAAAAAAGGAGTTCAAGTTACTCTTTCTACGAGCGCGATTAAAAACATGGAAAAGACTGGTGGTATATTCCCGTTGTTAGGGTTGATTCCAGGGTTGATTGCCTCAGCAGCCCCAGCGGTAGCGAAGGCAGCAGCATTAGGAGCTATTGGTACCGCGGCAGGAATGGCATTGAAAAAGGCAACTGGAAAAGGGTATAAAAAAAAAGGAAAGGGTCTAAGACTACCAGGAACCCCGAGTTCATGGTACAGCGGAAAGGGTCTTCGAATTCCAGGAACGATATAGTTCAGGAACCGATGGTTCCCATGTCCAATTTTGATTTAATTGATACCGCTAAAAAATTAAAAATAAAAAATTTCAGAGGGGTTTTTATGAGAGATCAGTTACCGGCACAACCAAATGATGTTGAAACCGGTATTATTAATTTAGATAACAGCTCCGGACCTGGAACTCACTGGGTTTGTTACGCAATTGATCCACGTGGGATTATTTATTTTGACTCATATGGATTAGCGCCGCCGAAAGAATTTATGCGTTATATAAAAGATTTTCCAATGAGGACTTGGTATTCTACGTTACCAACACAAACAATGCTTGATCCACCAATATGTGGTAATGAAGTATTAAACGTACTTGATGCTATATCCAAAAGATTTTCGAAACCACCTCATATAGTAGTAAATGAGTATACTAGCGGCAAATCTCCTTAAAAATCCTTAGATTGAAAATCCATCGGATTTAAATGATAAAAAGATTTCTATAATAATGATTGATATTTGGGGACGACCTTTATCATCGCTGAAGAAACCTGATAGTGGAGTTGAAACCATTGATAACAAGGATATTAAAAAACTAATCGAAGATGAAATATCCGAAATATTAAACCTAGCAAATGTTGATCCTGGTGAAATAGTTGTATTTCAAGATCGTCAGGGTAAATTGAAAAGTAGTAATATCTCTCTTAATGATATTTTGGTTAAACAACGAGACGCAGCAGAGGATACTATCGCGTTATTTTCTGATGAGGGTAAACTCAAACCAGGTGTACTTGTTTCAACAATTACGGATAAATTAACAACATACGATAACACGGTGAATTCATTAAAATCGCTTAATGATAAGTATGATGATCATATAATTGTATTTGATCAGTTTACTACATTACAAAGAAATATAGTTGACAAAATTGATAAACCCCTGCTAGAATTTTTTGGAAATCCACCAGTGACCACACCAAAACTCACCACAATAAAAGATTCTATATTGGAACTAGCAACTCTTCAATCCGAATATGAAAAACACACGAAACTATTTATGACGTTTCGTAAAAACCTCATGGACAAGTTTATTGGGAGCCCATTTGATAAAATTGAAATAACACTTCCCGATATTAAAAAATCCATCGATGAACTTAAAACATTCAACAATGCAATAAGGGATGATGCAATGAGAATGATAAGCGTTGTTGAAAAAGTAAAAATTCCTCATAATAAATCTATCGTCAACAACGTAGTATACACGATTCAATACGGATCATTTATGTGGACTCCCACAAACAATATTTTAACCGTAACCGCAGCAGTCAAGGGTATTTATCGATTAACAATAGTATCACCGACTCAGTTTGAAATATCATCAAGTAGTTCATCTGGAGTCAATAATACGATATCAACGATAATCGACAAGGATACAACTGAACAATTCACGATAACGACTATAGATAGAGATCTAGCCAAGGTTTCAGTAACGTGGTACGTAGAATTCGTAGTGGATTTAAGTAAACAATTAAATTGATTTAAAAATTCTTTCACGATTCAAAATTACAAAGTAATTTGTAATTGAAAATGCTAACGCTTTTAAAATAAAATGACTCCATCATCGAATCAGTATCGCTATGATCAAGTCAAAGAGTTTCAAACTAAACTCAGTTCTCTCTGTGAAGAATATCAAATAAAAATCAAAAAATACAAACGAAGAATAACCACAGTTGATATCACCGTGTACTCGGTGTCAGGAGTAATCACTGCTGCTGGAATAATACTATCTTCGGTTACAATGATTGCTCCGGTCGTAGTTCCAATCGCTATTTCCGCAGTGGCTACAATTGCTGGTATATTAACTGGGATCACAAAAAAACTATCATCGTGTAGCCAGAGTAAACTACATGATTATTTAATTAAATATCATATTGCATCTGCCGGTTACTCGCAATTATCCTCGTTGATATCATCGTCGTTGGATGACACAACAATATCAGATAGCGAATTTTCAACTATGGCTCAATTGTATAAATCAACAATGCTGAAATTAGAGCAGAATAATAATAATAATGTCGTCGCAAGAACTACTTCAACAAATAGTAACAAATACAACACCAGTGAAAACAAGCACGATATCAATAACCTCAACACGTCCCGAATTTAGTGTTAATTTTCCAATTCCTGTTCCCGTGAGCGAGATCGCACTAGCAAAACTACGAGTGTATCATAGCTGGCCTAATATTAGATCGGTAGCATTTGGTGGTCAACAACCGAATAATTCCTTGGTATTTGCAAACAAGAATCGTGAAGACGGAACACCAGATTGGCAGGTTGTTTCTATACCAACTGGGTCATATCAAATCGAACAGATCAATGCTGAATTTCAACGCAGAATAAAATCTCTCACCGGAAAAGAATCAAAAATCGCTATAACAGTTCACGAACCAACATTATCATCCGCTATCGAGATAAATACAGAAGGATACGTTGTAGATATTTATCAGAGTTCTATAAGATCAGTGTTAGGATGGCCTGAATTACCACCGGATAACTCGCGAGAAAATTCGAAGGATTTTCCACCCGAACCTAAAAAATCCGATTATATCACCAACAAAATAAAACCCGTCAATGAAGTCAAAAATTATCAGGATTATACCCCCGATAAGTTCATAAATAAAAAAGTTTTTCATTCAATCTACCTCCCTCTCATCAACGGAAATTTCACAGTAATGAATAATGATTTTTCACGACTGCTAATATCTATTAAATCCGGCTCTCTCACCAAGGATGAATTTATCAACGTCGTAGAAACGGGTAATAAAATCATCGACGATATGAAAATATTTCACTCGATAATTATTCAAGAAGTATTAAATGAAGAGATATTACATGATAAGTTTGCGGATCTATACAATATTAATAAAACGGAGATTAAAGATTTTAAAATCCCTGGATATAACCCGGATAAACTAAAGAAACAACTTGACGATGCTATTGATATTGGGTTCAAAAGAATCCACGATAATTGGAAAAAATCGAAGAATCCCCCAGCAAATATTCTGAAATTTAATAATGATCCAGAAGGCGGCGGTAGACATATTGCTCCGAACAATGTGAATATTTCAACGGTGATTGCGCTCAATTTAGTATGTGACGTTATCGAAGGAAATTATCAAATAAATCTCGAACAATCAAATCAAGCTCAGCAAGGATATATTTTATACTCATTTGCACCAACGGCTCCTCCAGGATTTCTAATTATTGAAGACCCAACTAATCTAGTCTATATGCGATGTCATAATAATTTGTTAACGAGAATTAATTTCAAACTCACTGACCAATCTAATAATCTGATTGATTTACGAGGTGAGGTTTTACAAATTAGTTTGTTTGTGAAATCTTAAGGACTTGATCAAATATTTAGTTAGCGCATTAGCAGCCGAGGAGGTGAACGTCAACTAAATGGCGTCTTTTTTTTTACCCGAAAACTCCACGAATTTTCCAAGCATCGTTAACTCAGAACTGAAAGTTCCAAGCAGCAAAGGGGATGGTGACAACAAAAATGGCGTCGTTTTTTTTTTTTTAATTTTATTTTGATGAATGGAGGCTTATATTAAGCATTTTCGAGAAAGCCTCAGTTTGCTAAATCGACGCCTGTAAAAGTTGGTCTGTTCACCTCCTCTGCTGCTCAATATGACAAAGAGGAGAAAGAAAGACAATTGCAATATGAAAAAGAGAAGAGAGAGAGAGAGAGAGAGAGAGAGAGAGAGAGAGAGAGAGAGAGAGAGAGAGAGAGAGAGAGAGAGAGGAAATGGAGAATGAAAGACAATTACAATATGAGAAAGAGAGGGACGAAATGGAACATAAATGTAGAATGAAAGAAATAGAGCTGGCAAGTGAAAAACACCTTTATACTTCAAATCCAAATTTAAGTTTTGATTTAGCAAGGAATATTAGATTAGTGCCCTTTTCAGATAAAAAGAAGTAGTCAAATACTTCATTCGTTTTGAAAAAGTTGCAGAAAATTTAAAGTGGCCAAGGGAGCATTGGACTCAGTTATTGCAATGTGTACTCACTGGTAAGGCTAGTGAGATTTACACTTCACTGTCTGTTCACCAGACTATGATGTGGCTAAAGAATGCCTTCTAAGGGGTTATGAGTTAGTCCCTGAAGCTTATCGGCAAAAAAATTCAGAAATTACAGAAAAGAAGCTGGACAAATTCATTTCGAATTTGCTCGAGAAAAAGAGCAGTTGTTTGATAGATGGTGTTTAGCCAAGAAAGTCGAACAAGATTATCAAAATCTCAAGCAAATGATATTAATTGTAGAGTTCAAAAACTGTGTCCATAGTGACATTAAGTCTTATCTCGATGAGCATAGGATTGAAACCTTGGAGAATGCTGCTCGAGCTGCTGACGAATATTCTTTGACACATAAAGTTAATTTTGTTAACAAGACTTCTACTCAACAGTCTTCTGGCAGAAAGTATTTCAGCCTAATATCAGCCCTTTTAAAACTCAAACTAGCACAACTTTCAAAAATCAAACTTCAGAGAAGCTTGATTCTAGATCCTTGTCTCTTCCGACGTGTACCTATTGCAATATAAAAAGGACACGTTATTTCTGATTGCTACAAATTGAAACATAGGCATCAGAATCAAGACAGACCTGTTCCAAATGCTCTTATTTCAAAGAGGTCAAGGTCACGGTCATGGATTGAAAGCAATACATTTGTTGGGTCTAATAAATCCCAGTCTGATTTTATTATGGAGAATTATGAACCATTCATATCGAAGGGTTCTATTATCACTCTTGGGTGATTAAGCCAATACTACCCCTATTAAAATTTTAAGGGATACAGGAGCTTCTCAGTCTTTTATTGTCAGGTACTTTGCCTTTTTCTGAGAAGTCTTCTTCTAATGAAAGTGTTCTTATTCATGGAGTAGAGTGCGGCTTTGTTAATGTTCCGCTCCATTGTGTAAATTTGTCATCAGGCTTAGTATCAGGACATGTGACAGTCGGAACAGTCTCGGTTTTACCCGTTGAGGGCATTAATTTATCGCTAGGAAACGACGTAGCTGGAGACAAGGTTGTGGTTAATCCACTTGTAACTGACAAGCATGATTTGGATTAGAAAGTTGATCCAATTGAAAAAGAATTCCCTGATATATTTCAAGATTATGCAGTTGCCAGAGGTTTGGCAAAGAAAGCTCTTGAGAATGATGTTGATGAAGGAAGTATTCCTTTAGCTGGCATGTGTATAGGTCAGGCTTTTGATGAGGTCACTTTTACTCCTTGTTTGGATCAATTAGAAGGTATTGATCATACTGATCCTTTTTTAACAACTCATTCTCTTTATTCTAATCAGGGTGATAAACGACAGTCACTTGTCGTCGAACAGGAAAAAAATCCTGAGATCTCCTGTTTATTTCAAAGGGCCATAAGTGAGACTGAAGCCACTGAAGGTCCTGTCTGTTATTTCATTAAAAATGGAATTCTTATGAGAAAATGGAGACCTCCCGAGGTACCTGCTCGTGATGAGTGGTCGGTGAACTATCAAATAGCTGGAGAATGATTTTTATCGAGTCCAGTAAAAGTGATTGGAGTTCACCATGCTAACTTGTTCCAAAACCAGATAAAACTCTCCATATGTGCACTGATTATAGGAAGGTGAACAGTGTGACAAAAACAGATTCATTTCCATTACCAAGAATTGACGATTGTATTGATACAATCGGGAATGCCAAGTATATCACCAAATTTGACCTTCTGAAAGGATTTTGGCAGATTCCACTAGCGGAAAGAGAAAAGGAAATCTCGGCATTTGTGACTGCAGATGGACTTTACCAATATAAAATAATGCCATTCTTGATGAAAGGGTCACCAAGTACATTTCAACGTCTCATGAATATGATCACCTCTGGTCTAGAAAATTGTGATGCCTATATAGATGACGTCATCATCTACAACGACACCTGGTTAGAACATCTAGCAACAATTCAAAAATTCTTTGACAGACTCACTGATGCATGTTTGACAGTTAATTTATCTAAAAGTGAATTTTGCCGTGTTAGTGTGACTTTCTTAGGACATATTGTGGGACATGGACAAGTTAAACCGATAGATGCTAAGGTTGAGGCTATTTTAAATTCCTTGTGCCTGATAATAGAATGCAACTGATGCGGTTTTTAGGTATGGCCGGATACTATTGGATATTTTGTTCCAATTTTTCTATAGTTGCAGAATTTTATTAAAGAAGAAGAACAAGTTCTTTTGGACTGAAAAATGTCAGGAGGCTTTTAACAAGTTAAAAGCCATACTTGAAACAGCACCAGTTCTTGCAGCTCCAAATTTCAGTCAGTCTTTCAAATTATCTGACGATGCAAGTTGTGAAGTGTCGTTTAGTAGGGGTGGGGTTCTTCCCATAGACGTTAAAGAATTATGAGGAAGTTCCCCTGGTCCGCATTCAGAATGTTTACTTCTGGACAATATATTATATAAGGCTACGAACCCCCAGTCAGCAATGCCGACAGTTAAATTAAAAGAAATACAAAGATGAAATTTAAACAACAATTTCATAAATGAAAATTTTAAAGATATTAAGCAATCAATGTCACTCTTGACCCAATGATCCCTAGATCATCATTTGATTTCAGTGTGAGGAATATTTTCCCTTCTTGAGTGTTACTCATCTAAATAAGTCTCCTTTCGTCTTTCTCTCCTTCCGATTCCTCTACTTCCGTTTCCTCTTCTATCTCTACTTCCGTTTCCTCTTCTATCTCTACTTCCGTTTCCTCTTCTACGGTATCTCTTGAGGTCACCCGAAATTCACTCGGTATCTCTCAAATTCACTCGGAATTCTTTCCACGTCATCCGAAATTTCCCCGGAATTCTCTCAACGTCACCCGAAATTCTCTCAACGTCACCCGAAATTCTCTCAACGTCACCCGAAATTTCTCAACGTCACCCGAAATTCTCTCAACGTCACCCGAAAGCTTCCTGTTGAAAGGTATAATGCATTAGCATATGGTGATGAATATTACCTCACACTAAGTCACTGAATTGAACCATCAGTTTAAGGCGGGACATTTTTGGTCACGCATGCGCACACATCGAAATTCCCATACGCTTCCGCCGCTTACAAAATGGCGCCATGACACAATCTCACAAAGAATTCAACATCTACCTACTGAGCCCTATCAGTATATACATACAAATATTTCAAATATCATTGTATTATAATATTACTACTATTAGTAATATGACTATCTATATATTTATATATATGTCCTACACAAGCGTACCGAATCCACAATATTCACATTCAAATTGCAATAACGGAAATCCGTTAACTCAAAGGCAAAATATATCATTACGTAAACAAAGTGCTAGTCTACCATAATATACCTACACAAAGAATTATAATATTAATTCTTATAGCGGCTAGCAAACAATACAATTCTTCACGAATACAAATCGTCCTTTCAAAAGGGTGTAAACATAATAATTCACGAAATAATATGCACACCTATTACTAACAAAAGAGCAACATTTTACCTCACAAAATAAGGGGGTAATATAATATCATGAAGAAGATGCAACGAATTTACATCATAATCAATTGCAAGCAAAGGTACTAACGAACATCACGAAAGATGCAAAATATTAATATCATAATTAACTGTTCATACTACAATACAAGTAAAATGAATATACATACGAGAATCCTTCCATTCCGCAGACGTATCAAGCAGAAATCAAACAAAAATCACACTGACCTTAGAAGCTATCTTAAGATTTCCTTGATTTCCAAAATCTGAGTCTGCCACCAATTTTCGTCTGGCCGTACGGAGTTCTACTCTCTTCTCAATTCTTGTAGCAACTGACTAATTCCTACTAAACATTGGGTTTTATCTAAACTTTTCGAATAAAGTCCCACCCACATCGCATTTCGATTGGAGGGCGATCGACTCTGGTGCCTATCAATTGTTACAGTCTTCTTTTTTAGCGCTGTCCTGTCCTTTGATGTGGTTACGTCACCCGTCCGCGATGGACACAGTCTCCTCTCCCCTCGAGAGCTAACAAAGACCATCTTACGTAAGGGGATTAGCTAACTTTTAGAACAATTGGAAACATCACAGCTGGGTCAGGCAGACCTACAATTTATACATGTACAAGGCCAGTCAGAATCACAAGTTATAATAACTTATACCTACATACAAGGGGTTGGGGTAAAATCGTCACATCAGTGATGTTGGTGTTGGAGCAGTTTTACGAGCTCTTTTAACTTCAGGTGTAAATTGGTTTGTGGTAAAAAGAATGTTTTATCATATAAACCTTTCTTTTTATTTTATGGGGGAAGGTGTTACGTATATTTGATTTAAGTCATTTATTTTTATTTTAATTGTTTGTTTGTCAGATTCAAATTTGATATTTTAAATTTAAGATTCATTCATTGGGATATATTTTTTTAAAAGTGGGATGACCTGTACCTTACTAATAAACACCAGATGTTGACCTTATTTCTGACCTGGCTTCAGAGTTGTAAGCAAGCTTTTAAAATGATTTGTTGATTCCAAGGACATTATGGAGCTTTGTTGTAAACATCTTTCTATTTTTAGTTGGGTCATAAGGTGTGCACGAGAGTTTTTGAACGTAAATTTGTTCTAAAGATTCTAGAAGATCATGTGACCCCTTCCTTGTTTACGTAAAAACATTTATATAAATTATGTTTTGGAGCGAACTATTTAGTAGAAATTGGGATATTAGAATATTAAGTTGTATTGTTTTGAGTTATTTTAAATTACTGGAAATTATTTCAATTCGTTTGGATCAAGAGGATTTATTTTGTTATTTATCTGGAAAATAGTTGTGCTCATTGAATTTCATAAGACCAGAACTGACTTCATCACGTGACAACGTCTTCCATCTTGGACGCTTCACCAAGATTTGAACTGGGATTTATTAGGACATTTTATTACCAGGACTTTTGTAATTTCACTAATGGATTATATTTTGAGTTATTTTTGTATTAATTTTGGGAATTGATTCTTAAAACCGTAAGTTTTTTTTTCTTTTCAGGAAAATATTTGTGCTCAATAAATTGTTTATTAAGTTTTTACAAGCTTGTTATTTTCACTCTTTCTATGTTATTGTTTTTTCGAGCCTAAGCACGTACCACTCTTTAAACATTATTGCGTATTATTTTGTTTTAAATGATCCATTTGTGACAATGTGCTTGAGTTCATTATTAATTGTTTGAATATCCTAGCATTCATTCATGGATGGAAAAAATTAACATAAGAGACTATGTTACCGTACCTACAACTTGTAAATTCTAACTCCGAAAAAAGTAGCAGCTGTGAAATTTAAATACGATCAAAATTAATTAATCAAATGTTCCTTATGTTATTTATTGCTATTGTTGTATCATGCATAATTTACTGATAATGACATGTAGAAATCATTCATATCACGTAAAAATGCAAACACCTCAACACATTCCATTAGGGTTTTGTGTTAACCTTAAGTGTGTTCACGAATATTACGAACCATTCACATAGGAAGATACCGCTGGTATTTTGTTACGCAATTTTGTTGGCCAATCTAGACTATGAGGAATAAAGACTGAAAATACAAGTTATTTGATGTTCACGGATGAAGATGAGAGACATTTCTAACATCCTGTGCATCATATATTTAAAAGAAAATAATGTTTAAAAGCGATGTTTTCTTCCACAATCGCGCAACACTGTATTGTTCATTCGCACAAGCGAACTAGTAACTCTATATTTTAAATAAAGTAAGAGCTTTTTCTTGTTATGTCATGTTGTACAGACTACATCTTTGTAAAGAAAACATTCTTCATGTTTATAATCAGATTTAAGGCAAACCATTTTTTTTTACCACAAAACCTCTTCATAAATATTCATGCTATGAGATTCATTCAAATACAATCGTCCCGTTGCTAATAGCTATACTATTTATTGGTGCCTCCAAGAATCATGATGTTGACAAAAGAGAAAGTAGAACGGAGGGAGACAAAGGAAAAGAGAAGGAAGAAGCATTAAGATGAGTAGGAACTCGGGATAGGTTAAAAGATTTACACGCTAATTCAAGGAATGAAATAGGCCGTCACTTGGTCTAGTGATAGGGATTAGTTTAATTTTTTTTTAGAGATGACTATTATTGAATTATATTAAATTGTTGTTATTTGAATTTCACAATTTGTATATTCATTAATTTAACTGTCGGCACCGCTGACTGTGGGCTCGGAGCTTTACATCTCTCTATCACTACTTCAATTTCTGAAAAAAACGACCCATGTTGGGTTTCTGTATTAATTTAAATAAATTGGGAGCATCCCACCCCAACCTGAATAAGCCCCAACCTTTACAAAGTCTAATCCTGAAAAGAAACTAGCTTTGAGTTTGGATTAGTCGCTTAAAATCTCTCATATCAAGCCGCTTGATTCATGAATTTATTTTAAATAGTATGATGTGTTAGCTTGTATTCCAAATGCTTGCCTTTTACGTGCTTTACATATTTCAAACTTTCGTTTTAAATTGGCAGCTACGACAACGTTTGTACATAGGTTTCATTAAATTCTAATGCGCATGTCATTTTAGTATTAGTTACGAAAGCACATTATCTTTACTCCCTGAATTATAGCTGCATAATAAAATGTGGCTTACCATGCATCAGCATCATTGCGGTATCAAGTTACCTCCCCTTTATTGCCTCGGTGAAATGGGTTTCTTACGGGCAAGTTGAAGGCAAGAAAAAATGTTCCTGACGCGCTGAAATACACGATTTGTCAAAAAGCAAATAGATGAAAATATTTAGTTTTCTGCATTTTGAGATAAATTTACATATTATTCTCTGATTTGGGTTTCAATAGCACAACTCATGGTAACGTTTGTAGTTGTTATTGTTTGGTGTCGTTGGAAAAAGATGAAGCCAGGCGAGATTGAGTTTATTGAAAACACATGACACAATAACGTTAATTAGATGCTTATTTATAATAGCAGTGAATGGTAATTGACTCTGACACTGTACTCATGAGTAAAGATTTCAACAATAGTGATAACGGTTCCAGATGGAACCGATCCAAGCATGTAAGTTCAGCAAATAATCACGAACGATCCGACAATGCAGTGGATTTGATCACAATAAGAAATGCATGCATCTATGAACAAATGTAATAAACTGATACAATTTGTTAATACATATAAATGAATCATGAAATAAAAAACAAAAGTAGATACATGTATCCATGAACAAATCCGACCAATGTACCAATAGCAACATAGAATGAGGTTGATTTTCATAAATATTGTGCATTTTAGGATAAAAATATAAAATATATTTGTATTTATTCTGTGGCATAATGTCGAAGAAAATGAGATAGTTTCAATTTCACAACTCAAGTCATATGTATCAACACGGCGGATTTCATGCACACCGAATTCATTTTAAAGTATTATCGAATGATTTATTATTCTTTGTTAAAAAACGGGATTGAAAACATTTTTGCGCTTAAAGAGTAAGTAAATTTATCTATCTTTATATATATATATATATATATATATATATATATATATATATATATATATATATATATATATATGTGTGTGTGTGTGTGTGTGTGTGTGTGTGTGTGTGTGTGTGTGTGTGTGTTTCGTTCACTTCCTGATTGAAACAAATATACCCATGAGAGTTAGACCAAGAAAGGAAAGAGAAAATGAATATTGTATAACAGACCGCAATAGATTTCATAGAAAAAGGTTTATAATAGCAGTGTAATATAATATTAAACAAAGTACAAAACTGCACATATATAATAGTAGATCATTGGGGTTGGGGGACAAAAGAAGAAATTCCATAATATAAGTAAACAGTCTAGTAAAATAAAACAAAATATCATCGTGAAAATTGTTGAAAAGAAATGTATAGGAATAAGATGAAAATGGAGAAACAGACAAATCAAATGAAATGAAATCTTGATGAAAGTAAATGTGGCTAAAGTACAGAGAGAAAATATAGGAAAACGGAGATTTTATAAGCTATGCAAAAAGGGGAAGCAGTGTGTGATTTAGATTCGTTTACGTATATTATTTGTTTAGTCATATCACAGTTTATAATGTTTTGTAATGGAACATTAACACTAAACTCTTAATGCGAGACAGTTGATAGTCTTAGGTAGTTTTTGGTATGCCTGTGCCTGGACCATTGTTGAAACTCGCAACCTCTGGCAAGTATTACATAAGCGAGAAGAATTGAGAAGATGCGAAGACTGATAATTGGTAAAAATAAATGCAAACTGGGAAACGATTGAAGAATAAAGATACAATTAACGAGGATCTCTTTCAATATTGTCCAAGGGTATGCAAAACACATCATACGGAAACCATAGTAATAGTCCAACTGAAGAAGAATAAATTCAAGTGATGGCACTACAACACAGTTTTATAAAACTTTTAAAATAGAATTGACACTGACTCATGAAACTGCTCATTAATACTGGTATGGATTAATGTGAATTCAAGCAAGGACATTTTGGATTATACCATTCTGATGCATCAAGACTGTTGGCACATTAGCACATTCGATGATTTTGGCACAACGGCACGTTTAATATTGATGTTTATTAGTAACTCTATACCATTGGACTTGCAATAGAAATTCTAGGACTATTTATAATATAAAGCACAAAACTGTAAGTTCCTTTTAGATCTGAACATTTTATTATAGGGAAATAATTTATTGGCTGAATTTGACAAAGCTTGCTGGTTTTTACTCTTTCATAAGGAAAATACTAAAACTGCGAGGGAAGGTATAACAACCATCGTCTAGAATGGGAACGTGGAGCGAGATACTCTCAGAAGTGGGCGATATTTTTAACTATTAAATACAGACTATAAAATACAGTGCTAAATATTATCATACAGAATAATGCGTAGCGTAGGTGGAACTGTGAATAAGAACCAGTTATATTGATAATAAAACAAGATAAACATATATGACATAATTCCCTATCTATACACTGTATTTAGAATATTTGTAAACTAATTGCGAGATCAGATACTAATTAAATCAACAGAAATACCAGAAAGGTAGAACTATAATTCAGTGTCTAAAGATAACTATTAACAAGCAAGAAATATAGCAAAGAGGAATGAAAATATACACCAAAATAACATTGGAAAAACTGCCACATTTAACATGCAATAAGATATCACAAAGATAGGAGAAAGTAATGTATGTATGTATGTATGTATGTATGTATGTATGTATGTATGTATGTATGTATGTATGTATGTATGTATGTATGTATGTATGTATGTATGTATGTATGTATGTATGTATGTATGTATGTATGTATGTATGTATGTGTGTGTGTGTATGTGTGTGTGTGTGTGTGTGTGTGTGTGTGTGTGTGTGTGTGTGTGTGTGTGTGTGTATGTGTGTGTGTGTGTGTATGTATAGTGATGTCTTGTACTGGGGCATCATGCCGTAGACATGTCGCATCAAGTCCGAATCACATTATCCGGATACAAGAGTTCTGACACTAACCTCTTAATGCTGAGCGCCCAGCGCGATAACTGGTGGTACCATTTGTGATACAACTTTGGTTTTGTTCAGCTGGAGTTCGAACACGCGACATATCACATCTGAGGCGGACGCTATAACCCGTTAGGTCACAGGTGCGGTCGATATATTGTAATATTGTGAATTTAAGTTTTTTCAACTATTCCCTTTGTCATGTATATATATATATATATATATATATATATATATATATATATATATATATATATATATATATATATATATATATATATATATAACTAATATTATTTGTTGGCTTTTCTTGATGAACATATGTCTTATATATCGTATTTGCATTTGACCTTGTCCGAAATTAAGTTCATTGTGTATCTGACAGGGACACAGTTTTGCAACCAATACAATAGATAACTAATTTGTTCCCTATTAGCGTGAATTCAATATTTGGATCATTATTAATGTAAACATTTTTATAGTCTTGACCATGATCAAATGATCTTTTAGAATGAATGGCTTCATTAAGTGACAGAGTATATTCAAAAAATGGTAATTGCGACCTTGGTTAAGTAGAGTTATTTTTTTAATCTAAAAATTACTAATTGCTGTCTTAAAATCTTGAAGCAGAACCAGTATTATTGTTGTGTTCAACGTTTTTCATTTCGGTGGTTTTTTTTTATTCAATTATTTTCACTGGAAATACAAAGTGCTCATGAATAATATACTTGGACAAAAACATTAAGTTTGAAATTATATTGATTTCTAACAAGGATATTTTTGAATTTTTTTATTGTGATATATCAAATGATTGTTAGCACATAATCACAATTCAGGACACTAACACGTTCGAGGCTAAAAGTACATCAACACATTCAATATCGGAACATTTTTGGAATACCACTAGACTTGAATTGGAATTTTATACATTTGAAGTTGTGATATAACTTTCAAAAGTTTTGGTGATTTATTCACATTACTGTAAGTTTTCTTTAAATATTCACTTGATATTCTATGAAAAAAATTATATATTGACTTTTACAAAACCTGTTTGTTTTGTATGAGACCATAGTATCGTAGCATAATCAAATTAAAATGTAATCCACAAAATAGGTTCTATTTTTCTTTACAAGAGTTTTGAAGTAACCTGTTTGACTTTTAAATAATCATGCTCTAGTGATTCAATGTGCTCGTGTGCGCATGTTTTTAGTCCTTGATGGGTGGATAAAGGTTGAACAGCAAACGTAGAAATACATTATAGAAAAGAACATTACACCAAATTCTTGTAAACATTTCCTATTTAAATTTTTATCGTTTGAAAGAGCTGACTTTCGTTTTGACTATAGCTTAAATTAGCAGCATGATGGAAAAAAACCGACACCTGCATTGAGGTTTATGCAGCGTTCATGTGATGCAGCTTGTCTTCAAGAATACCAGTCTTTTACTGATATTTACTGTTCTCTGCCTTACCATTATTTCACAATCAATTCTTCCAATTCAAATGAGTGTTTGTTTTTAACCTTTCTATTTAAATATATTAATACGTTGGCAGTGATAAAGACAATGGGATACTGTCAGAGAACAGAGTTAATATATACTGCAAGGCTAACTTGATAATGCAAGGCTTAGCAAACGTACCTGCATGGGTAATGATGCTGATTGGTTGACCGACTTTTTTATATATTTTTTATTTTTTTTTATTGCAATTTTTTACAAGAGATAATTCAGTACAATTTGTGCAGAAATAATAGATGAGCGGGTTCTTGTGTCTAACACATAACGAACCCGGAAGTATGTTTTGACCTATATCTACGTTGTGAACAAAGGATAGAGACAAAGCATGAGGAAAGATCATCTCTATAAATTATATCCCAGTCGAAGTATGCAATTAGGTTTTGAAGGAAAGGTTTTAAAATAGTTGTGTTCTGGCATAATTGACAAGAAATAATAATAATAATAATAATAATAATAATAATAATAATAATAATAATAATAATAATAGACATTATGTCATAAAAAATAGCATTACTGTGATAGATAGCACATTGTTTGCGTCGGCTGCAAAACTAATGACTGATTAAGTTTGACAATAATAATAATAATAATAATAATAATAATAATAATAATAATAATAATAATAATAGACATTAGGTCATAAAACATATCATTACTTTGATAGATATCACAATGTTTGCGTCGGCTGCAAAACTAATGACTGACTGTAAGTATAACAAAACTGCAAGAATGTTTTCGTTTAGGATAAATGTTCTATGCGTTTTCAATTTCAGTATCCAATAGAGTTTTTTACGTGTGCGTTCTGTATCCGTCCACCCTATTTCCTCTTCTAGTGAGCTTTCGACCCTACTTTCCTAACTGTTTTTTTTTATATCTTACAGTGGCACAAAAATGTATTCAGAAGTATTTACAATTCGTCTGTCTTAATGAAAATTGGTTAAAATATTTTTTCGAATATTGTACCTTAGACAAATGAGATGGCCGATGAATGATCGTAATTTACTATTAAGGTACTGTTGTATGTTCTAGAATATGACCCTCACTACAAAGTAGCCCGTGTAGCGGGAAAAGTACCTGAGTAATAAGCACGAATTGCCATATTGCTTTGGCATAAGGGGTATTCCATGTCAACATATAGACTGAACAGTTGTTTTCTTCTCTCTTATTTTCTGTAAAGGACCACACTAGGATAGGAACTTTAAGGTACACTAAAGATTAACCAAACATATGGGTTACCAAACCACTTCTAAACTGAGAAACATTTTTTGAACAACTACAGTATGTTTGAGTTGTCAAAAATTGCAAAAAGTAACATTGGTAATTCATATTGGATAATGAATACTTTAAATGAAATATTCGCAAATTATTATGTACTTTTTCTTCTGTATCTTTTTAAATGCAATAAATACTGTATTTAATGGCTGTAGTACAAACTGAGTTGCAAAATACATGACTTTATACAGATTTTATTCATCATTTGCAATAAAATTTATTTTAAATACATCTGAAGTCATTTAAGTGAGTACTTATTTTTAAAATTTCAAATAAGCTTAAATTTAATATGCAATGGAGTAACCTTCCAATAGTTTCGTGACTGATATGGTACAGTTACCAGTATGCATGTCCATGTATGTGTTTATTCATTTAAAATGTGCCATAACTTAATTTGTTTGTGTGCTTCTTTTATTTCTTGTGGGGTTGTTTGTGAATATCGATTTTTAACATGTCATATATTGAAATGATTAAAAATCTAACATCAGGATTGCCTTACCCATAGAAAATTTGGTGTATAAATAGTCATAAAAAGTCAGTGTTCATGTTCAAATATGAAGGATTCAATTTGTATTACTCGATTATCATTTGACCTAACAGGTGCATCTTATAGCAAGATATTCCACCAAAAGTTTCCAAATGGGTCTCAAAGGTAATATTCTAAAAGAATCGAAGAATCTAGATCATTTCTCTAATGATGACGATTTGTTTTGTTTTAAATGCTTATTTTAGAAAGCATTAGTCTGCATTTATAACAGGTATATGTAAATAACATGGTTTAGGGACACGATCGTACCTACCAAACATGTCTGTATCCATTAAGTTCACTGTTTTGACCGTAATTACGTCCACTAATCTATCTCACACGCCACGAAATGTTGTGAGGTGAGTACAGTGAGTTGGATTGATAACAAAGATAGTTAAAGAACAATGAGGACAAGTTTGAATCGTTTTCAAAATTGGTAGTTAAGAGAAGTTCCTGATAATTTTACATGATGTTTCTTTAGCATTCCTGATCTCATTTAAACACCAATGAAATGTCTCACTCATGGTTCTCTATTCATAATATTTACGTTGCAAATTTACGATTGAAATTCTACAGACTACGTTGGAGATGACAGTCTTATTACGGCGTCAGATTATGTATTCTTCCGTAGACACGCAGCCAAACGCACCTAGTCTCGTAACTGACAGAACTTTATCCAAACCTACTGTAATTATGTCGCCTTACACCATTTGTCAATTTTATTAAATATATATGTTGATGGAGATACAAATAAAGAGGAGACAGAAATTGCTTATGGGAAGTAGTGTCAATGTACATAATGCTAGCAGAATTTCTCATAAGTTTAGTGTTCGTTTCTATGTTTTGGATGGTTTGAAGATCAGTTGAACACTTTACCGCGAAAATACAAAATTAACCACACTTTTATGGGTGTAAAATACCCCTATCATCGCCCATTCTTACCATCGTATCTGAGCAATTACGTTGGCCCATGAGGGCATAGAATGGCAACGTGGCAAATGTCATTTGGCTGTATGATTTGACTTTTCATGCCAGGTACATTTGTACATGGTTATAGGGTTTGTATCTAGATATTATCACAAAGTAGGTATAGTTCTCCAATAGTATGTGCAGTTTCATATTTGTTATATTACCACACGTTAAAATATCACTTTATGTGATTCGTATTGGTCCAAAGTAGCCCATGAAATTATTGTGCTATATCCTCTTTACTGATTGGCTGGGATAGTGAGAAAACGTTTGAAACCCAGCCTTCTTGAATGTTTGTTTTTAATGAAGATTTTTGAAGACCAGTTTTGAACAAAACCCGAAAAAGGAAATTGAGTGAAATTATCTCGGCTGTCTGAAGATGAGTTTGTTATGTCATTTATAACCATAGCATAATGAGACAAATGGTGTAAAACAAGAGAAGTAAAACTAAGGGTTTTGGTTATTTGTTGGAGTGGTGGGGTGAGGGATTTATATATCTGTAGCAATAAATATATAATCTACCATATATATAAGCGTGGTTTAAATGTTAACTCTTAGAAGTAAATAAAGTAGCCTCGTTTCACAGAAACGTTCGGACATAAATGAGTCTCGTAACTGACAGAACTTTATCCAAACCACAGCATCTTTGATGCAATATATATGGGACTATAAATGGGATGCAAATCCGACTCTAAAAGATATTTGTTTACGTCTTCTGTGAAGTCTGTTATTGCTCCATGTTCCAGTCAAATATTGCAAATATCTGGTATCAAATGCATTGCAGTAAATGTGGGTATTTCGGCATCTAGCAGTTTTATTTTACATAAAAGTCACAACAATGTAATGTTTAGTTCTGAAACTGACATTTTAGGGTAAACATGTACTCGATGCCTACTGTTTATCACATCAAACAATGTGTTAACACCTCACATTGACCATTCTGTTTTGAAAAATGGCTTTGTCGTTTAAAATTATCTGTTTATTCAGACGGAAGCTTCTTCTTTGATTTATAGTTTGTAAAAAAGATAAATCTAATGTTACTACTTCACCTTTGTTTGGGACTATTTTATGCACAACAAATGAAAGATGCACCGATTGTCAGAATAAACAAAATTATTTGTGCTTCTTTCTATCTAAATAATTTCCAATGAAATAAAACTATATGATAAAAAGAATCTCATGATTTAATATTAAATTTATGAAACTTATTGATAATGTCCACAATTTGCTTGCCAAAGCTCGCAGAAACCTGGACATTATTTAACTCATTTCATAAATTCAATATTAAATCCTTACACATTTGGGTTACTCTATGTAGCTTCCAGGCTACGACACCAGCTCCAAGGCCCTGATGATAGACTGGACTCCGAGGATAATGTAAAGTATAACATTGTCTTTTAATGACAACCAAGCGTTCATATGGTAAAATGATGGAGATCTCAGTGATTTGAAGTTTATTGCCCTGTGTTTAATGTCATTTGTATGCATACACTTGTCTGTTTTTGACATCCAAGTGTATACATGGTAAAATGGTTGGGATCGCAATAATTTCAAGATTATTACCCAGTGTTCAACGGCATGTACATGCATAAATTTGGGTTTTCATGACATATATGCTACCCTTTTCAATATCTAAATCTTAAAGGTTAATTCCAAGGACAGGGCATGATCTCAAGGTTATTGGAAGCTGAATGAATGAATTGAATATTTAAACCAATAAGTGTATATGTTAAAATAATGTGACATTTCAATATGTTATATTATAGCATAAGGGTTAATATCTTGGAAAAGGATTGGAAAAACTTAAAAGGTAAAACTTAGGGATTCCTTTCTAACATGTGATGCTGCTTAATTTATTAATCACATATTCTAATTTTTAGATCTGTGAAACAAAGAACTTAGGAGTTATAACAAATTCCTTTTATAATCACCCATCCAAACAAGTCACACCTCTTAAAGGCGGGATCAAAATTCCAAAAAGCTAAAGGCTATCATTGACCAAAGTGTAATATTTATGTGTTTAATGATGTAGGGTGAAATCAAGGACCCTACAGGAATATTTCATATGTCCGTAAGTGCGTACACGTGCACATACGGATTGTATCGTAGTATTATCTTGCTTATTTTAATATTTATACAAACATATTTATTTATTTATTAATATTTCAACTCGCATGCATGTTTGCATGGATGCACGAAAAACGCATTGTGTGATGATTGAGAACACCCAAAAACATCGCGGACCTGCAGTAATACAACTTTAGTACGAGTGTGTAGTAGCTATCGTATATGAATATAGATGCGATAAAGTTTCAACAAATAACAGAATATGGGATATAAAAGAATGTTTGGTATATATTGTGAATGATCTAGATTATTAAAGAGGCGGGCAAACCATTGTTTTGTAATGTCTTTGTTTCTGGTGAAACTCGGGTCAGCTAAAGACTTGTAAACAAAGAGTTCCTAAAATCTGATAAACCAATATCAGATGGGTAGTTGTCTGATTTTATATTGATCAACTTTGCATGTCTCATTTTATATCTCTGATATTTATCATTGTCAAATTCTCAAGGCAAACATTAGGAAGAATGTGTCACATTGGAAAAAAATAATTTGATTAAATCAAATACGCTAACCATGGGCAAACGTTTAATCAAACAGTTTTCCGAAAGCGTTAAATTTGTTTAAAGCTTACGAAAGATATTACAAGTTACAATCCTTTGGAGGTCGATACAGTTAAACTGAATATTTTCTTATGTTAGATTTTCAACAGGCCAATACAGTTATGTCAGATGTTTAGATGCGTAAAGCACCCAATGATGTATAGTATCTTGCACTTAAAGCATAAGACTCATGAACTCAAAAGTGTCATTTTTGAAGAACGTGTTATTGCTGGCATACAATTTAATTTTGGTGTTATTTATTTTCCTTGTGCCAGTATTGGTCATGTTGTAATTAAACAGACACATGATGGGGAATACTCCCCAGATTAGTAGGGAAAGTATTTGTCGAATTGTAATTAAACATGCATATTGCCTTATATCAGCACTGTTTTGCCAAACACTCACGCACACGTGTGTGTATGTTAAAATATTGCCCGATAGTGTGCATTAAATCGAAAGGCAATCATAAAAGCTGGGAACTGGACGGATCTAATAACAGACGGCTTTTTAACATGAATCTGATTTATATATATTTATTTATGTATTTGACGTTCATAGAAGGGTTAATCTGTCTCCATCGTATTGATAGTATTGCATCGTCCTCATAAAACTGGTGAATATTGGAGAAAACCCAAAGTTATCTCTCTAATGGACATTAAAAAATTTTAATAGCGACATTTTCTAGATTTCTGCCAGTAGAAAAATGTACTCGAATCTGCTGCGATGGATGAAACTGTTCAAGTTTCGTACATCAAAGAATAAATGACGTATTCCCTGGTATGAATCCGTTTCTATGAATTGTATAAAATGGACATTGTAAAAAGAGTCGATATTGATCTTCTATTTGGCTGTACAGGGATTAAGAATAATACTGTTTGCAATCCTTTCTCAGTAACTAATTTATGAGCAGAATATATATTTCTAGCCACGAATGAGATAATTCGATAGGTAAATTAATTATTTTACAAAACTGGACAGAGAAAATATCTTGCAATATACTATTGTGATAAGCGTGATTTGATTTTCATGTATCTGAACAATACTGCTGAATTAAACTGCTTTTACGATGTTATCAGAACTGAAGTAAAAATAGTTTTTTCATCTCCTTTATTCTGATGGTACCAACATACTCATATCGGCACAGCTGGCAACTTAGAAAAAAAATAAAACATTTCCTTTTGTAATAAAAATGCAATTTGGCATCTTAGAGTTCGATACAAATTCATTTATAAATAGACATAAGAGTAGAATAGGACCTAACTTTCTTTGTAACAATAATGCAAAGTAGAGGATTCAAACTATTGACTTTATATCTCCACATATGAACAGAAATACTCGTATACCGAGACTAGAACTTTCAAAATTGTTTCATCATTACGCTTTTTAGCACAGGTCAGTAATATTCCATCATCGATTTAATCAAAAGTGTTGGAATAGTCGATAAATAAACAATACAGACGACCTCCTATTTTAACTTCGTTTATTTTAAACCATACTTAAAGAGCAGATATATTATATATTGCTCAGTAGCTTTAGCGGGATCCGTTTTGGTGTTTGAAGGTCAGTTGGTCTTCTGGGAAGTAATTTGCAAATTTACTCTACTTGGTTATCTCACCTTATGGAAATTGTACACCTAATGATTTCTATAAAGGTGATAAATTTCCACATGGATTAACGCCAAATTAAACTTTTATTTGGTACGACCTTTTATAAGTGTTAACATGGGAAAATTTTGTATGAATTACTTGAACGAAACTGGAGTAATCGGACTGGTTCACGTCATGAACGGCGTTTGTAAAACGCCTGATTATAATGAACGATCTTGATTGTCCTATTCTAATCAACAGGATAATGAACTTATACTAAGTTTAGATGGCTCAGAGATTAGCGCTTTGAATACAGAAGCAAAAATGGTCAAGCTTTGAGGAGAGTAGTACTTCAGCAACATCATTGCAGGGAAAACATGATAAATTCCTGTTCTCTATTCCTTATCGCGAAAAACAGCAACAGCAACAAGCAACTGCACTTTGTGAAAGCACTGCTGGTATATATGAAAACACACGTTGACTTCATAAGATCATCAGTTTTTATGTTGTTGTATGCAGAGTATATTTTTTGTCACGCCTCTCATTTGACACTTTATATTGTTCAGAAACAAACATTATTTTAAGCTAATTTTAAAGCTCAGATTGATATTATCTTTCGCAAGAAATGTGTAGTCAATGCGTTATGTAGCATTCTAAAGTTTGGTTCTACAATCTGTGTTTTGTTTTTAAAGTAAATATGTTCTGATCGCTACAAACGTGTGTAAATATGACCGCTAATGGAACATGTACGTGAGAGCAGTACTTATAAGTCTAAATTATGTCAGTGCTAGTACATTTGTAAGTGTGGCTTTGGACAGCAATAACTTTCCCTACAAAACTGTATTCATCTAGAAACATCGTTTAGTAAGACGCGGTAAAAACAATTCTTCCACAAATGAGACCTGCAGTTATCAGAACAAATCCGGTGAATGAGTCACAAATGAACGTTCACCAATGTTATTAAACAAAGCCATAATGTTTCATATATATAACAATGTTGATCAGATTAGTGAGGTTATGAACACAATGCTCATATACTTAGAATTCTTGCACCAAAAAAAATGAACTGACGTTTAGTAAAACAATCCACGTAATAACCTCTTGTTTTGGGGGTATTAAGGAACAGCACAAATAAAATTATTTTGAACTTTTTGCAATCATTATTCAAGAAAAGTTGGAATCTATGCAGGTAGCATTTATTTTGTCCTTGCACTTAGGATTATATATCGGCGCTAACTAGAGCTCAGCGTTTTGTGACTAACACATGTCCATTCATAGTGGCTTCTATGGACTGTGCAATAACGCAGATGTTCTAACATGTTCAAATAGTAAAAGGCAGCTATTATTCGCCAGATGAGGATTAATAACAAGATATTGCTTAGGAATGCAAGAGACTTTGACCGATTTTAATGCGAGTTATATAGAGAAATCTTTGATCAAGATCTCTATGCAACACGTTGTTAAGCCAGTGATTAATGAGAATGTCTAAAACATATTATTGAAACGGTATTATGAAATGATGACGTTCAACCATTTGGGAGTACTGGTACATAATGTCCCTCCTTTGAATACACTCATAAAGCATAGAGATAGTGAAGAACAATTGACGGGTACCTGACCGCCATGCACATAGCTGATATTCCTACTTCCATGTCAAGTTAATCACGTGATCCAGGTAGAAATGCACAACCACAAAAACGAGCCGCATGTAAATCAAGTTGTAACAATGTCGCAGTCAGTGACAAATCGTTTTCCTTGTACACTTAGATGTAAATTAAAGTAAACTTTGTTTCCAAACTTAGTACTCACAACGTCACAGTTATTCAGGCATATAAACCAGTGTACACTCGATAATAGTGACAAAATATACATCAATGCTTTCCATCAGCGGTAGGCCAAATTATATTGTTCGACATCGTGTCATGCTCAGTATAGTACCATCCCAGCCAGTCATACCGTATAGACACACCGCAGCATCACCCTATATTCGCACGTAATCCTTGCAGAAACATTTTTCATCATGTCAGCCTTCTCCAATATGTGTGCCTCCAAAGCCAGGTGACCAGTGAATAGTGTTTTGACTGCATGGTTTTAAAATAAGTAATATTAAAAGATTTACTAAAATTCAGCGAATAATGTATTTAAATGGAATACAAAAGTGAAAATTAAAGGCAACATATGTTATTGTGAAAAACAAATCCCAAATAATCCATCACATATACAAAGGTATTGAGTGTTCAGAATACATTCCAATATGTAATGTGCTTTTTGCCAATAGTCTTGATGTATAACAATGACACAATCCAGAAAATCCTTTAAAGAATTCACAATAATCACCAAAATATTAATTTACTTTAACACAAATATGATTGTAGAGGCTAATCTTAAAGAAGAAATGAAAACGTTTGCTTAACTCAAACTTCGGACACAATAAAATGACCAGGATGTGGGACATTTACCCGTAAAATACGCAAACATATTCCCTTCTAGAACCTTCTAATTTCCAAAAGCCATGTAAACATGTTTAAAAAAATTATCTTAAAATACGATACACAACAATGGATAACAATTGCCTTGTAATATTTTGCTTACAACTAATCGTTACATTCTACAGTCATGGACAAACGTTAAACACATAATATAGATATACATACCAATACAGTTTCAATCATTGCACTGTAAATATTTCGCGTTTTACGATTGCCTATAAACATCGGCCATCGAAGACTCAGTTTCTGTACACAACAATATTTTACAACGAAATAGCAATAATAATACTTGAACAGAGGCCATCTCAGTTTGATGTAAAAACTATTAGATGATTAGCGTGGTAAGAGTCAATATTCTAATATAGAAAGCGTCGATGGTTAGGTAAGAGTCAATAGTCTAATATAGAAAACGTCGATGGTTAGGTAAGAGTCAATAGTCTAATATAGAAAACGTCGATGGTTAGGTAAGAGTCAATATTCTAATATAGAAAGCGTCGATGGTTAGGTAAGAGTCAATAGTCTAATATAGAAAACGTCGATGTTTAGTAAGGAGGAGAGAAAGGGAATTTGCATTTTTATTGATTAATATAGACGACTTTCCAATAAATACGCAACAAACCTTAAAAGCAAAATCGTGATTTAATTAGTTTGTGATACTGGCAAATATGTTGAAAGAAGAAAATTACGGGTAGATCAAGCTTGCAGCCTGTAGGCACCGTTGTTGGTCGTGCTTTGTCTCGTTGTATTTGTTATGATACTGTACCGGACTACATAGGTTCCTTATCAAGAAAGTGTGGCTCTTATTCCGTCCGAAAACAATGTCATGTGCTAATGCAGCGGAGCATGCCTTTATTCCATCCAAATCTAAATGCTACCTAGTCATGAAAAAGTAGTTTCTTAACTGCCAACACGCACATCCGCGCACACATACACTTAAGATTATACTAATAACATTGTAATATTCATGCTAAAAAATCTATTTTGAACGTCTTCCGTAACGCAGAATTAATGGTCGACTCTGTCGCATCAATGCGCAGTACGGTGGTAGCATCCCTTCTGAAATATGCCGTTACATTGATAGTGTTTGCAAACTCAGCCTTTTTTATTCTAGAATTTTTGCAGGCCTGGTACAACGTTTAACATCTGCTGCCTTCAATATGAGGCTAAACTTGAGCTGTCTAGTGATCAGCAATAATACCAATATCTCATTTCCAACACGGCACAATTTAGCATATATTCCTGCTGTGTGCAGCATGGATTCCTTTTCCACACAGCTTAGTTTATGTCCGTAATTCAGCGAGGCACACTCGTTTTAGCCATAAAACAAAGTATCTTAAGTTATGCAACAAGCGATACAATGTCCTTCTATTCATATTTATTTCGATACATTTTTCCACGAACATTCCTATTACATGCCATAGCTTTTCAACCGGAGTAAAATCCATTATTTTCACCGGACTCGAGAGGAGTGCTGGCTGTTTAACAGCCATCTTTTTTCGTTTTGCTGGCCAACGCGGTCCGCTTGCGCTGGCTGACCATCGTCCTGGCTTAAAACCAGCTGGTGTGACATTCATCTGACCAGCCACCTCCGGCGCAACAAACAATTGCATCTTTGATTCATTGAAGGCCTGACCGATGATTACAGGAATAATGATAAAAACACCAGAAATCATTGAAAGCAGCAAGTCAACATAAAGAGAGGGCTAGACCGTTTGAAAAGTGCATTAAATACTTATCTCAAAACCTTTAGAAGAACTTAGCTATGTTCATGGTCTTTGCAATGGTTGGCAATAACTAATTTGCGTTGAATCTGGAGAAGGTACAACGTTACCGTTATATGCCAATATCAGTATATCAATACAAAATATATTTATTACAATTAGATCTATTCACAAAGCTAATACTCATTTTATTTTATTATGACAAAATGAAAATCAAAATATTTATAGGCAGAATGGAAACCTTTAAATCTTTTGCAGTAAGATACTTACGCTCACCTTCCGACAATGATATACTCATTATTTCCACTATGAAAACGAAGTCATATGGACAACGTTCTTTGGCATAACAGGGACCTGCAACGTGAAACGATTTGCCCATTGAAATTAGACTCAAAGACGCAGTGATCCCTTTAAAGAGTGCTCTTAAAATCCATCTGTATCGACTGCAAGAACAAACTTAATAACCTAATAATGTTTCCTGCCTTAAATATTTTTCAGCATTTTTATGTTTTCTAATTTCATGTTGTTGTTTGTTTGCTTTTTTTTTTGTAGTCATATCATTATAGGTCTTATAAAGCGCTTAGAGCTTCTTAAGATTAGGCGCTATACAAAGTCCTCCTCATTATTACTACTACTACTACTACTACTACTACTACTACTACTACTACTACTATTATTATTATTATTATTATTATTATTATTATTATTATTGTTGTTGTTGTTGTTGTATGTTCTTTAATTGATTAAAATAACCTAATTGATGCTCACGTCATTTACATATCATGTAGGGAATGCAAATAATTTTAAAAAATACATTAAAAACAGAAAACCAATCTTCAAATCGTAAATAACTGTCCCTGCACCATCATATCTTCTATCAGCCCAGACGTTTTCAAATATACGCTAAAATTGTAAACAATACTAGATTCCTCGTCTGAAATGTGTACTTTGTTTGTCTCAACTTTTTAACTTTTGAATATCAGCATGAATTCACAATAGACAGATATGAAGTTCGGAAAAGCTCAAATTAAAATAATGTGATACAAACTGACACGTATTTTGTAAGAGTTCATCTTCTCGCTTTGTACAATGTAATTGAGAGTATATTAGGCTAGAGTTTCAAGCGGAATTGTCTGCTTGACCGCAGGTCAGTGGCACCCTTGAGACGAATTAAACCATAGAGTTATTAATATACTTAAAACAATGCCAGAGTAACTGTATTGAATGTAAATCCTAAAGTAGTCGCTGGAACATGAAAAAATATGTCTGCAGGAAATACATTGCGTACCAACAACGACAATGGAACAAATTGATCCCAATATCTCGGCTAAGCTTCACGGGGCGGGATCCAGTTATTGCATCATTAATAGGGGCGCAGAAAAGAATCGATGTGCTTAACTTGGTAGGAATCTTGGACATAATAACTACATACCAACTACATGAAAATGTGTTGACGTATTACCCCATCACTCACTCGCGATCTCGTCAAGAAAGTGGACATACAATTCTCTGTCATCTTTAGTACAATTATGAACTTTACGATTGCCGTCTTGCATTCCAACTGGACATAAGTATTGTGTATGGTATAAACTAATATTTGACCTCAATCGTGTGGCATATTTTCGGAAAAAAAGACAAACAAAAGCATTCATTTGTTAACAATAGGATTTCTTTCTTGCAGAGGACAGATACCTATGCACACTTTAATGGTCTATCTCATCAAACATAGCAACACAATTTCGTATTATCTCCATTAGCATTATTTTAATCATGCTCAATCATCTTCACACAATAACCGATAGGCATCGGAGTTACGTTTCAAGCTACAAGTTTTGCAAATCCTTGCTTGATTTCAAATAGAAAATAGTCAGAAGCGCCATCTTGGCAACATTCTTCAATCCGGGTTAACAAACCTTTTTGAACGGGGTATTTTAAAAGTTCTCAACAATTTATTATAACGTTTTCGTTTGATTGAACATATTAATAAAATGAATGCGGATCGATAGACAAATATATAACAATGATATGTTGCTGCATGTGTAGCACACCGGAAGTTGGCATATATTTGTGCGTGACGTATGTAGCCCATGAATTCCTTGCCAAATCTTAAATTTTTAAGTGGTTTCCTACTTTTAGAGATGGTAATGAATCTATGGCAGATAACTAACTCTGCTAGTGTCACTAAAGTTATGCTTTATGCCTACAAAGCCTAGCTAAACGTTGTGGAGCACTATCCAATTGTCAATCTGCGCATCGATATCGGACGTTTCCATCAACCAACTGAGGTCTCTCTTATTTTCATGTGGAAGGCATGAACCTAATTAGTATAATACTAGCATTTATAAATTCACACTGATTCTACATATGTAATGTGATTTATATTTACCCTGGGTTGGGCTTTAAAATAGGTTAGCTTGTTTGGTGACTGTCAGTTGGACTAGTATTGGAGATCAAATGCGTAACTTGGCTTACAAATGAATAGTCGACTTGTCACACAGTATTATGTATGTCTGCTACAGATGTAACTATTTCAAAACTGAGATGGTTTAGTGGTGATGAAAATTATGCTAATTTGTTGCAGTACTAGTGAACTTTATTCTTGCATAAGACACATTCTGGTTTTTTCAGCACCCTTGTCACCGGAAAATATTCGAAATAGCTCTTTACTGTAAAAAATAAATGCAAACAGAGGGGTTTGTGTCAGTTCCGGTTGTATATAAAAGCCACCACTTGCGAAAGAAATTAACCTGATCGCTGAAGGAAAGATTTCACAAGTATGCTGTCTACAAAAATCATAAGTTTGTCTTTATTTGCGTCTTCAATATAAACGTATTCTCATATTTCTGCAATTGGCCATTGTCGGATGAAAATTCACCAGATAAACTGTCCAGTGAGACCTGACAAAGCGCTGGCTCATAAATCGTCCGTCGTGACAGACTTCCTGAAATCAGCACAGCATCCAAATCATGCAACTTCCTCCTCATAGCACTGAATTAGATCCATGTGACTTTTGACAGAATTATGTTATCAAATATGCGAGGAGGGGCAGCCTATTTGGAAGTCGCCATCATGTTGGAAATACAGTATTCCGGTCTATAAGCAACATACAGAAAACCGGCATAAGTTGATAAAGTTAAGAAACAATAAAACCAAATTCAAATGAACGGTCATATTTTGACTGTTTAAACTATACTCCGTAAAAGTTCCAGACATTCTAGTTGGAACATCACGACGGTTCGCATACGGTGGCAAATATGGTGCCTCCATTAGTCGCCTCTTACAACAGGTGGGAGGGTGTAACATGATTTTCATTAATTCAATAACGACAAAGAACACTATAAAGGGAACAATATATGGGTGTATTACATTTTTTTTAAATCTGGCAAGCATAGATATCCTAAGAATTAAACGCATCGGAGACACACCTTAGAAAGAGAATTACTTCTCAATACAAGAATCATCTTTTACCATGCAACAAGTAATTTTCGACAGACATATTATCAATAGAGGAAATAATCGACGATACCAGAAAAATGTTCGTTGTGGAGTGCAAACTATAGTTGTTTAAAACTCTTCCCTGCTCCTATTTCGTACAGTGGTCAAAGCAAAGATGTTGACTGACAGTTTAATCTAGCTATTAGCACATACAAGGTTTCGCTCCGACAGTTATACGCACTTTGCAATTTCTCTACTAAGGAAATAGATTGCTTGATAAGGAATACTTTGAATGCTCTTGAGGTCTCAATACTTGTGTTTCAGGCTGCTATTAAGTTAGTTCTGGAGAGAGAGAGAGAGAAAGAGAGAGAGAGAGAGAGAGAGAGAGAGAGAGAGAGAGAGAGAGAGAGAGAGAGAGAGAGAGAGAGAGAGAGAGAGAGAGAGTTATGCTGGCCGCCGTTTATAGCCCATCATGCGCTCATAAATGGCGTTAAAGGAGACCAGAAACCAGTGGAAACATATAATAATAATAACAGCACTAGAGAAAAAAAAACTTATTCTGAAGTATCATATGCGATTGCAATGTCATATGCTCTATGAGCTGAGTTTCCGTGACCTCGTATGCAAAAGTTCCGCACCTATTCGGTTACTCTCGTGATGTGACATCATAGTAGCGACTCCAGCATCCCGACTGGCCGTTTTGCATTGCTTACGGGTGTAAATAGCACAATAAGAAAAGGTCGTGGACAACATTTTTTTTCTCTTTTCCAAATGATAAAGGCATAAAGAAAGTCTGGATACATTATTACAAGCGAGTCGATTTCAATGCAACACCATACAGCAATCCGTGCTCATTACATTTCTCAAAGGAATGTTACGAGAGGGATCCTGAAAAATAGCAACTCTAGGATACGCAAATGCTAGGCCTAGACCAAACGTTCAAAATTTCAAATTGGAGGAGGCGACTATTGAGAAAATTACGCAGCATTCATTGTGATCATTAATAGGTTTTAAACTAATTGGTGACAATTTGTTTACTACAGTACTTTTATACTGGTTACACAATCTGAAATTGACGTGAATAATGTCGAATCTTAATCTTAATATATTTATATTATTTCTTCACTACAATATTCACATGTGATAAAAAAGAATATAGTATTTGTGGATTTCACACCTGATATCTATTTATAAATGGTTTTTCTTCTTCTGAGAAATGAAAATTGACAGACTTATTGAAATAATCGAGAGTTCTCTGCGAAAAATCAGGAGATATTACGAGATAGGGAAGTATGTGAGGAAATAGCCCCCAAAATTGGAAGTTTTTCTTTCTTCTCCTGGCATGCTTAAATTGCGTCCGAGGAACACCGTTCTCAATGCCCTTTACACCTGCCCGGTAACGGATATTATTTCACACACAAGTCGACCCCCGATCAAGTTTTTTCGAACATAATTCAGTATTATCTATCATGGATGTATATTGTACAATATATCAGTCCTTAGGTGTGTGTGTGTGTGTGCGTGCGTGCGTGCGTGTGTATGTGTGTGTGTTGTGGGTAGGTAATGAATATGTTATTTACATATAATACGATTGAACCTCATCCTTCTTAAATGAATTTATTGCATTGTGGCAAAAACAATAATTTTTGCATTGGGCACCATCACTTAATCATTATCACATTTTTGCACAGCACACATTGCATCAGTATTTATTTTATAATTACATTGTTGTTTTTTTTAAATTCCAAAATATGAAATATGAACACCTTCTTACAGCTGTACTTTTCTGCTGTCATGTCTTAAACACATTGTTAAAACATACTTCAACAGGTATAGTTATGAGCATATCTCGGAAGCAGATTCTACTTTTAAAAACTGCAACCCAAATCTGGTCTCCTGTCCGTCTCGCTTGCCATGTTTTGCTTACATTCGAGGAATGGCTAGTATTGCATCACGTGACTACGTAATCTGTTGGCTCATCAAAACTCGGTAATTTACGGAATCGTGGTATCTTCCACACCGTATAATCACTACCCGCCTATGATATTGAATTTATAAACATTACAGTCTAATTAAAATTTGTCGAGAATTACATACATTAAAGGATTTTTTTTATATTTCTGGTCTCCTATTACATTACCCAAACACCCTACCTTTACAAAGTGTGGCAAACAATAAGTTTATCGGAATTTGCAGGGATTAGTGCAAAGGAAAACTGCTGGATTCATCGTAGAGAGTATGATGGGTCGAGCGACAATGTAGGTATACAATGCTGATGTGAGTAAAGACCCGCGGCACGATTTATACTTTGTGTACCTCCTGCAAATAAAAGAGAATGTCGGCACACCATGACGGCCAACCGCTCCGGTGGCCAAGTGGTTAGAGCGTCCTCCGCACGGAAGCGGGAAGTAATGGGTTCGATCCATGGCCGAGTCATTCCAAAAACTTACACAAATAGTACTAACAGCTGCCTCGCTTTGCGCTCATCATTAAGAGGTTAGTGTTAGGACTGGTCGGTCTGGTGTCAAAATAATGTGACTGGGTGGTACATCATGCTACATGTCTGCGGCATGATGTCCCAGTGCTAGACATTACTGTAAACTGCCTCACTGCATACATCGTTGCGATATAACGGAAAATAAATTTTTAAAGCTACGTTAAGAATCCTAATCACACCCACACACCCAAGGCAGCCACACTTCGTTTCTACATGTGTTGCGGCGGTACATGAGAACAAGGTACTGATCACTTTTTTTTCAACTTTACGATGGCTGTACTTAACGGATCAAATAGTTTTGCTTCTGATAGTTAATGTGAAGGTAAACACTATTTTATTTTGGAAACATCTTAACCGTTCAAACGCTATATGTTTGTTGTTTTTATATATTTTAATGAAGTAGTGAGCTATTTTCACCTGAACAATACGTGGTCATCTATTGTTCGAGACCATTGTTCAACAACGGATATATGTCAACGTACCGAGCGTACTACATGTTCAGTACGTAAAAGGATAGTCATTGTAAGTACAGTAGCCATGCTTGAACAGCTCAAATTAGCGTACATACTCTTGGTACTAAACTACTATTAATATGTGAGTATCCTAGAGGTGCATGCTAGTACAATGTAACTGCTAACACAAAATATTTGTGATCTTCATTCTATACCAGTTAAAATGCATCCAGATCTTCCGAGACCTGACATTGAATTGGGGGGGGGGAGGAATGTATACCTCATACATTCTCTCTCTCTCTCTCTCTCTCTCTCTCTCTCTCTCTCTCTCTCTCTCTCTCTCTCTCTCTCTCTCTCTCTCTCTCTCTCTCTCTCTCTCTCTCTCTCTCTCTCTCTCTCTCTCTCTCTCTCTCTTTACGAAATATATTGCTTCAACACACTTTAAGGCATGATTTGTATTGGAATTTTTATTTCTAGAACAAATTATTACAAAACATCTATTGAAAGCGAAACGTATTACATCGAGAACACGAGGTAACCCATACGAGAGCTCAAAAGCGGAAGCAACGCTTAACGAAATGTGTACGTCGAATAGAGAAAGAATGAACCCCTTCAAATACGCCATCTTGCACAGTCACGAAAAGTGATGCCAATGTTTCAGAGCTGAATGACAAAGAGAAAATAGAATCAATGCATAGTGTTGTAATCTAAAATAGCAACATAGTGCATTAAATATAGTATGACAAAGTGAGAGACAAACAGAAACTCAAAACCTCTATAAAATAGCACCGATATTAAGAATTAACATACATGTAGCTAACTCAAAAATAACAGGTAAATCAAACAATTACAAAACGGAACAACAAAACAGACCCAGTAGAATTCTGGCTTTTTACTCAGTGTGAAAGATTACCAAATAACTTGATGTCGATAGATGAATTAAATGCGTATATAATGTTATTTTGCACCACGTACAAACTCTGTAAAGCAATATAAAATCAGACTTGTAAACATAAACGATCAATGATACAGCACCACAAAACACATGTATGTGTATGATGCATCAACCACATTGCAACATGAATATATTAGAAGGCAATTATTAGATTACCATTTCGAAACAAATAAGGAATAATATGTAAGCAAAACACAAAATGGTCATCGAATTGATAAAAGCTAATATCGGAACAAGAAAGGGGCAAGAAAGGGGCTAATATGCAGAAAACGAACTGGAGTAAATCAGGAATGGATAAAGCAATACATACCAAAGAAAGTTACAAACAGCCTCAGCCATGTCAAAATTGGTTTAGTTTTTCCCTGTTCCACCAACAAATACAATGATTACATGAGCACCTATCCTGAAAGGAATCAGCACTGGAGGATATTCACGCAGTTAACATGTAAAATCATATCGTGATGCCACCACCGACTGTCTCTAAACAGAACCGAACAAAAAATGACCTCAACAAATACCAAACAATTATTGTTTAAGTAGGAGCAAATTATGCTGACAGAGGTCTGGACCTAAGTTAGTTTAACATCAAGTTCAAGTCATTTATCATCAACCATTTACGCTTTGAAGAAGACGATGTCGTTGTATCTGGTTGTATTACTAAACGAGACGTGGATATAATGCATCATGATGACATATTAGCAAATATTGGGAGATCGTTTTACCTTCCATACACAAACCATGATACCTTTCTTCTAGCGTCAGTTCAATTACCATCATCGTTCCTTCAATATTGTTCTCGTTACTATTTATCCTGAGTGTGTATCGTCCAAACTAATAGTTCTTACTTGAAGAGCCAATGTTTTAATGTTTCTTCCTCTATCTTGCAATAAAGAATAAATATGTCTTCGATTCTATACCGATTGGACTCTATGTGCATTGTACATCTTTGGCTTGAAAAGAAAGATATGGAATATCAGTGTAAGACACATTCTTACAAAACCCGACGAACTAAGACTTACTATATATACTGAACATACTTTTGTAGTAACTGGATTGTGCGTAACAGTTGTTGACAATAATGTATCTGACTCGGCTATTTCTACTAAGAATTTTTAATTTTAAAAAAAAAACGAGATTGACGCCAAACCATTGTAAGATTGATATTCATAATACGTTTCAACAAAATAACTTACAGATGCAGGCCTGATTTCGAAATATCCACTGTAGAACGATATGCACTGAATTAAGTTTACTCAATAGCATATCTCTTTTATATCAGGTTTGTTACCGACCTACAAATTCTTCTTAATGGTGCAATATCATGGACTGATCAATTTTAACGTGAACAAGAGGCCACTTTAATGGCTTTAAAATTCAAACAATTGTCATCTGAGACTTTAATATAGATTCTATCACCAGTGCTAACACTAAACGGATTCATATGGTTCAACTGTATATTGGTAATCAATCTTCCAACAAGAGTAACAGCCAGTATGCCTATCCCAATCGACCACATGTACATAATCCGCCTTTACAACATTAAGGAGACAACTTATAATGTTTCTGTATAAGTTATCATTATCCCGTATGTGCTGCTTCTAATTAACAGAGCGCAAAGAATATCAATTGACATTATATATGCAATGCAGATTCCTTTCAAAGAAACTGCTGAAAAGAAATTTCAATCTGAACTGACTTAATATATTAGCCAGTTTAAATTAGCTGAAACAGAACTGGAGTATGATTAGTCTATCTAACCCATTGGTTTCTTATATCTTTTATAAAGGTATGCCGAAACAGCGGCCCCGGAGTAGCCTAAGACAGATATTGAGGCACGGCCAATGGATTACGAGTTCGATGCTAAACCCAGAAGCCAATCTCCAATAGTTAAGGATAAATATGCATGTAATCTTGACTGGGTCTGCACGAATCTTGATAAATTAGTCTTTTAACGTGAAGACTGGCATTCTAATCGTTACATCAGTTATGGTTGTCCTTTGTGTATTTTGTTGACATATTGACTTAAACTCGGCATCTCGGGCCAACGATCTATGCATATTTAGTCTGAATATTGATGTAAATGGTCTAGTGCTTCCAGTGAAATAGTTAATAGGATATTGTTTCATTCGTACGTATGTTCTTTGATATATTGTGAAGTACATATAAGTTTTAATTCTGAATGAGGTTTGATTGCTTTTTTTCTCTGTGCATTGGTGTTTTAAACACTTGATTGCTGATAACTAGTAATATTCGTGTTGAAAAGGTTTCAAATTTGCGTAAAGCAAGTATTCTGTGTAATACGGTTACAGGTAGCAATAGCGCCAAATAAACGACAATTGGACAATTATTTACTTCAAAAGTGTCTGATCTACTTTCCTCGAATGCAGTTATGTCTTGTCAATAGTCACTTTTATACCTTCATTTCATTTAATAATTCCATTTTAATCAAACGTTTGTTGTCTATGTTTTTGATTGTTTTATCTGCCATGTAAATTAGATACCATGATTAAGAAATGCATCAACATCAAATGGGCCCGGTAAGGCATCATAATGGATCGAACGTAGGCTTTTTGAACACTGATACATGTATCAAACCCCAAACATTTATTTACAAATCATAATATTTCATACTGCTGATTTGGGGTAATACAATCTACCAGCATCATTGGGTAGACTCGTCAGTGACAAAAATTAACTTACATCAATGAATTAAGGCCTGTAACTGCGTAAACAAACAAATGAAACGACTGCATCTCTTCATTGGTTCAGTAGAGAAAGAATACTGTCGTTCTTGTTTAATGTATAATGTAGTAAAATGTGTCACAAAAACACACAAGCATCGTCTAAAATAACTTTGTTCGACATCGTAGCACGGTATACTCTATGATCGCATTACTACTTCAAGTCAGTCTATATTTGTTAGAAGTATTTTAAAATGGTATGTTTATATGAATAATAATGAAGGATGGGGGTAAAAAAAATTAATTTCGTTGTTTGGAAGCATTTTCTTAATACATGGCAGATTTATTATGGATGAACGTCCCCCAGGATCTTAATCAGAAACCTATGTGACCTTATAGCATATAGGTGACGTCATCTGAGGCTAAGTAGACCGTTCAAGCTTTTGTTTTCCTTCGTACAAGTCTGAAATAAATTTATTAAGTAGTCGTCTTAACATACAGCGACTGTTTTGACCAGTGCAGACAGGAATATATAACGCTGATCCTGTTATTAGTTGACGGAAACAGATTGGACGGACCCCTCCCCCAACCCCCCGGCGTGGTACTATATATGTAAGCTATTAACATCCATGGAAACAGATTGGAAAATACTATCCCCAGTGGTATAGGAGGATTAATATTTGATGGAAAGAAATTGGAGATATTATCTGAATGGTATTGTAGCTATTTATGTTATGGCAAACGTCGTGTAACATGAAATAATAAGTATTAAATCAAATGCCAATTAGAATGGAATTGGATTAGGAGCCTGAAAATGTGCTTCCACTCATTGTAACAAGTACCATTTCATCCTTATCTCAGGAGGAGAAATGAACGTACATTAGATATCATTGACATTTTGCCAGTCGACAAATTCTAAGTCAAAGACATTTCCATTTCGACATATAATCGCTATCAGTTTGGTTATATCTTCTCTCATTTTCTAGAATACATCGATGAATAATGAAGAAGCATTAAAAAGAAACTTTTGAAAGCAGGGCCGTTTATAATTGAATTGCATACTTAATGATATTTCACAGTATGATACGCTATGGAATGTTGATATTCTGTGCGATATATATTGTGTATTTTTAGTGTATATTTCCTCTTCATATAAAAAACTGAAGAAATTTCAGAAAAGACAGTCATGTTGATTTAAAATAGATTCTTTGTGGCTGAATATAAACCAGGATGTCTACATATTATTCGAAGTGCGAGTAAATTTAAACTTACCATGGCATCTATCTTTGATTAAGTACGATTTAATTAATTATTCCGAATTAGTATTGATTACTATTGAGCAAGTTTAGAAAAATGTCATGTTTTTTATTATACAGTCCACACGACTGCATTCATGGTGGTATATGTTGTCCCCTGAGAAGCCATTCAGTATAACGCTAATAGATAAAACCCGCATGTCATTTAATCTCTCACATAATAATCTGTGCAAACTCAAAATGGCGCCATTAGCGGCAGAGCGAGTCCTCGTAAACGTCACAAATTTTTAAACAATTGTACAACTTGCTTCGTAATTAGATGTGCTGTAAAGAATGCACACATACAACGTAACATTTCGAAAGTTGCCTGTCGGTACATGCATTCCGACTGGCATGTAAATCTTTGTATCAAAACCGCTGGTCTTGTAGTGGATTTTTATGTTCAGAAACCTTTCCTCAGCTTCCTGGTTTGCCAGGTACGAACAACTGTTACATATATCCAGCCATTAGTATTTATCGGGCATATTACTTTCTGCATGTATATATTTGCTGTTGAGTAACACAAACGAGCGTTATTACAGTAGTTATATCGAGTTTTCTCGATTTGTTAAATTGCTCTTTGCATGCGATACAAGGTGATCGAAATGATCTGCACTATAAAGTAATCACTCCAAGCTCGTCCATAACATTTGATCATAGCTTATTGAAACAGTGACGGGGTTGGAGAAAAAAATACATTTTAATCTAAAGACTCATTCAGCAAACATAGTTTATCGATTTAATCTCATTTTGTTAGTAGCAGTTCAGAAATAAAAATACATTTACTGACAAGTAATTTGTCGAACCACAACTGTAAATTTGTTAGCCGGGTATCTCTGTTTTCAACGAAATCAACAAGACATCCCGTATATAACGTGTTTTTGATTTGATTGTCTGGCATTGAGACCAGTCCAAACATTAGTCCTCCAGATGGTGTATGTGTGCCATCAACCTTTTTGGTTCGAGCATAAGACATTTGCTCCTCTGCGAAACCTTCTCAAGAAAACAATCACTCTAGAAATCACATTGAACATTCAAGCAATCTAGCAAAAGACAAGACTGATAGGAAATGAGTAGGTTTTTTATTAGAGATTCTTAGAAATTCCAATACAATGTCAAAGTGAGTAATCATTAACAGCAAACAGTAAAATCACTTGAGTTGTATTGCATTACCAGCTTTAGCTTAGGTGATTAATACATTCTTTGTTTTATTATACAAGACTCATTCTGAAACATAACTAATGGAGTCACGCAAATCAAAGACGTAGCGGTCAATGCAAAACAATGCATCAAAGTTACCACACTATTCGTTTTAGCACTTTTATTTTAAATCACATAGGTATCTTTCTGCGTGTTATACAATCACTCTAACACTTGTGTTCATTCAAAAGAAATTTATGAAACGTGTACTATAATTTCAATATGTTGTTCGTAAAATACAGTAGAAAAACATACACTCAAATTGATCACGAATTTAACTTCAAATTAGAACGCATCATCATCTTACCTGCACCTGAGTCACCAGTCAGAGCTATTAATGTATGCATTAAATCGGAAGGTTTTGTTCAGACAGAATAATGGAAGAAAATTCTCTACACTTTCGTATCGTTAGTGACAGATGTAAACTGTTAGTTCAAGATTTCTCTAACTTGATCTGCGCTTAAATTTAAAGATTTGTTCATGAAACATAGAGCAATACAATTTAGAAGTATTATGTGAAAACTACAATAGCATACCATAATTTACTTCGTGAGGTTGATAAAAATATTTAAAATATTTATCAACCCCAGGAAAAAGATATTTAACGAGGCCTTATGCTGAGGTGAATATTGCTTTTATTAGGTAGATACATTGTTGTAATATCCGAAATTAAGACAATCGTCGTTAGTTTTCTAACTTCTTTTCATGACGTTGAATTTGCTGCATTCATTCGTGTTATTGGTATTTAGATAAAATCGAAAAAATTTGAATTGTATATAAAATGTAACAAAGCAAATATGCATATAAGTCATAATATAAGGTGCTAATATTAATTTAAATCATTGACATCAATGAATCAAATAAAGATTAATAATTAACAAAATTAAAATAAAAAGAAACATTGTTTATAATAGATTGGCTTTTCTCATAATAATCTTCAGGGATAGACATTTCAATGTGCATGCGTCCCAAATTGTGAACGAGATAAACAACGTTATATAGGCACAGACGGAAAAAAGAATATAGTGTATCATTTGATCTATAATTTGTTATAAAAACGAAATTACTTTCAGATATGTTTTATTGGTATCATTTTTTTTAATGGATCACTTCTACAATTAGCAGTGCTAGAGTAACATAGGCTAAATGTCTAATTCATCACATTCAATACCTTTTGCGACACTGTACAAAATCTCTGTCTGTCTGTCTGTCTGTCTCTCTGTCTCTCTCTCTCTCTCTCTCTCTCTCTCTCTCTCTCTGTGACAGGCAAAAATAAATAAAACAACCTCCACGATCGCAGTCTCGTGCATATTCAAATAGTATCACCTCTTTGTTTTCTTTGAAAATGTTTTGCCATTTAAGTCAAGGAAGTTTATATTCTCGTATGGTTAGACCTCTCTTATTCCTTCAAATACTATATTATAATATTCATGCGGCATCATGAACAATAACAGCAACTATGTGATACCGATGGTATTTTGAGGTTTCGTACTCATGTGCTATCACACATGGTATGCATGTGGGTTGACACTAATCAATGATATATACTGGACTCGGCAGCTCATCTTTGCTTTACACCTTAGATAAATGCATAGTCTCACCCATGCGACTAAGAAATTTACCTGTGTTGATAACCTTACTTGTCCAGTCTCTGTCTGGTTATTTCATTACGGTCGTCCAAGCGCTAAAAACTACTTTTAGAACGAAAAACCCTTGCTTGTCTTCTACTGTGACCGACGGAGTCAACAAATACAACAACATCTGATATTTAACAAAAGCAAATTCACTCAGAAAGCAACTTAATATCTCTCCAAATTTGATAACACACTATACCAACCATCTAACACACACACACACACGCACACACACACACACACACACACACACAAACACACACACACACAAATGGAACTATTTGATAGAGCTCCAGACACAGGCAATACACATCACTGACTAAACAATTCCAAATACTTCCAGGAGCTACTGCAAACTAGTAAAAACCAGAAATGTGTCAAGTCAAACTTATTTCTTCTAAGCTAATTTTGTTCAAATACACACAATCCACCCCAATTGAATTAAACATGATAATGCGAATGAACATGAATAATCCAAGACACAAAATATACATTTCCAAGAAATGTCCTCAGTTACTGCCCACTTTGTTAGAACTGTCCATCATAGACCTATTGTACTGCACAGTATCGTAACGTTGCCTACCATAGGACGTCTCTCAAATGACATCTGCTGAAAGTTCAAATTTACGTGTACAAAATATATTAATTACTAACTGTTAATTTCAAAAGAATATTATAAAATGTTTTTTTCCTCAACATTGCACTTGTGATCTTAAGGTCGAGAGGTTACCCCGTTGTTCTCATTACAATATTCGTATTAATGAGCGGTATTTATGTAAACAATAGACTCTCGTTGTACAATACTTCTAAAATATAATAAATATAACTGGTTTCTTGCTTGTTTTCATTTTAATAACGACATACTGTTTGCTAGATTATTCTTTAATAAGTGTTGATATTTTCATAAAAATGTATAAAACCTGATGACCTTTATATGAAGTGAGTGACACCAGTTATAGTAAATCAATACTATAACAGCTAAATTGACCAACTATCCTGCAGAAAACGCATGGTTATTTAATTTAATAGGAAAATAATTGTGCGATGAAACAAATTTATCTTTGTACCAATTCAAGGATATCCCAGTTACGGGGTTACATTATTTTGTCTCCCCCACGAAAAGAAATATTACAATACCTTGACTGGAATGTTTTTGTCTTGGTCCAAACTCCAATATAGATTATATCCTCCAACACCTTAATTCAGAGCGACATGTTCTTACTTCCATATATCAGAGCTGACGTCTATGTATCAAATAAGTGTATCTCTTTTCATTTCAAAAACAAACACTGTAGTTTGCTGCATTAGTCCAGAGGCTTACCATTGACGCCATCATTCATCCACTGAGTATTTTTTTAAATACATTTTCAATTTTTTTTTAACATAGTTTGCTTTTAAGCGTTTCTTTTAAGATATTGTGCACTTCTGAATTTCCTTTCAACATATTTTGCACCTTTATCTCTTATGTGGACATGCTTTGCACGATAAGAGTTCGTTATCCTACACAATATGATGTTGCGTCATGTGGATAATTTGGAGTTGGCAGCAAAACTATTGATTCGGTTAACCAAATTTTCTAGCTGTGATGATAAGAAGGATATTAAACATGTTATTCAAAATATCAAGCGACCTTGAATTAGTGCTCCATTCCTTCCATTAAATGGTTATATTAAACCACAGAAGAAGCTGAAACAGCTGACGGTAGATATTTTGGTCAGCTGTATCAAGTAACATATTCCTTAATAATTCAAAGCGATTATATCTTAATCAGATTTACATACTTACATACTTCGTATTATTCATACACACCCCTATTCGATACATCCTATATTTCAGTAATATTTTATTAACACGCCTCTAATTAGAGATAACCCATATTTATATGGTTTAATGCTACTCGTACGCCTCTAATTGGGTACATCCTACATTTCAGTAACATGAATCTAATTAGATATAACCTATATGTCTAGTTTAATGTTACTGGTACACCTCCAGTTTGGCACATCCTACATTTCAGTAATATATTATTAACATGCCTCTAATTTGACATAACGCATATTTATGTCGCTTAATGTTACTCGTACGCCGCTAATTGGGTATATGCTATTGTTTAGTAATATATTATTATTTTGCCCCTAATTAGACATAACCCATATTTCCGTAATTTAATGTTACTCGTACGCCTCTAATTGGGTTGTTACTTTGCTAGGATTAACCAGATTTCAACATGTATAGGGTAGAGTCTGAGGCTAATAATTTCGCGCTGTAAATATGTATGAAGGTCAATTCGACGAAAAATGAGGTGTCAAGCAAGTTAATTGATATGACCAAAAAAATTCGTAAATGACCATATTTTGGGCAGCTAATTACATAATAATTGCGATCACCTGTTTAACATGTAAGTGGTAGAATTCTGTGTTCGGATCAAACGAACACCAATTGGGTGTCGTAATTCCACCCTTGACAGACAAGTTTCCCGCCAATTTAGAATGACATCGTAGTAGCTTATCTTCCCTTATTGTTACGAAATGCCCGATATGGCATAGAGGATACACTATACTCCTCTAAGCTATATTTTAAGCATTAATTTTGTCATATAATGTGTTTGTCGACGTTCTGTATTTCATGAATTATTATTTTTAAGCTCGTTACGCAATATCCGATTTGGCGTAGAGGGTACACCATACTCCTCAACGTGAATTGTCCTATACAGCGAGTTGCACGTGCCGCGCGGATAATTCACGCGAATTACTTTTTTACAAGTACGGCCGACTAATATATAAGTACAGTGCAGGGTCTTTTTAAGACACAGTGGACATTAGAGCAGACCTCTAAACGTTACATTTGTCGGATTTTAGAGCCAAAGAGTTGGGTGAGTTAAATACATTCCTTTTTGGTTTATTGTTTCAGTTGAATATTCAGTTTCGGAATAGCACGTTCGTTTT